>CM017910.1:1194174-1204407 GCA_008369825.1 Triplophysa tibetana | reverse complement strand
TATTGCAGTAGTAGTTTCTCATCAGAGTGCTGCACACATACTACAGCAGCAACAATGGCAGCAGCTGTAGATCTCTCTCTCTTCTATACACACACGCGCACACGCACACACACACACACACACACACACACACACACACACACACACACACACACACATCAATGAATACAATGGGACTGCAACACAAAATTGTTCTGTATTCTCAGGAATACTAAAAATACTAAAATGAATTTAAACTGCACTGCAGATTCTGTCATCATTCATTTAACCTCATATAAATCTGGTTGACTCTTTCTCACACAACAAAAGGTTTCAGATTATTAAACATCCTTCTTTTTCATGTTTTTATAGTAATTGTGCATGATAAAAAGGCTATAATGGTCCATGCTTCTCGTACGTAATATCCCATTCTTGTAGCCAAAGTCTTTTTGTGCTCCAGAAGGTCAAATGGGTTTGGAGTGGCACGAGAAGGTGAAAATGTTGAGCTGATTCTTTAATATTAAGCTTTGATGTGTACTGTGGATTCACACAGTCTCTGACTGTAAGAGCTTATGTCTTTCTGCTGATGTTACAGTTTTACTGCTGACTAGAAACTTCATCTCAACCGAAGCTCCAATCCTCTCACATGACCGCATTTGTGTAAAACATACAGGCACATTATTATATGATTAAAAGCAACTACAGGACACAACAGTAGCACAAACTCGCTCTAAAAGAGGATCTTCACAAGCAGAATCCTCCTTTCAATAGATCACATGTACCAGCAGGTGGCGCAGTCCATCATACAGCACCTACAGGGTTCATTATCCTGTTTTTGGATGGGTTATGATGCTTTGTACTCTTCTCTTTTTGCAGTTGATATAACAGTAAAGGATACTCACCTCATTGTCAAGAAACCCACAGTTCCCTATAAATGCCAATGTTAAAAATCTCGAAGATATTTAGAAGAACATTGAAACAACACCGAACCCCATTGATTTCTATTGTATCAACACAAAACCACATTCCTCAAAATATCTTCTTTTGTGTTCACAAACGTGTTTGGAATGATGCACGAGTGTGAGTTAATCATGTAAGAATTGTTATTTCATGGGTGAACTATCCCTTCATGGTCTTGGGGTGAATGCCATATTAAAACCCTTTATATCTAAGGTGGTTTTTGACTTTGTCTGCTTGTGTAAGAAAACATGCTGTTTGCTTCTGGTTCATATACAACAGTCATGTTAATATTAGCATCACGTTGTGACTATATCTCAGCAGAAAATCACACAGGTTCAACTCAACGTTAAATCAATTACACGGCTGAACACAAAGCCCTCCAGTTGTGTGATTTGTGTTGTTGTTTCGTGAGTAGCTGAAAATACTCGAAAACTAGACTTGTTTCTGTTTAATGTTCACTGATCTTAGAAGATTTTGACATTTTTTTCAGTTTTGCGGTTGTCATTGTTCAGAAGAGTGGTGCTTGTCCTCAGACTGTGGGATAAGTAACTTGCAACATGTGTTATCTCACACACATGATTTGGTTTCCTAGCTCAGCGGTTAGACAATGGTGCTAGCATCGCCAAGGTCATGGGTTGGATCCCAGGGATTGCACATACTCAGAAATAAATGTATGTGCAATGTAAGTCGCTTTGGATAAAAGCGTCAGGCTTATCAATATAATGTAAATGTTTAAGGGAAAAAAATGCAAATCGAAGAAAATTATATAGGTTTGGAACAATGTAAGGGTGAGTATATGATGACAGAATGTCATTTTTGGGTTAAGTATCCCTTTAAGTTCTACATAATTTCATAAGAAGTATGAATGATTATTTAAGTCACACCCACTAAAACACATTAAGAACTTTAATTTAACAGTTATTAAAATTTGAAACTTCTGTTACTTAAACCAAGAACCTCAAACTCAAAAAAAAAAAGTATTTTGAGCATTCTTAACTTGTCAGGGTCTGCAGTGTATCATGTCTTTATATGATTCATTTTACAACTCATACAAATCATACATTTTACATACAAAAGTCAAAGACAAAGTATACATTAAAGCAAAGAAAGTACTGTAAACGGAATCTACCAATATACTAGTTCGTAACTATATAAAGAATACTTAAAAATATACTTTAAGTTAAGACTGCAAAAAGAAGCAATCTTACAATTTTGCACAATAAAAGTCATGTTTCTGAGTTATGACACAATTTCAATATGAATCTTTAAACAAGGCTCATTTTTCGAGTCTTCATTAACACTTTACATTAAGTTGCTATTTGTTAACAATGATTAATGCATTAGCTAACATGAACTGACAATGATAATACTTCTACAGCATTTATTAATATTAATTCATGTTAATTTCAGCATTTACTAGTACATTACTAATATCAAACATTATCACTGTTAACATTAGTTATTGCACCTGTCATGATTCCACCTCATCTTGTCAGGTATTTCTTAGTCTAGATGTGGAATCATACAGGATGCTCTGTTTCATGTGGGGAGAGACGTTTTGGACCTTGTGGCCTTCCATACTCTCCCCGAGTCGCGTCATCGTTCCTACCCTCCTGTTTCCTAGTTTGTGTTAATTACCTTCCCTATAAAAAGTCCTCATGTTTCATTGTCTTGTGCTGGTTCATTGTCCGTTGTACTTTGTCTGTAGCTGTTGTGCTTTAAGTCTGTATCCTGTTTCCTTGTTTGCCAAGTCCTGTTTCCTCCGAGTCCTCCAAGTTCGTGTTTAGTAAGTCTAGTTTTAGTTTAGTTATTGTAAGTGTTTATATCAAGTGTTTGTTTTCTTAGTTCAATCAGTCCGTGTTCTTGTTTTTGTTAAAGGTATTCTGTCTTGTTTTCCCCCTCGTGGGTTTTTGTTTTGCTTTTTTGTTCCTGTTTTTTATTTATAATAAATACCTGTGTTAACCCCTACGTCTGTGCCTGCCTGCATTTGGGTTCTGCCGCAGTGTATGTCGTGCCTTTCCTGTGTCTCAGTTGTGGAGTCGGGGACTCGACACACCATAGACCCGAGTTCGATCCCCTATCCTGAAAGCACCATGAACAAACATGAATAACATTTTTGCATTTGGCAGATGCTTTTATCCAAAGCGACTTACATTGCAATATCCTATACATTTGGGTATATGCAATCCCCTGGGATCGAACCCACAACCTTAGGAAAGCTCTATAACTGTTTTGACACAAACTAACATTATCAGGGATAAATAAATACTGAAAAACTAAATTGTTCATTGTAAGCTCGTGTCACATAATGCGTTTACTAATGTTAACTAACAACACCTCAGTGTAACGTGTTACAGAGCATCCAATTGTTTTGGGAATGTTTCATTTAGGCATTTTGTTTTTATACTGTTAAGATCAGACTTTTACCCTGTATTTTCTGTTTTTAGCATAACGAGAACTCCAAGAAACCCTCAAGTGCTTCTATGGTTGTATGCCAACTCTAACTTGAATGCAGTACAATGCATCAGATGAACCAGCTAGAGCCCTCTAGTGCCATAACATCAAAACGCACGATCTGAGATCAGTGATTTTTAAAGTGAGGAAAGTAGAGGAATTTATCGCCCGCAGATTAGAAGCATGCATTTATTTATATATTTCTGGAAATATTAAAAATGTATAAAAACACAAAGGCAGATTACTCTGCAAACTAGATTATAATGAAGAGCCGGAGGTTTTGTGAGTGGGATGTTTGTTTCATTAGTGTGTGCTAAATCCGTGTCGCTGCTTTTGTGAGAGAGAGATAGGCCTATGTCAGAAAAAAAAACTCTTAATGCCTTTACAAGGTCAACGGCACAATCATCAGATTTGATAAGAAAGATCCAGACAAATATCAAAACTTGTGTTTTTTATGTAAAATACAGAATGTAAAGACTTAAAAATTATGAAGTTTAACATTTGGTTCTATGCAAATAAGTTTAATTATTTAATGGTTTGCATCACTTTTGAGTTCTATTTGAATTCATGCACATTAAATTATCTTCAATCTGCATCCCAATGTCAGATATAATGTGTGCTTGATTTATTCTGTGATCATACGGAAATGTTACGCAAGAGAAGGTTCAGAGATGCAGGGGTGAAAAAATGAGTGTTGGTGTCTGCCTGCTCAATTTCAACATTCCGCAAACAGGCTGAAGCTAAACAATGAAAATCTTTAACTGGAAGCAAATCTTACTCTAAAAATATATATGTTTATTACATCCATACTGTGTCTGAACTCACGCTTAAAGACCTGCTTATGTTTGCGAAAAAATGGAAATTATCAAGACCTGGAAGCACACAGCTTCGAATAACCGCCTAACCAACCATCCTGAAATCCACCCACAACACTGTGACAACCTCTTAAAAACAGTAAAACCACAACCACTAAAAACTGCTGGGAACACCCTAGCAGCTACACAGCATGGCACACCTTAATGTTCTCATGAATAATGAATCTCATAAAATCCTAACACAGGAGGAAGGGATGCTATCTCCTCTTCTTCCACGAGAATAAACAAGTGGATTTATACACGGGTCTATAAATAGAAATGGCTTTGGGCTGTGATTGTATTGGAACAGGTCAGGTCTGATATCATCTGCAGAACGAAGGGTTCAAATCTGAAGACTTCTTGTGTTTCAAAGCAAGGAAATAAAAAAGGTGCAGACATGAAAAAGCTTGCTGCACGAGCCGTGAGTGACACATCATGAGTCTGAGATTTCCTGGAAGTCCGGGCAAGGAATCGATAGTGGCCTCTTCATGAGTTAACGTGAAATAGCCCACACACATTACTACTCTGACATTCGGTCAGACTAACTGTGTGTGTGGTACAGGTAAACCCTTTCTGCTGCTTTTGACAAATGTCCTCTCAAAGATAGTAATACCTTTCATGTTTGACCTTGTGGGGACTTTTTGGCGCCCTTGAGCACAAGAGCTTAAAATGTCATTTTTAGTTAATCTAAAAATGCAGAAAGGTTTGAATGAGATGATGTCTAAATCTTCCAAAGACCCACTGATTCATCTGTTCAGTGTAACGGACACGACTTTTTGATTATTATCTCTCATAACCCAGCTGGTTGTATTATACTGTATTTTCAAGAGTACCTTGGGTTTCTGTTATACATTATATCAATTGGTAGAGTTTGCTTATTTTTGTTTAGATGTCATCAGTTCGGTTCCCAGGAAACAGAAAGCATTTTGAAAGTCACTTGGAAACAGCCAATGTAAAATGCAACCAACAAATTTCAACTATCAATAAAAATGTAAGAAAAATGTAAATAAATCTTCAATTACAACACGAATGATCATCTGCAAATGCTTAATGTATCCGTGTGAGATATTGTTTGCAGGTTTGTTGGGTCTTCGCTCAGCTACTCTCGCCTGCGCGTTCTCTTCATTCCCTCCTCTCTCCAGAGATCGATGCGCTCGGCTCTCGGCTCTGCCTGGAGTTGTCAGTGCGGCGACAGCGGTGCTGAATATGGCGTCAGACGGGATGATTTTAACCAACCACGACCACCAAATCCGGGTCGGCGTACTGACAGGTAAAATCCAGAATCTTTCAAATCATCGCGCTGTTTTTTATAGGGACAACGGGCTGCGTATTTCCAGTGGTTCGCCAGCGGTGTCTTTTCACCCCAAGCCTGTGTGTGTATGTATGTGAATGTGTGTATGTGTGTGTGTGTGTGTGTGTGTGTGCATGTGTGTGTACATATACGTGTGTGTGTGTTTCTCTGCTGGTCAGCGGTGATTTAAAGCATTTCCCGTCTTCTTTACCACATATTAATTTACGTGCCAAAGGTCCTGCGTGGAAACACTAAAGGCACACTTGAATATATATCTATTGCATTAATACACCATTTAACAGTTTTGTGTTTTAAATGCTTCATTTTGGCTTGTGGAACCCTAGAAATTCCATCTGATCGTGGAAAGCTTCGTGTGCACAGCGTTTCGTGATCATCTGCGATTCAGTGAATCTTGTATCATTTGTACCTGGTCGTAGACCGCGATGGTAAAGCTATGATTTATTGACAGAAGCAGAGGATGCAGTGGGCTGATATTAGCGAGGATGGCTGTGAATCGTGTGAAGAATGCTGCTTTTCCGCTTTGCATGACAGTCTTGTTAACGCACCCTTGCGTTCGGCGGTGCTTTCCGTCGTGCCACGAATCAAAGCGCAATGTTTAAGCAAAGACTGTATCGTCTGCTATTTTATACAGATTCAAGAATATCGATCGATGCAGTCGGTACAGAGTTGCTTGATAATGCCACTTCGTGTTCGAAATCTTCAGGATTGTCAAGCTGAAGCAGCTCTGAATAGAAGCATGCCGTAATTAAAAGGGCCACGGAGTTTCGCTTGATGTGATTGGTGATAACCCACTGGTGGAAATCCGCTGGTGAAGGTGGTGGAGATGAAAAGAGAGAAGCTCCATCGAGCACTGAGGGAAACCCTGCTTCAACCCCCTCTCCACCCCTCCTCACGGCGGCGGAGCAGCGCTGTCCATGGTTCTGAAACACAGCGGCCGCTTGGCGAGCGCTGTCCGTGGTGCTGAACCGCCACATCAAGTGCAGTGCGTTCCTGAGGATTTAAGACAAGCACTGGAACATTTCTTGAAATGTTCCAGTGGAGAGCCAACACTACAACAGACTTTCAGGATATCATCCCAACCAATTTTTAGATTATTGGCCAACTGATATTTTGTGTTTTTGATAGACCTGCCATCTATCCAGGGTGTACGTTGGCTGTGGACAGCAAGATGCTAGGATGGACAACTTCCTTTTAGTGACCCCGCAGTAGATTTAGACAGCGGATGCATGATATCCGTCATTCAGTGGTTGGTCCTTAAATTATAAAAAATAAAGATCTTCTTTCTCCACTCAAAGGCCCAATAGTCATAGCCTTTTACTTATGAACCATTTTTGTTGTTGTTTTTACAAGGTCAGATATTTGGTGCCTACTAGCTTACAGCACTCTAGATATTGAACACCTAGGCAACAGACCCTGTAGACAGGGCATGGCCTGTATTCTTCTGTCATGCGCTAGTGATGTGATGACCGTGTCAAATTGAATAACCGACAACCAACCCCGTAAAACTGCTAGCCGATGTCGTGCATGTCAACACAAGCCTGCAGCCACGCATATAAAGATGATCGTCACGCTTGTCCTGTGTCAAGCGACCTCTGTACACAGAAGTGACATTTAAACAGGAGGCTTGTCAATATTTGTCACTCTGAATTCTTTCATTATTGTAATGAATGTCCCATCAGCAGTACGCCTCAGCTTGTCCTTCATCCTGGACTTGTATCTCCAAAGGACTGTTTGCTGAGAAGAATATACAGAGAGAAATGATGAGGAAGGTGAAACGAAAGAGATATCACAGCCTGTGTGTGTCATCTGACCTTTTAGAAATCTCCTCGTCTCTCTCTCTACTAGCTGTTTCTTTTCCCTCTATGCTGCTTTGGGATTTATGCCGTTGAAAAGTGATTTCCTGTAGTATCTCTATCTCCGCAGTTACCTCATAGTCATCTCTCACTCGCCGGCTGTAGAAGTATTTATATTATCAGCAATGTGGAGAACAGATAAACGTCTATCTGCGGAGACGGTGTTTAGCGTTGACCTTTGACATCAGTGCATGTCGTGACTTGTCTTGAAGCTCTTTTGCTGTCTGCCTGTGCTTGACTAATCATCCCATGACGGAGCACCTTATCCACATCTGCTCTGTCTTCCCCAATGACAGCAAAGTCACGTGACCAGACCTGTCCTCTTCCCGGGGGCTGAGAGGAGCTGTGGTTGGCATAGCAACACTGTGAAGGTTTTAGGAACCTGACAAGCATACAGTGACTCCGAGATGTAGGGTTGGGTCATAGTTTGGCACCTTGACGTGATTTAGAGCTTTTATTGGAGTATCGGCTTAACTTTTTGTTCTATTGAATTGTATTTATTACATAAGGATGTTGATAGAAAGTCAATCGTAATATGCTAAATCCACATACTTTATTCTTTTTGACAGACACTAGCAGTGGGATGGTCACTAACGTGTTTCATCAAGGGTTTGATTTAGTACATGGAGAACTACTCTGCTAGATCCAAATGAAAATTAGCGTGTCATTGGTCAAGTAATCTGACATGCTGTAATTAAGACGTATGTCATTAATAAAACCAACATAAATCGATCTATTTTCTGCTTGTGTGTGTGCTTCATACATTTGTGTCCCAGAGTGTTTAGGGTCTGGACTATTTTGTTCTTTCAGCACACCTCCAACTATTTTTTAACATCCTCACCTTGCTAAGAATTGACCTAAAAATAAACCCAGTGTGACCTTGAGAAGGACTGCCATCTCTCTGCCACAAAACATTACTTACTAAAGGAACAAGAAACTAGTTCAGTCCAGATTCTGTTGGCGTTGATTGCCGGTCTAGACTACTTCCAAGGATGCATATGCATGTTGTTACAGCTGATTTCCAACCTTGAGAAGTTGGTCATATTCACACTATGCTATAAAACACTTTGAATGATGGCTTCTTGAGAGGAGCTCTGAGGAATCAGATTTGAGTTGGTCTGTCAGATGATAAAAGGGGCGAAGGATCCTATTGACATACACTGACAGAACAGTACAGAACAGCATTCAGACATGAGGTGAATTAAGAACTACCAACACCCTAGCAACCGCCCAACACGATGACCATAGAAACCATTTAAAACACATAAGCAATGGTTTGGAAAGTTGTCAGTGCAACTTTGGCATTATGCCGATGAGAGCGTACCTTTGAGGTACATTTTACACCTTAAAGAGGATCGTCAAAGATCTAATTTTAAACAAGTTCTGCTTCTCTTTAGTTTCTTTTGACACAGCTTTGGTATTTTTATTGCTGGGTGTTCATGGAGTAATACTGTATGTGCCGCTTTCTGAACTCGTGTCCTTCCACAACACAGTCACTGAACCGCCAATCTCTCTCTCTCTCTCTCTCTCTCTCTCACTCTCTCTCTCATTGGATAGCACAGGGTTGTGTGGGCGTCGTTCCAATCTCACATGTTTATTGAATTGACGTATATTGGCCACATTTTCACTGAGCAGATAAATTTAGATACCAGTCAAAGTCATAAATAGAAATAAGTTACAATCCTTGTTCTTTAGCAAAAGCAACCAATTGTTAGCGCACACACATTCTTATCTGTGTGTGTTTTTAACTCCGTTCCTTACATCTTTATTCAACATGTCTGTAACACCCACATTCAAGTGCATGAGTCTTGTTTGAGTTTCAAATCAAGCGCAATGAAGATCGGAAAGATTCTTGCAATCGCTAATTTTTGTCCAGACCCTCCTGAAATTACAACTCTTGGTCAGAAAAAAAAAGCAAATGCAAGTACTGAATTTTCCAATTCCAGAGCCGTGATATGTATTTGTGTGTTTGACTAGATGGTGTTTAGCGTTCAATGTAAAAGGAACAGTTCAGCCAAAAATAAAGATTCTGTCTTCAATGACTCACCCTTGAGTTGTTCCAAATCTGTATAAATGTATTTGTTCTAATGAACACAGAGAAAGATGTTTGGTAGAGTGCTCGTAACCAAACAGTACTTGGCCACTATTGACTACCATAGTAGAAAAATGTGACTATGATAGTGAAACGTGCCCCAGAACTGTTTGCTTCCTACAATCTTCAAAATATCTTCTTTTGTGTTCAACAGAACTAAAACATGTATAGAGCAACTCCTCCTACTATGGGAGTCAATGGTGGCTAAGAACACTTTGGTTAAAAGCATTCATCCAAATATCTTTCTCTGTTCATCAGAACAAAGAAATTTCTACAGATTTGGAACAGCTAGAGGGTGAGTAAATGATGACAGAATTTTCATTTTTGGGTGAACTGTTTCTTTAATGTTACAGGTTCTGTAGTGCAGTTTTATCTCTTTCATATTGCTTTCATAAGACATAATCAGCAAAAAAAAAGCAATTTCAGTCATGGAAAGGTGAATACGAGTGTGTGTGTGCGCGTGCGTGTGTGTTAGGATTAATAGATTGTGACATTGCATGTAATGATGCTTTGTAACTGAACGTATTCAGCGTGTTTCTCCAGGCCAAATTTCTCAAAATTTATTTTACGCTTGTGTTGTACTGGGCCATTTTTGCACATTAAAGCGTTGCTGTAAAATGATGTACAGTGACCTCAAATGTTTAGACATTTAAGCCACATCATGTGAAGCAAGTTGGAAAGAAAAGCTTTTGCATCATTTGTTTGCTGATGACACCTGTTTCCATATTT
>CM017910.1:881674-1189174 GCA_008369825.1 Triplophysa tibetana | reverse complement strand
TAGCAGTGTGTGTGTGTGTGTGTGTGTGTGTGTGTGTATGTGTGTGTATGAAAGCACTGATGTGTTATTGTTATGAGTGTGTGTTCTAAGAGTGTTTCTGGTTGTGTGTTTGATGATAGATGCTGCGATCCCACTGCGAACCCCACTACTGCTGTTCTCCGAATGAAGAAGGTTGCTAAGATACGCCGGGCTTATATTAGATTATCTTATCTGTTGTTACTATATTTTCCCCAGCACCGTGAAACCTTTATTAATTTGGAAATTTACCCAGCTGCAGAATTAAGAAGCTGCTATGTGTACAGCATCTCTCTCTCTCTATCTCTCTCTCTCTACTGGGTGCAAGATCCAGAACTCCCCGAGGTTTAATGTCGGCCCCTCCTCTTTACAAAGGCTGGTTTGATAAACAGCAGTAAGCCGCTGTAATCTACATCCCCGGGGCCTTTGGCTTCATTTGATACCCCGCTAACCAATAAGACCTCCGAGCAAACAAAGCCATGATGTCATCTCCTGCAAAGGCCATTGGTGGAGAGCGGAGGCCGCAGACCTGGTGTTAATTATATTTCGCTTGCATGCCATTAGTGGATGACGGGCGGCCACAGGCCATTTCACTTCCCTTCGTTCGGTTTAATGTGAGTTTGTGAGGAACATTGAGCAAAATGTTCGTTGAATGAAGTCGAAACGTACTGTAGTAAATACGAATGCTTTTTGGGGAGAACTCTCTTAAACTTGATAAAATGACTTTATATCAGAGTTTAAGTCTTTCAGGCAGCGCTTTCTGCTTGAATGTGTATCAGATCGAGTCTGATCAGAGGAGATTGATTGCCTGCTGGATGGAGTCTGAAATGTGTCTGTCTGAGTGTGAAACAGAGGCTGATGAGTGTGGGGTCAAAGGTCGTGCGCTCCATCTTGTTCCCGCTACAGTACAGATGGAGAAACGGCAAGAATGCATTTACTAGAGTTTCTCTGGACCGCGTTCTCTCTCCTGAAGCCAACAGTGTCTGGTCTTACCCCACATGCTCTGATTCTTCATTTGAGACGGACTCTGATGTTTTATTAAAGTCTGAAAGAGAAAACGCCGCAGAATGAAACAATCAGAACACATCTGATGTGTAATATACGGGCTGTGGATCAGCATTTCAGACACAATGCGCCAACTGCATGCACGACACAACTGCAGAGAAGAGTTCTTGTGATCTTCATATACTTGAAAACTGAAATCACAGAGAGCGAATGAAAACTTCTCATCTGCGACTTTGATATTTCTCCGGAGAAAAAGAGTCAGAAATCTGACAAATGTGTCTGTCATTAGAGTTTAGAAGAGATCTCAACAATGTGTCAAACTGAGATCAGATTTGTCAAGTCTGTCAATCTTATTGAAGATCTCAATATCAACTCAAACCTTTTTCAGCACTTATACCCAAATCCAGATTATTTGACCTCTGCAATCTACTTGTATTCACAGCTCAAGACTCTTCATATGTTTATACACTTACACTCTCATTTCGTTCTCTTTTTATTTCTCACAAGCAAGTTTAGGAGAAACATCTGAGACTAATTTGACACTTGAATGAAACTCCATCACATCTTGTGAGCTTTGAAAGAGCTGAGCGATAACAGTTTCTCTCTCTCTCTCTCTCTCTCTCTCTCACTCACACACAGTAATATTAACATACTTTTGAAGTCTGATTCCACTGCAGATCATCATCATCACAATCTTTATCTCTCTCCTTCTCTTCTGCATACAGTCAGTGTTGTTTCATCGTGATACAGATGAAGGGTGACTGCATCAGGATCCTCTCTGATTCACGCCTGTTCATTCATAGTCAACATCTCAACATTTACTGATGAGTGTTTCTGCTCTTTCACGATTCATCGCTGTGCATTATTAAGTCTTTCTAATCCTTCTTGGACTTGTTATTTAAAAAGTCTGAAAGTCAACATCAGGACTTATAATAAAAGATGTTTTGTGCTTTTGGCCGCATCTCATCCTTCAGGCTCATCACACACAGTATGACTTCTGCTTCTCTTTTAAATCTCTCTCTCTCTCTCTCTCTCTCTTTTGATCATACTTTAACTGTGTTTGTTATATTTGTAGTAGGTATAGAAATGTATACATCTTCTTTATCTTTCTGTCTTTGTTTTGCAGTGAGTGACAGCTGCTTTAGAAATCTGGCTGAAGACCGCAGCGGGGTCAACCTCAAAGACCTCGTACACGACCCTTCCTTGTGAGTGACACACATACGTTGTATTTTCATGTTTTGTGTGGATTTTTCATAGACGAGCTGACGTTTTTACTGACCCTCACCCTAAACCTATCCATCACAGAAAACTTTCTGCATTTTACATTTTCTTCATAGGGACCAGAAGCACTTATGGTTTATTCGGTCCGCACACTTTTGTTTCTAGGTATTTTCTATTAACATACTGTATATTGGTTTCCCATATATTTAAATTTGTAATGCAGTGGAGAGTTTGGCTCATGTTTTGGGTTTAAGTGATGGAAACCGAGTTGCTGCCCATGAGAAATTATATCATGATTAAAGACCCGTGTCTTTCAGTTAGCATCACACTTCATTTGTGACCCTGGACGACAAAACCAGTCTAACGGGTCAATTTCTCAAAATGGAGATTTACACATTTTACAAACTGATTTAAAACTCTGGAATCAGAGAGAATATTTTTGAGAAAATTGATCATAGGAGCTGCAGAAGGCCGCTGCTTAGAAACATTTTGACCCATACAATGTTTTGTTAGCTTTTGGCACAAATATTCCTGTGCTGCTTCAGACTGGTTTTGTGCGCCAGGGTCACACGTCATACTTCTCATCACCGAATGCTCATCCAGAGTTCTGACTGTTAAAGAGCGTCTGGAGATCTCTGTACCAAACATGTGCTTACATGATGGATATTAATGTCAGAGTGACTCACTGTCACGGACACACTGAGCTAAAACGAAAGTGTCACATGTCATTTTACATGAATGAAACATGTGTGAGTCATGTCTATCTAGACACACACAAATACATGAAATGATTGAGTTTGTGTTTGATATGATATGCTATTCACATTTAACTTCTGTAACGTCACTGTTCTGAATGAGACAGAATATTTAGCACAGAGCCATCGAGAGAGAGTAGAGCCCACTCCGGCAACTCCAAGTTAAGCATTTTTTCACAGCAATGGTGGTTCACAAAGCTGCGGCTAAACAGACCAACGGAGTTAAACTTTGAACTCATTAAAATTCATTAAATTAATAAAAATGAAAGAAATAAAGCCCTGAAGTGAAAACAAAACTTCCTGGAACTATCTGAAGGCTCCATGAATCACATGACACGTGAAAATTTTGGACTTCTGTTGCCGCAACTCTCTGGATGCCTCTGATTTAAGCAGGAATCATTAAGGGGCGGAACATGATTTCATTCGTCTGAATTTTACTTTTGAAAACTAGGCTAATATGGTTTGGTGGTATTTTCCCCACCTGTGCAGCCTTAGTTGCATTAGAAGCAAATTCCGGTTATTGTATTTTGATTGACTGATTATAGTTTTTTTATAGTTATTGTTTTTATATATATTTTGATGAACATGCCATGAACATAAAGACTAGAGATATTTCCAAAGGAGTGGTTCACCCACACTTACATTCCAATACAAATATAAAAAAATGTGTTTTTTTACTTGGGAATCTAATCATGTTTTCTGAAAGAAATTATCAATGCTGATTTCAACTGAAAACTTTTTATGCGTTTTAGACGCGGGAGGATAGCCAAAACAATATGGCGGCTTCCCGTACTGCTTGACTATGTTTTAACGTTTCCCCAGCAAAATGTGGATTTGCTGCATCAATATAACCAGCGGAGACACACTATTTACATTCACCAGACTTTAAACACACATATAGGTTGACCAACGGTATTAAAAAGCACGTTTGGCTTACAACTGTGCATCTAATGTGCCAAGGCACGTCCTGTTTCTTTACACAACGACATCGCCATCCACTGGCCTGGCGTTCATACTACAGCGTTTTTATCCATTTTCCTGGATCCGTGTAAATGAACACCGTTTTGATAACAAAGTCATGTGTACGTGAAAAAAGATCTGTTTTTCATCCTGTTAACGTGGCATAAAAAGGCAATGCTTAAAACGAGAAAAAATATTTCCTCTTTATTAACTCTTTCACCGTCATTGAAAATTCTCGCAATTTAAAAAAAACGGTTCCCCGCCAAAGACGAGTTACTACAGCAATAAACGCTGGCGTAGGCTGGCAACTTTTTTTTTAAAAGGCAGCGGGGAAAGAGTTAAATTCAAGTTTATTGACAGATTAAAATATTCTTGATAATTTCTTTCAAAAAACAATTTGGTGGGTTTAACATTTAATTTCTCAAAAATTTAAGGTGAACTGTCCTTTTAAGAGTGCTGACATTCTTTTATTTATAAATACATGATGTCCTCTGCATGTGTTTATGTTAGAGGGGTTTATGTAGGAAGGACTCATATGAACGTTGTGTGTGTATGTGCGTGTCCTCACACGACTTCAGTCACAACATCCGTTGTCAGTCTCACTAATTGGCAACACTAAATATATCCTGTGAATAAATCCGACATGAGCCTCATCTTCCACTGACTCGTGTTAGAATGCCAGCCAGATGCCTTAAGAGAAAGAGACATCAGCTGACCCTGAGCATGCTGGGCTACTCTAAACGTGACTTCATGAGAGACTCTTCAGCTCGGATAGTGTACTTGAGTTCACAGAAATTTAAGTTAATACAAAATAGTTTTTGGCAGCATTACATCTTTCTTTTTATGACAGATCAGGTCTTTGTTAAACTGCATGTGACGCTTTCTTCAGTGGAACCCAAAAGAAGATATTTGGTTTGGTGTTCATACAATGGAAGTCAATGAGGTTCAATGTTGTTCGGTCATCAAGGGTGAACTATCCCTGTGTTTATATCATTTATACAAAATGTAAATAATACAAAGTCATTCATAATCGATACACAACTGTTGATTATCATTTCTAACTTAAGTACACATTCTGTGTAAATGTCGTAAAGGTAGTGTGTCCCAGCGAGGCAACGCTTTTAAATGTGCTGAACCCCGCCATTCAGCACAAAGGCGATCCATGGTTAATTAAATCACAGCAGCAGATGGCTTTGGTTTGGACCTCATCCAGAATTGAAGTGGGCCTGTAAAGCTGGGTCACAGATGTGTCCGGGGGGATGCATTCTCTCTTCCTTTATTCATATCCGGAGGAACGCGGCGGGCCAGGAGTGATGTTTTTAAGTGTGCCAGAGCCCGTCTGACGGCAGGCTTCGATTAAACAGTCATAAGTCTTCCATTAGACACTCGGAGACCAGGAAAACCTCTCCGGCTCTCTGGAGCAATGCCATGAAATAGCATTGGGAAAAAATCATATTGATATTTCGATCGTCTATTAACTATCTTGTGTCATGTCGAACCTAGGAGTTTCTTTCTTCTTCAGAACACAAAAGAAGATATTTTGAAGAATGTTGATAATCAAACATCACTAAACCACATTGCATGAATATTGACCACTGAGACATACGACGAAATACCTTCTTTTGTGTTCTGCTGAAGAAAGACTCGCATACAGATTAACCACCACGTGAGGAGGAATACATGTGACAGAATTCCTATATTCAGATTCTTTCCGTGTGTGTACTTTGCACTTTCTGTTTTGCATGTGAATTTAAAAACGATGCAGTATTCAAGCGCAGTACACTCACCTTTTAACACATCTCAGTGTACCGTTTCTCTGCAGTCTGGTTTCTGTCTAACTCCCTGCTCCGCGTCCTTTATTGCCCTCCGAATATCTGTAAATTATTTGAGCAAAGCCTCATAATATTTTATTTTTAGCCCAGTACAATATTTGCATCCGCGGGGTAACTGATTTTCACTTCCCTGTCACGCGCTGATACTTGATCATCTCCAGTTGGAGTCTTACGAACCAATTAACTCCATCTGATTGAACCGAATCGCCAAAGGACTGAACTGTAACACGCTTTGAATTTCATTAAGACGTCAAACTGTGTTGCACAAGGATCAGGCCACTGAAATATGTTTAACAGCAGGAAATCTCTCTCTCGAGTCTGTTACACACAATTACTGTTTTATGACACAATGTAACATGTTAGCAGTTCCTTGTCGGTGTAAAGTGTGTCGTTTCTGTTTCACTAATAGAATTACAAAGATCTCTGAATGTACCGCATTGCCTTTTCATTCAGGGAGAGAAATTTTCACATCTATTGATCTGCTGTACTTTAAACTGCGTAAATTATGCAGAAACACCATCGCCACCCCAGATTTACCCTGAAAGTTCCGCCAACCCGTTCCTTTTGTTTACCATCGCAAAACTTTCTGTCTTTGTAAAAAGTCACCTTCCCAACTTACAAAGCGTCTATTTCGATCCTTCGCTGCAGCTCTGTCGTCTTTGAGATGGATTTGAGTTTCAAACAGCAAAGGCAAACCTGGCTATCCTCTCTCTTCTTTCAACAACTGTGCACTTGAAGTCCTCTAATGATGTCATTAAGGGTTCTTGCATTTCGTTTTCTTTCGCAGGTTAAACTTGAATAAAAAACATGTTTTATTCTTGTACTTTAAGACTTTACATGTGAACTACATGTTTTTATTGGCATCCCTTGAAAAAAGCGTACTTGTGCATTTTAATTAAAGATGAGTCACTCCTGCCAATCTCATATTAATCTTGAGGACATATACAGTAGTATTGCATACTTCAATCTTTGAAGAGTTTGATCAAATTTATATAAGAGAGATAGAGCTGTACGATTATTTCCAGAAAAACACAAGCTGCTGGAGGCGTGCAGAGGGGCGGAACGATAGCACGAGCTCATAATACATCATCGCATTATCCCTTTGTGTTGTTTACATTATGCACATACGCGCCGATGGCCAACAAAACACAGATCTATGAATTAGTTTGACTTACTGCGTACAGTTCGTGTCCGGCATCTTTTAGCGCTGGGACCGCGCTCGATGGATGACCCTTGGACGTGCTTTTCTGGGAGATTGTCCATTAAGGGACTAAAAAGCCTTGTTACGAAACGGGAATCCTTGTTAGAAAAAACTGTACGAACCCTGAATCGAACACAGAAATACTACGTCATACGCCCAAATAGTTTAAGTTAAACATGAGAAGCCGGTTTCAAACGTTACTGCGCATGCACACGTTTGCCGACTGCCATTAAACTCCGTTACACATTCACATACCACAACAAGCAAAAGAAACCGAGAAGAACCGTTTCTTGGCCAAACTTGTCTCTTCAATATTTTGAATTTAGCCTGCGATACCAAGCTCAACCACTAGATGTCAATGTACCATATGGTTTGGTTAAGTGCGACGGAACTACAGAACCCATTCAACAAATTGGCTGCGTCCGAAATCGCATACTTTGAAAGTACGTACTGAATTTGAATAAGTACCAACCTATTGGCCGTTAAACATTACGTTCTATATAGTTCGAGTGGGAGTAGTATGAATAAATTTCAGACATACTGCGTCCGCCATGTTTTATGATCATGTGACCCATATGCTCTTTGAGCTATGACGTATTAACAACAACCTACAAGTGAACGTTGATAATTTAGTCACGAGAAATTTATATTGACACTAACATTGAAAGCGTACGTTCGCCTTAAAGTATTCCGCTATATTTTTTTGATTTATGTTTGAAATTTGACCGCTGTACAGCTCCTGTGGCATCATGGAATAGATAAGTGTCCATCCGATCCACACTCACGAATCTCGGTGGAAGTAGTAGATCAACTGGGTATTTCTCTCCTACTGTTTTTTGCATACTGAGGTTTCGGACATACTATTCATGACTCACAATCATTTTAAGGGGACTTTAAGTAAACAATTGCTGCATCCGAAATCGCCTGCTTCCGTACTATATAGTAGGTGATTTCGGACGCAGTCATTGTGTATTTAAAGTCCCCGTGAATCGGAAGTTTTGATCGTTTTTACTTCTGTGTTCTGACACATTTCTGAGTGAAATGGATTTTCAATGGAGACAATCAGTGGGTGTGGCTATCATTTTTCACTGCGAATTGATAGGCTGTGTATAAACAGCATTGCATTGATTTTGAAATGAATCTCGAAGGAGACCGACAGTAGAAGGGGAGGAGTTAAAGGATGCTCCAGCCAAGCAGTCGAATTTACGTCATTTGAGATGGATCGTCATTTCAGGGCGGAAGTGCGTTTTCAGATTTTTACTGAAGATTATGAGGGTACATGAATTTTAAAAAGAAAATGACCCAGATTTATAAACGCTGCAATATTTCATAAAAAAATACGAATTGTCATTTTTTTATTTCACTGAGACTTTAATAAAATGAACATACAACAAAATTCAACAAATCTTTTATTAAATACAATTGTTATACAATAAAATAATAATATAACTTAATATGAACATAAATTAAATTAAATATAAATAGTTATAAGCCAAACACAAACGGGAAGTTAACCACAATCCCGTCGCGCGTGTCCGATGAAACGGCCTATATACAGACATAACATAACCACGTGAACTCTACCGGAAAAGTTGTCCCCGGAAATACGTGTGGACTAAATAATTCAGTCAAAATTGATCACATACAGTATAACATGTTGTTACAGAGAAACACATTAGGCCTGAAACAGTGTGTCTTACCTGTATTACAGAGAGAAAATAAATCTAGTATCCTAAATGCTCTAAAACACTCTCTCTCTCTGTCTCTCTCTCTCTCTCTCTCTCTCTCTCTCTGTCTCTCTGTGTGTCATCGGAGGCCGTGGTCTGATGTGGTTGTCCTGGAAACGGAGGAACGAAGTTATTTGCTATCAGTATTAAGTTATTTATGCAAAGATTGAACCCGGTCACATTTAAGCGGTTAAACCTTGGGGCGTTACTAGCTGTTGTTATGAATATTTGAGAGAATAAATCACATGATTGGACGATAATCGCAACACTTATGGTGGATTCAGAATGAATATTTAACCCCCACTGCAATGGCAGCGCGTAAGAGCATTATTGACGTCCTTAAAGTCCCCGTGAACCCGAAGTTACGCTTGTTTTTACTTCCGTATTCTGACGCATTTCCGAGTGATAAGGAATTTCAGAGGACAGAATTAGTGGGCCTATCCTGCGTTTTTTACTGCAAATTGATTGCAAGTGTAAAAACAGCTGTTGCAATTGGAATTGAAACCAGCAGCAGACTGACAGTTTAAGGGGAGGAGTTAACGAACGCTCCGCCCAAGCTGTCTAACATACGTCATTTAAAATGGTTAGTCAGTTCAGGCCGGAAGTGCATTTTCAGATTTTAACTCTAGATTATGAGGCTATTTACTGTAAACCCTGCAATATTTCATGAAAAAATAGTAATTGTCATTTCTAATTTCACTGGGACTTTAAGGCTAACTTATTTTTGATAAAAGGAAAAATAATTTATTTTGATTTCACTGAGGCTTTAAAATATGCATTTGTGATTTCTGTTTACCTACACAATATCTTTCTTTCTTAAACCCACAGCTTAATTTCTCTTCTTTCTTTGTTGATAACAGAGTGTACGTGTGTGTGATGTGAGGACGCACAACTGCCGTCACTTAGAGACCTGATGCTGTAGTTTCCTAAAAATAACCCGTAAAAGAATAAGACAGAACGAGAGAAAGAGGATCTTACATAAGAGCTGTCTGTAGCTCTACACCTGCCCAGAGCGCTTTTATCCTGAGCTCTCTCTCTTCTCTCTCTCTCTCTCTTTCTCTTCTCTCTCTCTCTCTCTCTCTCTGTCTCTCTCTCTCTCTCTCTCTGTGTCTCTCTGTCTCTCTCTCTCTCTCTCTCTCTCTATCTATCTCTCACACACACACACACACACACTGTTCCACATCATTTTGTCCTTATTCCTGATTTGGCCACAGGATGGCACCATTTAATAGAAATGTTGTCTTTTGAAGTCTATAGATTTGCAGTTCTTTTAAAACTGATGCTCCTTTGCTTTGCAGGCTTGGAGGAACCATCGCAGCTTACAAAATCGTTCCTGATGAACTCGATGAGATAAAGGTATGTTGTTAAATAAACACACCAATGAGTCACTTTCGCAAAAAAGTCACTTTGGATAAAAGCATCTGCCACGCATACATGTAAATTCTTGATTTCTAAGTGTTTCTTCTATACTCTACGTTGTGTCTTCTGTGAAGCTGCTTTGAAATGGTGTTAACTGTGAAAAGCGCTTTACAAATAAACATAAATTGAATAAATAAAAAGATGACACAATAAGCATTTGGACATCTAGAAACAGTGCGATAAATAATAGGATAGGATGAACACATACTTTTGTGACTTAAATATCCAAATGCTTATTGTTCATTCACTGCAAGCGATTCTGTTTCTTGTGTCCGGTCGAGTAGGAGACGCTGATCGACTGGTGTGATGAGAAAGAGTTAAACCTGATTTTGACCACAGGTGGCACTGGCTTCGCCCCGCGAGATGTCACACCTGAGGTAGGTGTCTGTTCGTGACAGATCAATACATCCAATTCAATCAAAAAATTGTTCGACGGTAAAGCACACAATTGGTTAGAGATGCAGAATCATCCCTATTGGGCGAAGACACTTGCGACCGCACTGTATTTCTGTATAACACACGGCGACACACACACATTTCTACGACTCTCTCTCTCAATCCCATGAGTCTCATCAGCACAGCTGCTTTAATGTTTGTTCTTGTGTATCTCTCTCTATCCTCCTCTAATATTGTTTGAAGTGTCACTCAACACCAGAGAACACACACACACGCACACAGTTTTCATGTGAAGTGTTTGGAGAGATGTTGGAGTCACCAGTGGTTTTAATGTCACCCTGTTAAAGCCGAGTTGACTCTACGGGACTGTGAGACTACTTGATTTGCTATGGCGCATACACTACACAATTAGATTTCTTGTCATCCTTAATCTTCTTGTTGTAGTAGAAAGCACACTACACAACGCAGACGAAGTGCCCTAGCAACAAAACTTCGGTCAAGTATGAACAGCGAAAACACCTCCCACATCGTGAACAATTCTAGCTTGGTGGAATGGAGCATGAAAAAATAATATTTCTGTAATGTCAATAAATACATGCCAGCAGTGTTTATTCCTCCACGCGATGATTTCACGCAAACCGTCTGCGCTTTGATTGGCTGGATTAGTTCCACAGTGTCACGCACAACGAGATCACTTGGCGAGTATATCAAACAGGTTTTTAGAAGACTGCATCTTCTGGGATACCTGCTTATACTTTACGTGCTTCTGCGACCGAAACAAGCTCCGATTTGGTCGTAATCTGAAGGTTTTGTTGCAGACCTTAGAAATCTGTCCGCGACAGAAAATCCATCCGAAAGTCACGTAATGTAGCTTGCCGTTAACATATGACCTTTTTAATAAGACCAGGGGTTTAAAATCTATTAGATGCCACAGTCTACCATCCTCAAATTTAAATGCCATCTGTCTTTAATAACAACAATTATTAAAATGATCTGTATATCTATTATATTTAAAAAATCTAGAAATAAGTCTTTATTAAGTTACATTATTACAAGTATTTCTCCCTGTTATTATCGTAATGTCCATTTAAATGTATTTAATATGTGTGTTTTTATTTCATATTTATTTACAATATTTTTGTATTAATTTACTTTAATCCAATCTCCCTTATTTAGTTTATTAAATAATATCTTTTTTATTATTTTACCTTTTATTGTTATTTTGTTATTTGTCAATTGTCTGTTTTGCTTCTATTTGTATTTCCAATATGAATTTGTATTATTTTAACTACATTTTTTTATTTTAACTGAATTTATTTGTTGGCATCATTGTATCGTTATTATTTATTTAGGCTTTATTTATTCTCTAGTCTTTTCTGCAGACTCCCTGACTCACCTCTGCGTTAGAGACTGCATGTTAGTTATTCTTTTATAGCTCGGGGGACCGAATTGAGTTCACATTTATATTTCAGATATCTCAGATGATTTGTTCTGGAGGAATTTGATGAGAAACCTTAGACGTTATATTGAGACTTTGGGTTCAGAGCACGATTCCGGAGATTCAATAAAATAGAAAAAAGAAATTAATCTCACAGCAATCTACAACTGAGATGTTTCTCTCTCTCTCTCTCTCTATCTCTCTCTTCAGGCCACTAAAGATGTGATCGAGCGGGAAGCTCCAGGGATGTCTCTGGCCATGTTGATGGGCTCTCTGAATGTCACTCCTCTGGGGATGCTCTCCAGGTCACACTTCACAACACACATCCAACGTGCTCTCAATGTCACGAGGCTGATCGGAGGATTAACTTTTCCATGCCGTAGAATATTTAGAGCACAGACTGACCCCAGATC
Organism: Triplophysa tibetana; assembly: GCA_008369825.1. NCBI lineage: Eukaryota > Metazoa > Chordata > Actinopteri > Cypriniformes > Nemacheilidae > Triplophysa > Triplophysa tibetana. Next base: position 1,176,792 of record CM017910.1, on the reverse strand, counting down.
AGCACTTTTAATCAAAGACATGGATGTACTTGGAATCAGAATGAGTTTTATTGACCGATGCACTGAAGAAATTTGATTCGGTAAAAAAGGACAGAAATGTTGTAAAGAATAATACGTATGAGCACAGAACCATGTCCACTTTTTTAAATAAAAAAAAGCCTAAATTGAATTATTAATCGACGAAAAAAGTATTTTTTCATATTGACACTGTGTGTGTGTGGAAAAACATAATAAAATAGACTGGGATTCATGTATTTTATTATATTAAAAGAGTATTCTTTAACTTAAAACAATGTATTCAGATTTTTACCTTAAACATGATATTAATACAAAATGTATTTTTTTGTGTGTGTATAGACCAGTTTGTGGTATACGAGGAAAAACTCTCATCATAAACCTGCCGGGCAGTAAAAAAGGTTCACAGGTAAGACATATTTTCTTTGTTTAGATTAAGCTTTAAAGTCCCAGTGAAATGAAAAATTGCAATACCTATTTTTTTGTGAAATATTGCGGCGTTATTGTGAATAAACTGGGCGGAGCATCCATTAACTCCTCCCCTTTAACTGTCAGCCTGCTACCAGTTCCATTTTAAAATGAAACGGCTGTTTTAAGCATCCAATAATATTGCAGAGAAAGACGAAAGCCACGCCCACTATTTTTCTCTAAAGAAGTTCCATTTCACTTGTAAATGTGTCAAAATACGGAAATAAAACCTATCGCAACTTCCTGTTCATGGGGACTTTAAGCTTCTGAATTAAGGTGCACGAATGTCTCCTTCGAATGCGCCGAACAACCTGTTGTTGTTATTTATGTGTGTGGAGAGCCACACAAGACTTTATATTCAATTTTTTGCTCTACATTTCTCTCCTACAGGAATGTTTTCAGTTCATCCTGCCCGCACTCCCTCACGCCATCGATCTTCTGCGAGAAGCTGTGGTCAAAGTGAAGGAGGTGCCGAATGAGCTAGAAGACCTGCCCTCTCCTCCGCCCCCTCTGTCCCCGCCCCCCGGCAGCAGCCCCCACCGACAGACGGAGGATAAGGGGGTGCAGTGCGAGGAAGAGGAGGAGGAGAAGAAGGACAGCGGCGTGGCCTCCACGGAGGACAGTTCCTCCTCGCACATCACAGCCGCCTCCATCGCTGCCAAGGTAAGCGATATACAGGAAAAGATGCTGTTCCCGCGTGTCTCCGTGACACACAATCGTCATGGAGGTGAATGAATTCACTGCATTGTCTAAGCACTCTCAATCTTTCATTCATGATTCAACGTGACGTGTCGTTTTGATGTGTGCTAGAGTCTCATCAGGTGTGATTGATTGTTAAGCCTGTCATCCATCATTCATTCATCATTCAGACTGTTGTGTTTGGATGTCATTCAGCTGCTGACCGACAGGTAACTCATCCAATCATCAGTCTACACACATACTGTGACTGCATCACATACTACACTACACTCGTAAACTTCACAGCTAATATGAATGTAGTATAGTAAGTGCACTTAAAGTATTAGTACTACGTAGACGTGTATTTAAACTAAGGCTGTCAAACGTTTAATCGCATCCAGAATAAACGTTTGTGTTAAAATAATATACATCTGTTTAATGTGCATATTCATTTTGTATTTATAAACACAAGAACGTACACATACATGATTTTAGGACTGTCAAACAATAATCACGATTAATCAAATCCAGAATAAAGGTTTGTGTTTACATAATATATATATCATAAAAATTTTGCATTTATTAACACATACACATACTTGTATATTTAAGGAAATCTAAAAATGTATTAACATTTATATATAATTTCAATTATTGGTTAATATAAATAAATAAATGTAAATATTTCCTAAATATGTTTTCATGTGTATGTGTAAATACAAAATTAACTTGCCGAGTACATAGACATATATTATGTAAACACACACATTTATTCTGGATGCGATTAATCGCGATTAATCGTTTGACAGCCCTAATTTATTTATAGTTATTAAATCGTATTAAATTAAATATAAATGATTATTCATTTTATATTTTCTTATATGTAGCCATGTATGGCGTTATAAATACAAAATAAATAGGCACAGTACACAGACATATTTTATGTAAACACAAACCTTTATTCTGGATGCCATTAATTGGGAATAATCGTCTGACAGCCCGAATTTAAACATAATTGTCTTCATCTTAAAATAAATTATAATGTCTAAAAAATAAAATGTTAAAGTTATTTTTCTTCACACTACAATAATATAAAAATTGTCATGAAAATAACACTGCAAAAAATACTTAATTGGCTCGAGTAAATAAAATACAATTTTTATTGTATTTAATTAAATTTTTGATTAATTATTTTGTTTCGTATATTACACCAGTAATTTTCAAAGAAACAATTGGAGTTCTCATGTCATTTCATTTTATGTTTTATTTTTTTTAGATTCCCGACTCCATAATCTCACGTGGAGTTCAGGTCCTGCCCCGCGACACGGCGTCATTGAGCACCACGCCGTCAGAGTCGCCGCGTGCTCAGGCTACCTCTCGCCTCTCCACCGCCTCCTGCCCCACCCCTAAGGTAAGAGCGCATCACTTCCTGTTTCCTGTCCCCGCACTAATCGCACCTGTGTGCCGTTCCTCGCCGTTGCTCCTCCCTGCTGCCGATCTCCCACTCTCACCTCTCCCCACACTCCTCACACGCTCCGAGCTGTAAGAGTCGTGTTCGTTTGTGGTTATTTCACAGGTTTATTTTCATTCTTCTGCGTTTTATATTCTGTGAACTTACATCCTGCTGAATTATGCACAACTACTTACTTCACGCACAGAATTTCCTAAATAATATCTTGATTTACTTAAAGGTCAAAACACGTAATGATTGTGTTGAGAGATGCGTTGAAGCTCTGATGTGAGTCTTAAGTTATGTTATACACACACACTTCATTCTCTCATCCGGCTCATGTTAAACAAGCTGCAGTTGAATCCCCCCCTATCTGGTGGCGCTTGTTCGTCACTTCGTATGTCACAATTATTTCTCGCCTCGCTGCGTGGATGCAGGCGGTTGTCATGGGAGCAGGGGTTGCCAGGGAGACGGTGCTCCGCTGGCATGAGGGAGATGGTTTGTACAGGTATTTGCTTTGGACACAGGTTCACGTTCTCACTCATTTATTCTGTCAACTTAACTTTGAAGACGGAGTATTTTGAGGTGTGGTTTTTGTGTTAGTGTGTGATCTTGATTCTGTGCATCTGCACACGTTTGAAATAGACTCTTCTCGGTTTAAAGAGTCATTGTGGAGAAATTGTCAGGATGGAGTTATTATCGCCAGTAATGAAGATTTTAAAATGGCCAGTGTTTTATAAAGTGGACACAAGATGCTTTATTTCTGTCTCGTTAGTCCACAGTGTCAGACACAGATGATGATGATGATGATGATGATGATGTGAGTTGGTTATGTTATGTAACACAGTTATGCAATAATAAGCCTCTAACACATATCTCAGTCCCTGTGATTATCTGCATGCACAATACTGCATTCAATTCGAATCCATGAGAAATTCAACAGGATGATGGTGGAGACATCTCCTCACAATACATTTGTACAGAATCAGACAGATATATACATCACACACATCACACTTTTTATTTGATGTCCTTACTATTATTATATTTCTTTTTATTCATATTTAAAATTTGCTTTTTATTTTTAGATTCATAGTCTTTATATTAATTGTTGCTATTTAATTTAGTTTGAACTGTTTTTAGGGATGCTTTTGTCATTTCATTTTTATTTTAGTTCTATTCAAGTTTTTGTTTATTTATATAATTTTAGTGCTTTAAATTAAAAAAAATCTTTTAGTTTAAGTTTTTCTAATAATTTTAGGTCAATATTTTATTCAATTTTAATGAACAGTAACGTTTTCAAAATTAATATTTAAGGTAACTAATATAGGAAGTTACACTCAGTTACATTATCCCATTACTATTTTCCCTGCTTATAACATTCCTCTGTCGTCTGATATCGATCACAAAATAAGACTTTACATAAAAATTAACTCAGTATGTTTTAAACACCCTGCAGTGTGTTTATACCTTTTCTGCGTTTTACTGTATTTTCTTATTTTCCCCTAAAAAGCTGCTTTGGAACGATGCACATTGTGAAAAGTGCTATTTACATATATTGAATTGAACCGAACAAGAGACACTCTGTTGCTTTGATTCTCGTGTGAAGAAATGGTGTCTATCAATCATTTTTAGTGTTTGCTTTGGTTGACTTTGAAGGTTTGGTCTTTGTTGATAAAAATTTCGGGGTTTTTCAGCTGTAGTTTAGGATGTTTTAGGGGGGAACTGTTGATTCATTATAACTTTTTGTCGTTTACATTCAGTGTTGGGTAAGTTACTGGTTACTAATTCCATATTCAATTGTGCAATTAGATTACTGTACACATTTCACAAAATATGTAATGACTTATTACTAATGACTTTCTATATCCTACATCAACCTTGATTAGAATTGATTAGGATAGACATGCAACTGCTTTTTTTAAATCATTCAAATAAATAAAGATATAAATTATTCGTATTAACCGACCAAAGTATACAAATGTGAGAAGGATACATTACAGCATATATTTTAAAGTTAGACTTATAATCGTGATGTCATTTTCACTATTGAATATATTACATAGTATTAAGTTTAATAACATCAGAAGTAACTGTAATTAAATTACGGAAAAAACAACAGTAATCCCTTACTTTACTTATTCATGACGAAAGTAATAAAATTAGAGAAACTAATTACTTAGTTACTAGTTACACCCAACACTGTTTACATTATACATTTATTCATTTGGAAGATGCTTTTATCCAAAGCGACTTACAAGTAGAAGAGCATGTAAACATTTTGTCAACACGCTAAACAGTACAAACAGTACGTATTATGCACGAACCCACTGATTGTCAACAAAACAGGTTCACTTACGGCCTGCGGTTCATGTCCGGCAGATTCAAACGATCTCCAAATCTTGCGTTATGTCTACCGTTTATATAACATCATTCACCGAAATGCATTGTGCAAACAAACACAGCTAAACTTCCGTCAGCCGAGTGAAGAGGAAGTGATGGGCGTGCTCTTTCTTTCGTTCGGCAGATGACGTGTGGGCATTCTTTTCCGGGAGAATTATCCAATGAGGGACTACGAAGCCTTGTTACGAAAGGGTTATCTGTGTTCGAATAGAAATAGAAATACACAGAAATACTACGTCATACGTCCAACACGTTTTTGACAAGTTGACCCTGTTAAGCTTCAGAAGCAAGCACGTTTAACAGTGTAAAGAAGTCAGAATGCATGAAATAGCTTGTCACCCCGCCTTTAATCTTCAGTACACATGGCGAGTAAATGACACGTTTTACATGAGGTAACTGTAAACGCTGTAAGTGTCTACTGGACTCTGAACTTGTGTATCACTGTGTTAAGTTGAAATTTTCTTTGATTATTTTTTTAATTATGATTCATCACATACGTTATTTGATTTATTGCAGAATGTTTTTAAGTAATAGTGTTTGACTCTACTTAAAACAAATTTTCAAGTCTTGTAAATAAGTGTGTTTGCATTTGTGTGTGTGTGTACGTGTATGTGTGTGTTGTGTTTTTCAAATTCACTTATTCTTCGTTTTCCCCATATATGATTTGTATATTTCGGTTTTGTTTCCTTCTGATCGCAATTCCTGCCTTCTCCCTCTCTCTCTCTCTCTCTTATTCTCTCTCCTCCCTTCATCCTCTCTGTGTCAGATGGTTTGCGTCTGTGGTTTGCTTGTAAGGATTCATGTAGATGATGGTAAGACTTTGGTTGCCTTCTTTCAGTAGCTGTTTTATTTAAGTGTTTTATAATTCTTCAATTCATGTGTCTGTAATCCATTTTCTATAGAGTGTAAATCTGTATGTGTTATACATGCGTGTGTAGTTGCTGTTTCTTGAGCAATAAGAACATTGTTGTTTTATTGAAGAGAGAAGATATGAAGGTTTATAAAGAGTGCTGAGACAACCCTCTCACCGTGTCCTTTCCTTGCCTGTGAGATTTGCAGAGATTTCAGTACAGCTTCAGTTTTGTTCTTGATAATCACTCCTGTTTTATCTCCATTGTTGAGTCAGTATGGACTTAATTTTTTTACTTGTTTGACAATATGTAGAGGACAATAAGACAAAATCAAGCAGTTTACTGTAACGCACAGGAACAGACCCGGTGATAAATAACAATTCAAGCTACGTGACCGTCGGGTCCTATTGTTTCCTGAAAATGTACCCAGTCTACCAAATATTGTTCTGTTGGCAGAAGGTGCATGTCATTCTACAGAAGAAAAGTCTGTTTTTTTCGTCTTTTATCAAAATGTAATCATGTAAAATTTCGTCTCTAGTCAAATGTATAAACAGTGGATAATCTTTATTCGGTAATTTTCTTCATCATCATAACAACTTTATACCCAGTGTTTCTGTTGCCTTTGATGGGAAAAATGCATTTAAATGAAATGAAATACAGCGTGAATGATAGTATTTTAGTAGAAGATCCATTGTGTGTTTTAGCTTCTTTTTGCTTCAAGAATCCTTCTCTAATGACATCTGAAAAGATTTCTACATGCATAGCCTCTTCCGACTTGACTGACATTAAGTGTTTATTATCAAATGGTCCTCCTCAGGAGGCAGACTGAAGTCAGATGGATCATTTAGATGTTTCAGGACATCGTGAGGTTTTCAGTAACTGTGTCGTAGCAGGCGATGTGTGAATCCATCCTTCCATCTGTGCCGATAGCGTGTGTCGTGTAGAATCTGTATGAAGTGAATTTACTGCCCTCACACTTTCTCTCTAGGCTTACATCAAGAACATCACCAAATAAAAGATTTTAGACATATCAATATTTGCAGAAGCAATTCGGCCTGAAACATTCTCTGTGCAAGTACGTGAACACAAGCAAGCTTGTTTGTTGTTTCTTTCCAAATCTCTCCAAATGCTTGTCACGACCAAGCATTCACGGCTATGTTTGCATACTTGCTTAAAGTATGTTTCTGGCCCGTATTTCCATGTCAACCTTCTTTGAAATGTGTTGTTTTGGCTTGTGACGCTCAAGCGGTCCTCCGGGCCAGCAGGGGGCAGCAGCGTCTGTCTTGGCTTGGCTCTTCTGTTTAATTGTCTTCTCTTCTCCCCTTCTCGCGGCACCCAGGCGCGGCTTCCCTCCTCCTCATCCACCCTAAGCATTGCTGAGGTATTCCTGCATGCGTCTTTGGGCCGCATCGCCATGGCAACGTGCGTTGCCATGCGACACGTTTCATCCTGCCTGTTTTGACTGTCGCTTCCTGCTCGGCACGAAACCCTTCCTGTCTTGTCACGCATGCTTTTCCCAAATGCAACCGAGCACCGATGACTTGCAGCCTTTTTATGACAATGACAGACATTTATGTTTGAGCGTGTTTAGGTTGAAGTGTGTTTGGTCTTATCCGTCATTCCTTTCAGTGTTGTTTTCTTTTCTTGCACATGAGACATTTTTGTGTTGATTTTGCTCATCTTTACAACACATACATAAATTTACAGATTTGCTTTATATAGATAGAAAAGTCTCAGTATATTTGCTCTGCACCGGAGATATTCTTAAAAGTCAAATGAAGTTTTTTAAGTATGCTTGTTAGTTGCGTTTAATCTTTATATTAATACTTTTTCCACATAGTATACACTGCCGGTCAAACACGTACTCACTCGCTTGTTCATTTTATTTCCACATTTTAGAAAAATAGTAAGCTCATCAAAACTGTGGAATACCACAAACAGAAATATAAGGATTATGTTGCGACTAAAAAATGTAAACAATCAAATTAAACGTATATATTAGCATCTTCGGTGTAGTAAGCTGTTGCTTACAATTGGCAGAAATGTTTTCTTGGCATGTTATGATGGCACTTTTAAGATGTTTTTAACGATATTAAAGAAGTTCCCGTCTGTTCAGAGCTCTTATTGGTCAAAGTCATCCATTTCAAAGACATTTTTTATTTAGTTTACAATGAAAAGGTGTATTATTGCACAATTATACTTTTGTTTGAAACTGTACTTTTAGACATTTAAGCATCAGATGAAAAGCTTTTTAAGATAATGAGAAACATTTCATTTAAGTTTTCTAAACTTTTGACCGGTAGTGTACATTTATTAAACTGTAAGTATGAGGATGTTTAATTCATAAAAAAACGCATAAGTACACTTGCAGTAGACAATCTACCATTCAATTCAGTTTTATTTATAAAGCGCTTGTAACAATGTTTTATTGTTGCAAAGCAGCTTCACAGGAAGAAAGACAAAAATAAACAAAAGTTAGTATTAGTATTCCAAGTAGTTTATTAAAAGTTCATTTTAACATGAAAGTATAGCTTTTAGTTTTCTCAACACACAGATTGAAGTTTGTCTCGGTGTCGGATCATCGTCACTGTACTGCATTAGATCTGTCGACTTATTTAGATGATGGTGAGTTTATTTTTCAGTTGTGCGTTTTAGTTCAGATGCTTATATTTTTTTCCATTGTAACGGTTCACACATCATAGCGGTGCGTTGTGTTGGAGAGTGTATTATGTTGTGTGTTTGTGTCACGTCAGGCGTAGCATGTATATAAATGTGTTTGACAGAATGAGGATTGATTCTGTGAGTTGGTGTGTGTAAAAGATAGGAGAGCACTGTGCGTGCGTCCGTGCGTGCGTGTGTGTGTTTTGGGTGAGTGACTGTCCTGTGACTTCCTCCAGGCGTCGCGGCGAGAGTTCAGAGCACACCTGGATGAGGTCATCACTCTGAAGTCAAGGTACTCAACCTTGGACCAGGTAACGAGCTTATCTTAATCGTAGCTTTTCGACAGAATGTGAGACAGATTAAGTCTAAATACCACGACACCACGTCACAGTTTTTTGTATAATAAAAATTCAACACATGAAAAGATCTGCTAAAAATGATTTAACATACTATATCCTAAATTTATGTAAGACGTTGCAATAGTTAACAGTAGTGTGTACGGACTCCCGGCTAATACATCTAGGATAGACTCACATCACACCCTTTGGTAATGTAGATATGAAAGCTAAACTTTTTAGTTGTTAGTGATAATAGTTACTTGTAGGTGTTTGTGTTAAATGCATTGTGTGTAATATTCGGAGGATTGGAATGTGTGCGTGGCCATGTTTTTATATCCCGGTGGGGACCTAAACCTCAATAAACACACACCACCTCATGGAGACTCGTGTCACAGTGAGGACCAAAATTGAGGTCCCCATGGGCAAAAATGCTTATAAGTTGTACAGAACAATAAATCTAAAAATGCAAACGGTTTTCTATGATCTTTAGATTTAAGGAATATAATATAAAGTTTCTACACTATAAATATCATTTCTCCTTTGGTCTGTCCCCACGGAGATAATAAACCAGAGTGTTTGTGTGTGTGTGTGTGGACTTGGTTTTTATATGTTAGTGGGGACCTAAACTGAATGCACACTAACTCATGGGGACCCGTGTCACTGTGGGGACCAAAATTTTTATAAATTGTACAGAACGATAATTTTTGAAAATATAAAAATTTACAGAGTTTTCTATGATCTTTTGGGTTTGGGTTAGGGGATAAAATATACAGCTTTTATAGTAAACAACTTCTTACGGCTATGGACTGTCCCCACGGAGATATTAAAACATACATGTGTGTGTGTGTGTGTGTGTGCTTGTGTGTATATTATTGTTTTAGCTCAAAAATCTTCTTAGTGAATTTTCTTATTATTTTCTTATTTTGAATTGGCTTTATTTTTCTTATAAATTGTTTATATTTTTTATATTAATTCAGATTTTTTTAGCAATATTGTTATATTCTTTATATTAATTCAGATTTTTTTTTGCAATTTTGTTATATTTTGTATTTAAATTCAGAATTTCTTTCAGCAATTTTGTTATATTCTTTAGTCATATAATTTTTTTTAACATGTAGTTCTTTTTTTTCTGTTTAAGTTAATAATTTTAGTACCTCAAGTCGCCACTATTGCAAAGGATTCATTTATCATTTTTATTCATATTAAGTTTTTCAAAAGACATTTTGCCATTTTTTTATCAACATAAACTCATAAGAGATTAATTCAACTGTAGCTACAATAACCCTGATCCACACTAAAATGTTTAACTATAGCGCGTGTAATTTTGTGTATCTTCACACATAAGTCAATAGAGAACAGGACTCAGCAGGCATAACATAATAGTGCAGAGTTTACATGGTAGCCAAATATATTTCACACTAATAGAGATTTATAAAAGTATACTTGATTTAATGCAATTCATAAAATTTAAAGATTTCTATTCATGAGCTTTGCAAATGTATCTTGAGTAATCTAGTGACTAGTTGCATAACAAAAATCTATTTTTGTTTTACCTCCAAAAAGCGCTCTACATGCATTGCCTGTTCTTGTGTTTTTGTTTGTAACCGTGTCAATTAAATCACATGCAATAACTGTTCAGAGCTCTTAGTTTATAGTTTCACTGTTGTTTTATTGAAAATCTTGTCTCACATATTTTCAACTGTGTTTGCAGAAATCCATGTGTGTTTGCTTTAAATGTCTGTCAGGTGATCTCTGAGGTCTCTTAAAAGTCAACATGAAATCAGAATTCACCCCTTTTACTTCGCCTGGTGTCATTTGTGCAAGAAAGTGTAAAGAGATGCTAAAATTTTAATAGTTCCCGTTATTCAAGGATCCTAAAAATAAGCATTTCTTTCTTACATTTTTATAGTTTGTTGAATCTCGCTCCAATACAAAGAACCTGAAAGGTCACATGAAACCTCACAGTGTGACTTTATTTGTTGTATATAGGAGCCCAAATCTCAGATCTCGCCAGCGATTAATGCGTTAAATGAATTGTAAGAATCATAAGAAGTAATGAATGAACTCCCTGAAATTTTCTCCAAACACATCGCATTACCGGTAAGGGAACGGGTTGTAAATTCTGTTTCATGTTGCGCATATTTGCTTTGCTTTAAGGTGCCTGTTTGTTAGAAATGTGTTTTTCTATTTGAAATATTGGTTTTCTTGTTATAAAAGAAGTGTGAAGTGTGTGTCTCGCCGCTGCTGCAGACTGTCTTTGAGTTGTGTGTAGTTGTCAGTTGTGTTGTGTTGTTTTGTAACTGATGGATTGATGATTTATCTCCGTAAGCTCCAGTGTAGGTTGGAGGTGCTAAAAGATGATCGTCGTGGCCATAGGACCTTCAGTTCTCGAGTAACTATCATGAGCCCTTCACACATGACAAACATCTTCTGTCTCTCTGCGTCTGGACTTCTGTTGCATTCTAACCTTGGCTTTACATCTTTTTATTATTCTGCTTTCTTTAGACACTTTCTTGACTTCATTGTTTGCACATTTAGAGTTTCAAATAGTTACATGTCACTATAATTCATATAAGTCATATTTATTGGTTGACATGAATATTTAATATACGGCGCTACTAAATCAATGGCTTTGCTTTCTTTCTTTGGTTTGTGTGTTGTTCGCTTTTTCAGAAGTTTTTCTATCTTGCTGTGTTTGCCACGTCTCTCTCTCTTTCGCTCGCTCGCTCGCTCATATTTCATGAGATGTGTGGTGTTCTGGGCTTCGGCGACGGTCTTTCACTCTTGTATTTGTCTTTCTCTCCTCTGGTTCTTCAGTCTTTCTTCACCAGATGTTCTTCAGGATCATCATCACTCCCTCATTCTGTTTCACTATGTAAAGCACTGAGTCTGACTGTCTGGAAATTGACAACATAGATAGTTCAGGAGAAAATAAAACATATCAGTGGAAGAAATTAGATAAATCATAGATTTCGTAGATAGATAGATTTCCTGTCATACACGCGGCACGGCGCAAGTGTTTTTGCCCGTTTCAGCAAGACGCAGTTCTAATTTTCCCGTCCTCCGCCGCGCTTTTTAAACAGCAAAAGCATTTGTGGGCCCATGGGCTTGTTGGTCTAAAAAAAAGAGGTGTTTTCAGGTGCATTTTTTGCGCCAAATTTTTGTGTTTTTTAAGGAGCGTGGTAGTAGAAAATGCGCCTCTGGGCGGTTCAACAACACGCTTTCACTTTTCTTTTTACACAGAGGGAAGCGCAGCAGCACAAACATGCCAAATATAGAAATAAATGGAGTACAATGTAAAAGATGATTAATGTGTACATAAAGATAAAAATCCGGCTTGCGTTTCCTCTCTGGAGAAGTGTCCTGTCTTTGCTCTTGAACGTCCGCCGTGTAAATAGTGAATCCGCCATGACACGAGCGCAACTGGCTCTTAAAGTGAATGAGAGATGAGACTCTGATTGGTTTACTGCACGTTACGCCCCAAAAACACCAATTATTCATTAAGAGAATCAGAACAACCCGCCGACAGTTTTCCCTTCGTTAAACTATAAAAAGTGGATTCAGACACACCATGAGTGCACTTGCGCCCTGCGCTTTAGACCGTGAGCAGATTGTGAAAATAGGGCCCTAAATCTGTGTTTTCAGATATTTTTTTATTCTTAGATTTTGGGGCGTTTTATTTATACAATATACAAACGAAAGTGGAGACAGACATGGTCATGAGGGTAAGAGACAGGGTGTGGAATCCGGACATGACCCAGGTCGGACTCGAACCCGGGTTCCCATGAGCCAACAGCTCATATAAGCGTCCTGAGGACTGACGACTGAGCCACAGCTCCGACACGATTGTGGTTATTAATGAGATGCATCGAGAGTCACACAACCAAAAAATGTATGTTCTGTCATCGTGGAAAAATTATCGAACGCGTTTTAGTGCAGCAAACATTCACATGACTTGAGATGAAGTGTAATTGATGTGATGTCACAGGTCAGTGAGCCGGTATCTTTAGAAACTCAAAGTTCTGATGTGTCTTCCTGTTTCACCTCATCACATCCCAGAATTCTCTGCTCAATGTTTGTCTCCGGGTTTCATGTCGATACAAAGTAAAAACAAGTAACATTATATCACTTGCTCTTAACGACAAGAAATATTAATGTATTAATGTGTTTTCTGTAGGTGCAGTCACGATGCAGCAGCAAAGAGAATATCCTCAGAGCAAGTGCGTCCTTTTGTGTTTCATATATCTATTTACTGCTTTTCGTCCATAAAGAACTGCTTGAGTATTAAACTCAATAAAAACCTGAACATTAAATTAAAATTTGTAAAAAATATTTGTAAAGAAAAGTATACTAAATATGGCGCCATCTCAGATGCAGAATCATTTCTGTCGTTTCGATTATTTATTTCATCTGAACGGAAGCATGTGAGTGTGTACAATGTGTGTCTGTGTGTGTTTTTGTAGGTCATAGTGCGGTGGACATCACCAAAGTTGCACGGCGACACCGGATGTCCTCGTTTCCCCTCACGTCTATGGACAAAGCCTTCATCACTGTGCTCGAGATGACTGCCGTTCTGGGCACTGAAATCATCAACTACAGAGGTCAACACATCCCCAAACTCACACTCACATATTACTTATCCATGTCTCATCTTCATTTATTGATCGTTTCGATATATCCCTGATGTGATGACCGGACATTATCTCTCACATGTCATGTTATAGAGAGAATGTTTCCCTCTGTGTGTGTGTAGACGGGATGGGTCGAGTTCTGGCTCAGGACGTGTATGCCAAAGACAACCTGCCTCCATTTCCGGCGTCTGTTAAAGACGGCTACGCTGTGAGAGGTGAGAAGAGAACGTCTGGCATTTGTCACGTCTGGTCATTTGTCTGATCTTTACTCTCGCTCTCCGTGTTTCTAATAGCTGCTGACGGTCCTGGTGACAGATTTATTATTGGCGAGTCTCAGGCTGGTGAACAGGTAAGAGAAACTTCACAAGGACTTCACAAACATTACGAGAGAGGTCAAACCAATCGAGTGCCTCTAATACTTCTATCAGTTTGTATTACATCTTATCATTATAACTACTGGTGTTGCTCACCGTGTGTGTGTTTTCAGCCAACGCACACCGTGATGCCGGGTCAGGTGATGCGGGTGACAACAGGTGCTCCTATCCCGTGCGGGGCGGACGCAGTGGTTCAGGTGGAGGACACAGAACTGCTGCGAGAATCTGAGGACGTACGTAACACATGGATTCTTACAATCAGCCACTTGTAATAAATGTAGAATCATTAAAGTGTGATTATGAACATGATTGTGGATCAGATATGAATGTGTGTTTATATTTCAGAATACAGTGACATTTGTTATACCTAATTACAGAAATGAAAGATGACTTACCCTGTTGAAATAAACAGCACATGCTGGTTAAGTAGGTTTTGAAGCATATTAGCTGGTTTATTCTGGTTTAAGCTGGTCATTAGCTGATTTAAGATGGTCCTGAGCTGGTTTAGATGGTCTTGTGCTGATTTAAGACGGTCCTGTGCTGAATTAAGATGGTCCTGAGCTGGTTTAACTGGTCCTGAGCTGGTTTAAGCTGGTCAAGTGCTTGTTTCGGATGGCCATGTGCTGGTTTAAGCTGTTCCCGAGCTGGTCCTAAACTGTTCATGTGCTGGTTTAAGTTGTTCCTGAGCTGGTCCTAAACTGTTCATGTGCCGGTTTAAGGTGGTCCTGAGCTGGTCCTAAACTGGTCATGTGCCGGTTGAAGCTGGTCCTTAGCTTGTCATGTGCTGGTTTCATATGATCCTGAGCTGGTCATGTGCTGGTTTAAACTGGTCATGAGCTGGTCCTAAACTGGTCCTGAGCTGGTTTAAGCTGGTCAAGTGCTTGTTTCGGATGGCCATGTGCTGGTTTAAGATGATCCTGGGCTGGTTTAGATGGTATTGTGCTGATTTAAGACGGTCCTGTGCTGAATTAAGATGGTCCTGAGCTGGTTTAAACTGGTCCTGAGCTGGTTTAAGCTGGTCAAGTGCTTGTTTCGGATGGCCATGTGCTGGTTTAAGAAGATCCTGGGCTGGTCCTAAACTGTTCATGTGCTGGTTTAAGCTGTTCCCGAGCTGGTCCTAAACTGTTCATGTGCTGGTTTAAGGTGGTCCTGAGCTGGTCCTAAACTGGTCATGTGCCGGTTGAAGCTGGTCCTTAGCTGGTCATGTGCTGGTTTCATATGATCCTGAGCTGGTCATGTGCTGGTTTAAACTGGTCATGAGCTGGTCCTAAACTGGTCCTGAGCTGGTTTAAGCTGGTCCTGAGCTGGTCCTTAACTGGTCATGTGCTGGATTAAGCTGGTCTTTAGCTGGTCATGTGCTGGTTTAAGATGGTCATGCGCTGGTCCTAAACTGGTCATGTGCTGGTTTAAGATGGTCCTCAGTTTGTTTAAACTGGTCCTGAGCTGGTCCTAAACTGATCATGTGCTGGTTTTAGATGGTCCTGAGCTGGTCCTAAACTGGTCCTGAGCTGGCTTAGGGCCAGCTTAAACCGGCACATAACCAGCCTAAAACACCACAAACCAGATACCATGCTTCAAAACCTACCTAACCAGCATAGGCTGTTTTTTTCAACAAGGTATTTCAATTTAACGATGACAATGTTGATGAAAGCATCCAAAAAAGCACCCAACAGTTTTTGGCTAAAGCGTATTTGTTTAGTTTGTTTACTCTACATGTTTGCGTCTATATTTTAGGGCACAGAAGAACTTGAGGTGCGAATTCTGGTTCAAGCTCGTCCAGGTCAAGACATCAGGTGAGCGTCTGTGAGCACCTCTGTGATGTGAGTGAGATGTGTCTCAGGTGTGTCTGACAGTCACGTGTGTCGCAGGCCCATCGGTCATGACATTAAGCGTGGTGAATGCGTGTTGACCAAAGGCACTCACATGGGCCCGTCTGAGATCGGTCTGCTGGCCACGGTGGGCGTCACAGAGGTGGAGGTGCAGAAGTTTCCTGTAGTGGCTGTGATGTCTGCCGGCAATGAGGTCAGAAAAAAACAAAAAAAACCACACATGTGTCTCACACATCAGCCTGAGATCTCAGCAATGTGCTCAGATTTGTGTAAAAGCAATAAAAGAGCAACATCTGAGCAATAACATGTTCTCTGTTTCTCACGTTTTCAGCTGCTGAACCCAGAGGATGATTTACACCCGGGTAAGATCAGGGATTCAAATCGCTCTACGCTGCTGGCAACCATTCAAGAGCATGGCTATCCCACCATCAACCTGGGCATCGTGGGAGACAAGTGAGTGTTTCTCTTTCATTCTCATAAAAGCAAAGACAGTTTGTGTTTATTTCTCGTAGTTCGTCACAGTTTAAAAGTTCATAAAAAAAAACATTCACAACAAATGTAACAAGTGTGTAGTCATTTTAAAAACATATCAAACCTGAGAGTTATTTCCATTCTGATGGAAGATTACAGTGTGATTTCAGTTGTCATGGTAACTGTTAACTTTGTCTCCTCCAGCCCTGATGACCTGTTGAATGCTCTGAACGAGGGTATCAATCGTGCTGATGTCATCATCACCTCAGGGGGCGTGTCCTTGGGCGAAAAGGTTTATCTTTTTGTCATGTTACTCGATGTTAAAATAAAAGAATAGTAGCCAGTGTGATACTACTAATAATAATAACATTCTTTAATCAGTAATTTATAATAATATTAAAAGTGCCATTCTTTGGCTGTTTTCAAGGCTTTGATTGTGTTTTTTTGGGTGTTAAACAATGGACGTTTATGTTTCTAATTTCTAAAAGGTTTGGCACTGATCTTTGAGCTTTATCATTTTGCAGGTGTTATTTATGCTCTAACTGCAACATTACACACTAATTAAAGGTTGAAAATTGGCACCAACGGGAACGGCATCTTTAAGATCACATTGGAAAAGGTCAAATTGAGCGCAGTGCATTGTGGGATACTGTATAGCGGTGAAGCAGATCACTGGATCTTAAATCTTACATGCATTAAATATGTGCATACTTTGTGAACAGTATGGATACAACATACTGCGGA
Organism: Triplophysa tibetana; assembly: GCA_008369825.1. Lineage (NCBI taxonomy): Eukaryota > Metazoa > Chordata > Actinopteri > Cypriniformes > Nemacheilidae > Triplophysa > Triplophysa tibetana. The sequence goes on along the minus strand of CM017910.1, from coordinate 1,159,879 downwards.
AATAGTATGAGCAAGATGTTGAGTGTACTTTAGTTACAACTGCTTTATACTGACATCTAGTGGTAGGATGAGAATATGAATCCTTAAAAATAAGATGTTTTTAACGTGACATTTTTTTCCCTAAACAAAATTTACACAAACAGGTTTTGGATGAAGTACATTTGTGTGTTCTCTTCAGATCCCATGATCAGATGAACGCTAGTCGATTCATCTCAGTGTTAGTTGTGAAGTAAATGAATCATAGGTGCGTTTCTGACTGTAAACTGTAATATTTCCACAGGATTTTCTGAAGCAGGTACTTGATATAGACCTTCACGCTCAGATACACTTTGGGCGTGTCTTCATGAAACCAGGGTGAGTCTTTGAAGAACGGGACAGGACCTGCGTGAAGATTGTGTGATTGTGTGACGTGATACGGACGGAGGGTGTTATCACGTTCGAGCATTTCAAAGTACCAGACGTTTGACCGCCAGCTGTAATTGAAGCGGATCTCGCTTCTTTTGCGTGCACATTGTACCTGACTTTAAAAGTCAAGTTGGATGCTTTTTCAATTGACGTTTGGAAACCGTTTTCCATCTGCAAAAATATAATCTTATGTTTATAAAATGAACAGCTGTGTACGGAGTGAATTAAACTCGGGGCACCTCCCAAGATGGTCTGAGTTTGGTTTGCTTTAATGAAATGTGTGAAAACGCCCTTCTATTAAGTGTGAATCGATGAGATTGAATCCACGCGGGTATTGAGCTCTGGTTTGTCTTCCGTTAGTCTCCCCACAACATTTGCAACACTTGATATGGATGGGTCTCGAAAACTTATCTTTGCTCTGCCAGGTAGGGACGGTGAGAGAGTTTACTGGTGTATATTTTCACAATACATACTTGAACCTCATTTTTAACACACGGTTTTATTGAATGGACTATTGCAGCGGAAGTAAACGGGCGCATGTCCTCTCTCGCAGGGAATCCGGTCTCCGCGGTCGTAACATGCAACCTCTTCGTCATACCTGCCTTGAGGAAAATGCAGGGAATCTTAGACCCTCGACCCACCATAATCAAAGCCAGGGTGAGATGACCTTTGACCTTTTATGTACTTCGCAGAAATAGACTTGATAAGTATACTTGACTTACATTAGGTCTATATTTGCAAACAATGATTTGACTCACACTTAGAAGTATCCAAAAGTATACTTGGCTTGACGTATACTTGTGTTTAATATTTTGATTAAATACTTTTTTCACATAGTTCTGCCTTCTTCTTATATATTCGAACGTGTTCAAGTTTACATACAGTAATACATGTCAGCTTTGGTGTGGAATATTTAAAAAATAAATAAAACATATGAAACTCATGCTGGACTTTATGCATGGTGAACTAAGAGATTTCAAGGGTGAAAATGAACACATAATAGGAACATGGTAGTATACGTAAAGAGCAAAATAATATATAAATAGTTATCTAGTGCAATGTTACTTTCCTTTAAAGAGTTCACTGAGAGTACACTTTAAAGGGTACTTCCATCAACTACAAAATGTGCTAAAAGTATTGAACTAGTAAACGTTCAGTTCATTTATACATTCATTTGTAGAATAGTTGCAGTATATAAGAAAATCGTTGTGTACTCAAAGTTTGTTCTCTACTTTTTAAAGCATACGTTTATCAACTAAGATTAAGACTAATGCTATAGAACAATAATGTTAGTATGATATATTAACTTTACCAGAATTATTATAGTTTTGATATACTTTTATTAATATATTAAATTCTCTTTATTTTTAGACATTTCGTTTTAGTATTAATTTTAGGTTACATTTTTGCAATTTTGGTACATGCTTTGGTCATTTTATAATTTATTGGTTTATTTTTAATGTTTTTATATAAGATGAATACATTTTTTTTTTTATTATTATTATAATAACTTTAATGCTTTGAACTTACTTACTTTTATTTTTGAGGCAACATTTAAATTTTTCCATGAGTTAAGTTTTTCCAATAATTTCTAGGTCGACATTTTATTTAATTTCAATGAACATACACTTTTTCAAAGTTTTAATTTTATTCAACTAAAATAACCTTGCAACATACTTGAACTTTACTTATTTATACTTAATAGAAATGGACTAAAAGTATACTCTAAGAGTCTTAAAAAGAAAACGTCATTGTACGATAGACGATGGCTGCATTTAAACAATTTTTTTTTGTTATGTTTTTGTTTACAGTTGTCATGTGACGTAAAGCTCGATCCACGGCCCGAGTATCACCGCTGTATTTTAACATGGCACCATCAGGAACCTCTGCCGTGGGCACAGAGCACAGGTGAGAAGAGCACAGGTGAGAAGCCCCCTTTTATACCGCACGGGTTTAAAGATTCAGGCACGTTTTATTTTTTTAAAGCCTCTCTTGCTTCCTCAGGGAATCAGGTTAGCAGCAGACTCATGAGCATGCGTAGCGCCAACGGACTGCTGATGCTACCTCCCAAAACTGAGCAATATGTGGAGCTGCACAAGGGCGAGGTGGTGGACGTCATGGTGATCGGTCGTCTATGATGTCATCGGAGAGGGCCGGATGAGCGAGGGGTGCTTCACGGTGCATGTTCACATATCATTGACTGTAATATGCAACGGCACAGCTAGTTTTTATTGATTTGGATAATGCTGAATTATAGTCGACATCTTGATCACAAAAATAGATACATATGAGAAAAAAAGTCTATTATTTCAAACAAAGAAAAAATATAACTTTTAAATGATAAAATCTAATTATAAAGAGATTTATTCTGTATAATTATTATTATTGCATTTTTCTTCTCATTATTATTATTATTATTCTTAATTATAATGATTATATTGAAGCAACTTTGTTCCTTTCATTGCAGTTGCTGTGTGTTCAATGCTAGATCTTATAGCTGTAGCATTTTAATAGAAAACGGTAGGTTCCTGCCAGGAGAAAAAAATAATCGTATTATTTCCCCTCAATAACTAAAAAAAATAAAAATAAATGACAATTACTGCTTTCGTTTTCGAGCGTGGAGCGGTTGAATCGTGGCTCTGGAGAGCGGCACTTTTTGTCTTACGTGTCATCGACGTGACACTTTTACTTTCCCTCCCATTAGTACGCATCATTATGACATCACAAAGAGCTTTGCTTGTCGTTTATCTCGTGAGTCTTGTTTGTGTGCGCAGTGCCAAACGCATGGGTGCGCGAAGGTCGTGCCGGGGGGAACACGGGCCTGGTCACCCAATCCCTGAAGCTTCCTTATAATCACATGACCTGGTGTAGCCCCGCCCCCCTCCCCCAGGGGGTGGAGTGACAATGGAACGTTTTATTTCAACATACTTTTAAAAGACGAGAAAAAAAATGACAGCTTATTTAAGTGCTGACTGCCTTTTTAATCAACTACACAGACATGTACAGTAAAAAAATGTCAATTGAATTGTACAGATCAATGTGACCAGCACTCCTGCGGAATATGAGCGAGCAATGAGGCGACAACTATTCTGTATTATAAACATTTTCTGTAACGATAAGAACCTAACGAGAAAGAGAGAGACTACAATAATACAATCCTTGATCATTATATATGAAGAATAGCATTGTGGAATTTTCTTGTAATAAAATGAATGAAAACAGAATTCCTTATCGAGTGTGATTTTAATGTGTTATGGAATGTGAGAAAATTGCAGACTCTTCAATAATTGTTTTTAACATAATCTGTAATGCATTATTTTATATATTTCATTTTCATGCAATAATCATGAAGCACGTGTGAGACACGGATAAATACTGTATAACCTGCTATTTACAATGAACTCTATAATTGATTTGACTTATTATGAAAACATGGTTACTTAACTTTTACTGAAATAAAATCAAGGTTCATTTTTTTAGCTTCCCAGATGTTTCGTGCTGTTCATTTTTGTGGGAAGCAAATTATAAATGTTTGTGATGGTTTTTGTGCACAAGACTGTGAGAGAGGTGAGATTTTAATTAAAGACCTGTAGGTGGACGGAGATGTGGTGTTGTCAGGTGTAAACCGGATTACTGAACTCTAATCCGCTTTAATCTCGGACGCCTGAACTGTGGACGCTCACATGTCCACTGGACCTGTGTGAAAACACCACTGGAATTTATCATTTTACCATCAATAGCTCAACACATCTGTCTCTTTTAGAGGTGGGTTATTTGTACTTTCATTTCACAATCAGGTTTATTTATATATTATATACATCCATTGTATACACCATATAACGTAGGGTGCTAAAGATGAATATTAATCATTCTTTCTGAATAAATACCATAAATGCTACAGTTAAACCATTATCTCATTTAAACAGCTGTGTTTATTTTGATTTATAAAATGTGTTTTGTTTTGTACTGTTCAAATGTTCAGTGCCTCAACCTGAGATACTTTTTAAACACATAAAGTTTACATTTATTCTGATGTAATAATGACTTTTTTTATCTTTCATTGTAAATCATCCATTTAAAAAAATAAGTAAATTTTAAGTTCATTTAAACTTTTGTTGAATTTTTTTTAATTATGGCTGTCAAACAAGTAATCATGATTAATCGCATTCAGAATAAAAGTTTGTGTTTAGGTAGTTTATGTCGGTATACTGTGCTCATACATTTTATATTTATGAACACACACATAAATGCATTTATTTAAGAAAATTATAAAATATATCAATTCATAAACGTTTATTTAGAATTGTAATTATTGGTAGATATATATTAATACATTTAAATATTTCCTAAATGTATAGACACATGTGTATGTTTTGTGTTTATAAATAAAAAATGTATATGCACTGTACACATATATACTGTATATGTAAACACAAACTTTTATTCTCTATGAGTATAATCATTTGACAGCCCTAATTTTAAAATATGTGACCCTGGACAGCAATCAGTTTTATGGGTTAATTTTTCGAAATTTATATTTTTACATAAGCTGAATAAATAAGATTTCTATTGATGTATTAATTGTTAGAATATGACAATATCTGGCTGAGATAAAACCGTTTAATACTCATGAATCTGAGAAAATTGGCTTTGAAGTTGTTAATCAGGGGCACTGTAGCAGGCCATCCACTCACAAAAGTTAAGTTTTAATATATTGAAGGTAGGAAATTTACAAAATATCTTCATAGAACATGAACTAATATCCTAATGATATTTGGCATTAAAGAAAAATCGATAATTTTGACCCATACAATGTATTTTTGTCTTTTACTAAAAATGTTCCTGTGCTAATAAGACTGGTTTTGTGATCCAGGGTCACATATTTGTACATGTGTTCAACGATATTTTGCCCTACAAAATTAGTTTCCGATATTTAAACGCATGCTTTAGGCTTCAGATCAAAAGAGTTGAAAATTTCACTTTCGACACTAAACTTTTATTGAATTATGTTAAATGTTTAAGCAATTTCCTTTCCTGAAACCAAGAACACACTAATGACATGGTTCAAGTGTGTATCTGTAGTCCATGTATGTGTGGGATTCATTTATAAGACATTGAAGTTAGGATTAAGTGAAGCAGACGAACAGATGGTTGTTTAGCTTCACTGCACCTGTTGCTTCAAACAGAACTCAACGTCTGGATGTCACAACCAAAGTCTTTTAGTCTTTTCTTCACTGTGCAGCAGTGCTGTAGATGTAGTTTAGTGTTGAGACTTTCACTGAAAACTATATTTAACAGAAGAGGACAGACAGAGTCAGAGAGGTGACAGCGCTGACAGAGACTTCCACAGACACAGAACCTTGTGTCTCAACATGACACAGAGCTCTAATGAAGGCCTCGATAATCCCACTTTTGATGGAATGGACGTTGCCAAGGAAACCAAGACAGGTGAGAGGAACTAAATGTCATGATACAGAATATTCAGGATTAAATTAATGACAATATGAAGAGGTTCTGGGTCCATTTTTTCTGCTTATCCTTGAGTTCTTTCAACGAATGACAGCCACAAAAATGTGTATAAAAATACAAATATTTATAATATCTAAATTCTAAGTAACGCAGACAGCATGGCTAATGTATTTCTTATTCAACTCTGTTAAATCACATTTATTTGTTTTTTTAAATACATACAAAAAAAGGAAATCTATAATATGGGTATAAAACAGATTTTTCTTGAAGAATAATATAAATGTCAGAGATAATTTTTTTAGCAAACATTTACCGATAGACCCAAACACCTCACAGTGGTTAAAGATGAAGGGATTGCATTAGTACAAAATGCAAAGACATGGAAACAATGTTTATGTTGTGAACATTGAAGATACAACTTTCCGTCTATCAATGACCGAAAACTCTCTCTCTCTCTCAGAGCTGGAGGATTTGTTGGTCTCTCTTCAGGAATTAAAGGTTCATTTGTCTGATGTTGAGAGTCTGGAGGACGTTCAGCTGCTGATGGAGCTTCTTCTCCATACAGATTTCCAGCAGGCCTTCCGCATGCACCGCAGCGTCGCTCTGAGCACGAGACGCCTCCGCCCGCCTCACCCGCTCACAGCACACGCCCGACACCTCAGAGACGAGGTATACCCGTCATGTGTAGGCTCCTGAAGCGCTTGATAAGTTAATGAGTTGATTTGGCGTGTGCAGCAGTGTGGTGTCATTGTCGAGTCAGGTTTGTAATCCTCCGTTGGCTCACACATTGAGGTGTGATGTGTGATCTATAGGCCAGAAAAACATTTCACAGCTCATCTCAGTCAAAGAGTTTTTCTCATCATTCAACGTGAAAAAGATGCAGCCCAGTTTTCTCTGTATTGTGAATTATTTCACAGTAAAACTCGCTACTCAGCATGAAAACAAACTAATGTTTGGAAGGACTTAATTTTATCCATATTGCTAACTAACAAGCATTTAAAAAATGAAGTCATCATTTACTTGCCCAAGTTGTTTCAAACCTTTATAAATGTCTTTGTTCTGTTTAATGCACAAAATGAAAGATATTTTGAAGAATGCGGGAAAGCAAACAGTTCTGGGGCACTTTTGACTATCCTACTGTGGTATTCAATGATGGCCAAAAACTGGTAACAACCATTCTTCCAAATATATTTCTCCATGTCCATCAGAACAAAGACATTTATACAGATTTGAAACAACTTGGGTGAGTAAATGATGACATCATGTTTTTTTTGGGGGGGTGAACTGTTTCTTCAAGTTTCGAGAAACTAAACAGTGAAATGTAGAAATAATTCCAAGCAACAAATCCAGACATTTAAAAAATGTTTTCAAACGGTTGAAGTAAGAACAAAAATCTGAGATTGGAAGTTAAAAAAATATTTTTTTGCTGTTTTTTTTATATTTGTGTTTTTAGATCGATTACAGGTTTTCATGAGTTATTGTTTCAGGTGGAAAGTGTTTTACAGTGGAGTGAACAAACTGAAGCTTCAGAACTAACAGGACTATTGAGTTCACCACACCTACAGGTTAGCAAAATGTACCATTGTTTTATTAAAGTAAAAGTGTAGTGAGTTTTGGTTTTTGTTGGATTAATTGACATTTCTGATACCATCGTTTAGAATAAATATCATATTAAATTATGGTCAACAGCAAAAACATCAGGTTCTATAGACTTTACATTTACATTAAGTCATTAAGCAGACGCTTTTATCCAAAGCGACTTACAAAGAGTTCAGGGAGCGATAAGCAATATCATACAGGAGCAATAATACAATAGGTGCTAGTACAAAGTTACTAGTTTCAACAAAAGCTTTTTTTTTCATTGTCAAGTATTCACAGAAGAGATGTGTTTTAAGTGTTTTTTTGAATGTGAAAGATTCAAATAAATTCATTGGAGAACCATGGTTCTTTTATAAATGTCTGCAAAAAACCTTTTAGTGCCTTCATTTCTTATCACTAGCTGCAACTTGCTGAGAACAAGCAGATCATACAGTTCACCAATTTATTCAAAGAATCAAAACTCCATCTCCCGTCAAACATGTTCAGTCTGATGTCAAACCCAAACAAGGACGTGCAAAGCAGACTTCTGTGTTCTGCAGAATAGAGTAAGCGCTCTTTATTTTCTTCTCCAGGCTGTGATGGAAGCTCATGACTGTATAGCCGAGGAGGATTTCAATGAGGACTGTAATGAAATCCTGGAGGGAGATGGAAACGGCACAAAACTGGTGTGTCTGGAGAAAAGTCGTGACATGCCTCTGGTACAAATCATTCACATTGTGTTTTCAATATTTCACAACCACTTCATTCTTACGACTGCTTTTAAGAAAAGCCAATACAAATTCTAAGGGTTTAAACTATACTAATCCTGCTATGAACCATCGGCTGGTTTCCAGTAAAACCATTCAAAAATATCTTGAGGATTTATGGGTGTTCTTTTGGTGCAGATAACATTCCATCAACAGAAGTCAACACAGAACTGGAGATCCACAAACACCATTATTGCTTCAACAAACCAACACAACTCCCACTATAACCATTAAAGCCATTCAAAAACTATAACTACAAAAACTAAATGAAATTTTGTGACCAAAATATTGCAGTCGTCGTTGTTTTACAAAATGTGTGCATGTGTGTGATCAGGGTGTGACGGTTCGAAACGATCATGACTGTGTGATCATCAGTCGGGTGGTCCGTGGTGGGACGGCAGAGAAGAGCGGTCTCCTCAGTGAGGGGGATGAAATACTGCAGATCAACGGCATCTCGCTCCGTGGAAAAAGCGTCAATGACGTCCACAACATCCTGGTGAGGTCCACAGGAGAGAGCTCGGTGGTTTGATCACGACCGATGTCTGAAACCTGTGCTCATTTTCTCTTCAGTCCAGCATGCACGGACCCCTCACAATTCTGATCACCCCCAACTCTCAAACCAAAATAACGTCTCACAGAAAGACTTTGGTAAGATGTTATCTCAGATGCCTTCATTTCACTCTTGGAGGTGTGTTACCTTTTCAGACCCTTTTTGGATCTGTGTTAGTTATCTTGTGAGTTTGTTCTGGAACAGAGTCTTGCCTCATTCTTGTTCACCCTTATTACAGATGCACGTGAAAGCGAACTTTACCTACGACTCATCCGATGACCCATACGTGCCGTGCAGAGAACTGGCTCTGTCCTTTAGTCAGGGAGACGTCCTTCATGTCATCAGTCAGGAGGACCCAAACTGGTGGCAGGCGTACAGAGACGCAGATGCGAACCACAAACCCCTCGCTGGCCTCATACCCGGTGAGCGTCTGACCCGACAGTATAGATAGTTCGGTCAATGAGAGACTTTCATCAAATAAAATTGAGCGATATGTTGAATCATCAGTAAACAAAAAGGCATTTTAGAGCAAATATCAAGACACGTAACAAATATTGTGAAAAGTTTACATTGAATCCAATAGCATTGAATTATTTTAATTTCCATGAAATGTATTTTCTGGTAAAATAGTAGAGTAAAACATGTATTAAACAGTATTTAGTGAATATGAAGAACATCTCATGTATCACGTCCTGTTCTTTAAAGGTAAGAGCTTTCAACAGAAAAGAGAAGCCATGAAGAAAAGAATTAGAGACAAGAATCAGGACCATCGAGGTGAGCAGAACCCGTCTGCCTAAAATTCACACATTCATCTGTCCACAAGCGCTCATCTGACATGAATCTCTGAGCTTTTGATAATCTCAAAGTTCTCTGATGTGAACCTGATCACATTTCCTCTTTCTTCAGGGAAACGTTGGTGCTCAAAGAAATATAAAAAGCAGAGAAAAAAAACCTTGGATAATCCAGATAATGGTAAGTGTGATGTTTATTTGCATATCTTAATATATAATATCAGCATATAGGCAAATCTGAATTCTTATATACCTGATCCAGTACAAATCTACAACAACTGTATTTATTCAGAACAAGTTATTCTGAAAGAAAAAATCATAATTTATAATCAAAACATAATTACCTACCTAAATAATAAATTAATTAATTTAATAATTTTCTGGGTACACTCTTTTTAAAAAAAGGGTGCTTCAATGCCAAATCGGTTCCAAAAGGAACCTTCAACATCTGAAGAACCTTTCTGTTTCACAAAAGGTTCTTTGTGGCGAAAAAGGTTCTACAGACTATTAAAAAGTGAGAAAGAGATGTTTTTTTAAAGAACCTTTCTCTGAGTAGTTCTTTGTGGTACCAAAAAAGGTTCTTCTATGGCATCGCTGTGAACAACCTCATAAGCACCTTTATTTTTAAGAGGGTATGATGGAAATTATTTTAAACTTGAAAAGTCCTTTAAGTCAAAAGATCTTTCCAAACCTCTTTTAATTAAACAAAAATGCATGTTGTGATGTTGGTAGCCTACAGACTAATGAAAACTCTGAAAATGTGTCATTTCAGTGCATAGCGGTGATGATATTCTGACCTATGAAGAGGTGGATTATACCACCAGCCCCTTCACCGCAGACGTCCCATCGTTCTGGTCGGCCCACCAAACAGGGGACAGGATGAGTTGAGACAGACACTGTTGTCCTTAGAGCCCGGACGATTCGCTGGCGCTGTTCCACGTGAGAATGAGCCTCTCTAAGAAACATTTAGCAACATCATGCATGTTTTCATGTATTTAGTTGAGATTAGATCTGTTTGATTTGGTATGTTCTGCATGTCCCAGACACCACACGAAGCCCCCGTGCTCATGAGGTCAGCGGAAGGGAGTACAACTTTGTGTCACGGCAGAGTTTTGAGTCCGACCTGACTTCAGGAAAGTTCATTGAGTCTGGAGAGTTTGACCAGAACCTGTACGGCACAAACACTGATTCAATCAGACAGATTATCAACTCGGGTCAAATCTGTCTGATGTGCCTGCAACCCAGGGTGAGACTGAATGGGTCAATTCTCAAAAAGAAAGCTATATAGTTAAATATACAGAGAGACAATTTCAATTTATGTTTTCAATTTATTAAGCTATTTTTACAAAACAGGAGCTTTGAACGTGCCAATTAATAAATGTTAATCATACAAATAAAATAAATGAAATAATGTAAGAATTTATGTGTGTCAACTTAGTACAGCAAAAACCCTGTTTTGTTTTCTTTCCGCTGTTTATTATTTAATAAGTAAAGATAGGAATCTAATAATCAAAAATCGCCTCAGACCTGTCACTCAATAAGGTGCTCCAATAAAGATCGCAATAAGCGCTACGTCATGAATGTGGGCGGGGCGTCGGCGCAGAACTCGCGCAGTTCGGCTCGCATGCTCGAAATCGTCAGAGGTGGTGTGCGTTTACCCTTTGAGAATGGCATCAAAGAAAGATGCGAAAAGACAGAAGTTTTATGATATCGAGTGTGTGTTAGATGATTGCGATGACGAGGACGGATACAAACCTCTGTCAGACAGCGACGAACTGAACGAGTCCGCTGAGGAAGACGAGCTGCGCGAGGAAGGGTAAGTGAACGCGCCTCCTCCTCTTTGTGTGCATGTTTGCTGATGTTTGTGATGTCTTATTTTATTTGTGTTTATTGTTAAACCTTTTAAAATATTTTACTTCTTTGAGGGAATGCCAGTGCATGCACGATCTCAATTCAGAAAGAATACATGCGTGTTGTTTTGTGGAGTCCGAATGGGCGTGTCTAAAAGTGAACGTCCCTCCCATTTTGAACAATACAAGTTCATTTATTAATCAAGAAGACACCTTTGTTTAAAGATAAAATATTTTTAAAGAACATTTAGACATTATTTTATGTCTGCAACGCAGAATATGGAAAATGTTTGATAAACAGTGAGATATTTTGAATGGCCGAATAACAGTTACACGTTTGGCCACTCCCCCAACACGGTTTAGTTCAGTTTTAGTTAAATCGTAGCTTTCGATTGTTTTGTTAACCCATGAAACATTTTAACATTTGTTGATCTAATTTTATGTTTACTTGTATCTCATATATTTGTGTTAATTTATATAAAGACCGTTAAATCGGAGTCGCGCGCGCTTGAACCTGGTTAACTTCCGGTTTGTGTGTGTTTAGTGTCTAATAATAAAACTATTAAATTATTAAATATTAACATAAATGATGTTAATATTAATTTGTATGAATTTTTTCTGTGTAATAATTACATTAAATATTTTTGTAGAATTTTGTTGTTTGTCGATTTTACTAAATAAACAATTTGTTGAATGGGTCCTGTAGTTCGAGTCGCATTTAAGCAATCCGTATGTTACATTGACATCTACTGGTTGAGCTTGGTATCGCAGTCTAAGTTCAAAATATAGGAGAGACAAGTTTAGCCAAATAAGGCTTCTTCTCGGTTTCTTTTGATTGTTATCAGAAATAATCTACAGACACTATTGTTTGAATGTGTACCGGAAGTTCAGTTGGGGTCACAAAAGTGCGAATGCGCAGTAATGGTTGTTTATGTGGTTAAGACCAGACCATCTATATTCCGTTTGAAAAGCAGCTATATAATAACTAATAAATAACTGTAACACTGGTAAATTTGTGAATATGAATTGTGTGTCTTGTGTGTTCCAGAGTTGATTCTTCTGAGGAATGGGAGCCGCTGAATGGACGTTCAGTATCAAAGAGGCAACAACATGCCCCCCCTTCAGCATCTGTACCACGCCGGAGGGGTCGGCCACGCAAGCAACCCCCCCAACCCCTCCCTGTAGCAACAGGCAGAAGTTTACCTATACTCTCTCTTTATTCCTCACCTATACCTCGAGGGAGAGGCAGACCCCAAAATGACAAAACTAAAATCCCCATGTATATCCCCACCCGGTACCCCACCATCATCCCTAAACCCGTCCCTTTCTCCACACCTTTGCCTAACCCCCTTTGCACTCTTACGTTCAGCCCCAATTCCACGTTTTTTCCTAATAACCAACAGAGCAATTCCACACCCATTCAGACCCCTAATCCTACATCGGACGCGCTTTGCCAGAATTCCACACATGTTCCTCCTCCTGACGCTGGACCAAGCGTTCCATTTACATCTAATTCTACACCCATCCCCACCTCTGATCCCACACCCAGCGATACATTCAGCCCTAATCCAACACACGTGTCTTATTCCACCCTGATCCCCACACTTATCTCCATGCCCAATCAAACCGGACGACTGTTAGACACGGACACCATCAAGATCACTGATTCGTGGACAGAAAAGAGACAGTTTGACGAGAAGTGAGTACAGTCCCCCAAGCGAATATAAAATATTAGAAATGACATATGATACATGATAAAAGTCAGTAGGGGTTATGCTAATGCCAATTAATTGTGTTTGCTTTGTGTTACAGGTTTGATTCTGTTAAAGAATGTGTGGCTAGTCCAGAGCGTGACACATCACCCACGGTCATCGCAAAGAGGCAACGCCTCTCATCGCCGTCACCTCCAGCCATCACCCCTGTACGCCGGAGAGGCAGACCCCGTAAACACCCTCCTAAAATCCTCCCCAGCTCCAAAGTTGAACCGGCTACTGTCTCCAATCTCACAAATGGATCTCCAAACACTTCAAAATCCACAACTGAACCTCCAACTGCTTCAAATCTCACAAATGAACCTGCAAACAATTCAAAATCCACAAATGAATTTGCAAACAGCTCGAATCTCACAAATGAACCTGCAAACACTTCAAAATCCACAAATGAATCTGCAAACATTTCTGATCTGACAAATGAACCTGCAACTGCTCCAAATCTCACAAATGAACCTGCAAACAGCTCGAATCTCACAAATGAACCTGCAACTGCTTTAAATCCTACAAGTGACCATACAGACGCCTCCAATCACACTGCTGACCTTGCAACCACCTCTTACCAAACTCCTGTTGGGTCTCTGACCGACCGAGGCCTTGATGAGAACGAAAACAGTGTTGAGATCATTGATTCAGACGAAGAGGACCTGTGGGAGGACTGGTGAGTGAATAAACACGCTTTTTACACGATGCAGAACTCTTTTTGTTTTAGCAGTGCTTAAGGGAAATAAGATGTCATCATTTATTCATCCTCGTGTGGGTATAAACCGTATGCCAGTCTGTCTTCAGTGGAACACAACAGAAGATATTTTGAGAGTGGTTTTGTGTTCATAAAGAGGTGTCAATAGTCCAACATTCTTCATAATATCTTCCTTTGTGTTCTGCAGATGAATCAATTTATATGCAGCATATTATAATCATTGTGATCACAGCATGTGAGCATCACTTCTACTGCTGCTATTCTGGTTATGCTTCTCTACAGCAGCTTGGAAACAATATCTTCGTGTGAAATGCGCTATAGACCATTTCGCAACATGTAAACAACACTGATCCAAAAGCACTTCCTGTTTTTTTTTTTTTCGTTGCAACAAAATACAACCAACAGAATGGTTAGGACTTAATTAAATGTCAAGCAAACCTTTGATAAACACTTTAGAAGAAGAAGACCATTCCAGAGATGGGTTTTCTGATTTTAAATTTGACTATTTTAAAGTATGTGTTGTTAGTGAGAACGTTTTTGTTTCATTTTATGAACTACTTAGATATTTATACCAAATGAAGATATTGTATTTATTTGCAGAAAATGAAAACTGGAAAAACGGGTGAAATTTTCTTTTCAGACCTCAAATACTGCAAAGAATCAAAGTTCAGATTCACTTTTAAGATGTAAAACACTAATATTTCTACATGTATTTAGGAAAAGTTCAATAATATTTTTTGATTTGATAACCTGGATTTTTATTACAGTTCATGTTTCTTGTCCAGTGAGTTACTCTGAAAAAGTAATTAATTACTAGTTACTAATGACATATTCAATAGTGTAATGAGATTACTGTACAGATTTCTTATTTAATTTCTTATTACTAATAACTTCCTATATCCTACATCTACCTTAGAATTGATTCAAGGATAGACATGAAAGGCTCTTTTAATTCATACATAAAGTATTACAAATGTGAGACTTATACAATTAAGTAAGGATTTCATAGTTAGACTCTGAAGTTGTGTGTACTTTCTACTATTGCACACACATATATTACACACAGTATTTAATTCAAAATTGAAAGTAATTAATGAACTAATTACCCAACACTGGTCTTGTCATTCTGTCAGTCTTTCTCGTTGCTGTTGGATGACTTTGTGTCACTCCTGAGGTTTGAGTTTGTTGAAATTCAACAGACACTGGACTGGAATGACCACAACATTTTGAATGGTTTCTTAAGTTTTTCTGCGGCTGTATGTGGAAAAAAGGCTAAAAATTTAAACGAATCTGTCTTACAAATGATCTTTACAAATTGATGTGAATTAAAAAAAAAACACACAAATTGTATAGACTCTTAAAAGTTTCAATTATACATATAGCCTTGATAATTTAGTGTTTTATTTTTGTGATATAATGCTTATAAAGGTTGTTTGTTATGTGTTTCAGTGTGGAGTGTGCTGAGGACTGGACGCCTCTGACGAAGCAAAATCCAGAGCGTTCGACATCATCTACAACATTGAGCATCAAACCGCTTAAAAACATCTCTAAACATACCTGGCCACAGCTGAGAGACGTGTCTTCTGAGTCCAAATCTAAACCCGCTCCTGCAGCCATCGCGAGCTCATCTGACCATCAAACCAGACGCAATGGCCGCCCCCCTAAACAAAAAAACCCCAACCCCCAGTCAGCCTTTACACCCTTCCATACAACCTCTAAACCCAAACACACCCCAAATCCAATCTTACTCTCTCCCCACACATCTGCTGTGGATTTATCCCGGGTGAAATCTGAAAATAGGCCCGACTTGGATCAGTGGCACGATGTCACCATTAAGGACGAGGAACCCGTGCTTCCCGATTTCAGTCCTAAACGTACTCCGGGCCCGCAGCCCTTGGACGCCCCGCGCACTCCTCTGCACTCGTTCCAGCTGTTTTTTTCCAGCTCCGTCGTCCAGACGATTGTACGAAACACGAACAGCTATGCAGAGAAGCGGGCAGAAGCCGGAAAGACGCTCCACTGGGTTCCTCTCACAGCGAGCGAGTTCTACTCCTTCCTGGCCTTAGTTCTGTACATGGGCTTGGTGAAGGTGGACACTCTGTTGGACTACTGGGCGAGAAAGACCGTCTACAGCTTTCCATACCCACAATCCATCATGTCCAGTGAGCGATTCCTGGCCGTCTTTTCTAATCTTTACCTGTGTGACCCTCAAGACGACATCGAGAACCTCAAGAAGAGAGCCACCTCTGGTTATGACCGTCTGTTGAAGATCAAGCCTCTGTATACCGACATGATTTCAGCCTGTAGGACACACTTTCATCCGAACAGAGAGATTTCCGTAGACGAGAGAACCAGGTTTGGATTAAAACGACACGCCAACGACATGTCAAACACGCTAGGATACAAACTCTTTGTTCTTTTCGACTCGTCCTCGGGATACAACTGGAATTTCTTTGTTTTCGAGGGAAAGAGTTCCACGTCAGGCAAAGGCGTTGGTTATGATGCTGTGATGAGACTTCTGGATGTTAAACTCCTCGGGAAGGGTTACAGGCTGTACACGGACACCTTCTACACAAGTCCGACTCTGTTCCGTCATTTATTGCGCAATGACATCGTCTCGTGCGGTCTTCTTCGGCACACCTCGGGTTTACTGGAGGATTACGCTGCGAGCAGAAGAGCCGATAGAGGATCAATCCGCTGGTGTCGCCGGGGTCCGCTTCTGTTTGTCAAGTGGACAAACATAAGTGAAATCGTCACGTGTTCCACCATGCACAAAGCGTTTGCGGGCGACTTCATCACCCGTAGCGTCCGGGGTGCTGGCGGTGAGCGGATTCTACATCAAATCCCCATTCCGCCGCCTGTGAAAGACTGCAATGAACACATGGGTGGCGACGATTCAACAGACGCCCTGTTTGGGTATTACAACATCCTCTACAAAACACGGAAATGGTACAAGACCTTCTTCTTTCATTTTCTTGAGATCGCTGTGGTGAACAGTTACGTTCTGCACCGACACGTGACGAAGGCAACGAGCGAGACTCCTCTGAGCCAGAAAGCGTTTCGGGAAGCGCTCATATCTGAGCTGGAACGAGTCGGGAAGGGCGAGAAGCTCTCCGCATCAGAGCCCGTCACACCATCCGAGCTGTCGGCTCACGTCCGGACTGAGCAATGCCTGCCAGAGTATTTCCAGTCAGACGCTCCGCTCGGGAGGAGGCTTTGTGCCATGTGTAGATTGTCAGGAAATAAAGTCACGGCGGCCTTATTCTGCACGCGCTGCAGGGTGCCCTTGTGTTTTCTGGCCTCGAG
The DNA here is from genome assembly GCA_008369825.1 of Triplophysa tibetana. Taxonomy (NCBI): domain Eukaryota; kingdom Metazoa; phylum Chordata; class Actinopteri; order Cypriniformes; family Nemacheilidae; genus Triplophysa; species Triplophysa tibetana. The sequence goes on along the minus strand of CM017910.1, from coordinate 1,142,694 downwards.
GAACTGCTTTAAGAGATGGCATCAAGAGGGACACTCAGATCCATAGTTTTAGTTTGTACATTGAATGTTTTGTTGGTTTTATACGATTGTGATTCTTGTTGTTAAGTAAAATGCAAAAGGAATTGATCGTTGGTGAAATGTTTTTATTCACATTTTTCAATTATTAAAGTATTATTAAAGTCTGTGAAATAGAAAGGGTTTTGTGGTTCAGCTCAGTTTAGAGGTGTTTAAATTCATGCAAACCTTTTATAATTCAACAGAAATGAGTACAGCCATCACATAAATCTCGAAACAAGATCTTTACACAGTAAAGTGAAATAATCTGGATGAAAATCTTCAAGTAAGGGATAATGTACAGGCCGGTTGTTATCGCAGAAATAGGCCACGACAGGGTCATCGGTTGGTACTTGCCTCATGAGAAAAGAACTGAACATGAAATGTGAATTTGAAATATTTTATTAGCTTATTTTTACCGAATGCAGAATTTCGGAGAAAAGAAGCCGTTTACTTTCAGTTTTAAGGTAAGAAACAACATTCAAATGTCACGAACAGCTGAAATATTTTTTTAAATATTTATTTTGTAAAAAAAACTATCGAAATTATTTGCTGTATCCAGGTTACCGTGTGTTATTAGTTTTGAGAGGGTGTTCTCTGGGAATAACAAACCTGCATATGTCACGACTGGCCAATCAGAATCAAGCATTCCAACGAGCCGTGTAATATGTGAGGGATAATGTACTGGCAGCCGGTTGTTATTGCAGAAATAAGTGTAATCAGGTAACAGCCGGCTTCTTGTACACTAACCTGGATATTACACGGCTACTTGACACTGAGGAAAAACTGGACATAAAATATCAATTTGAAAAATTTAATTAACAAATTTTTACTGAATGCAGACCTTCCGCGGGAAAAGCCGTTTAGTTTCGGTTTTAAAGTAAGAAACGACGTTCAAACGTCACAAACAGGCCATTTGGTTTAATCGTTTGTAAATATAATGTCATATATGTTATTAAAAGACATATTTATATTTTATTTACAAAACAAATGGTCAAATTATCTTCTGCATCCGGGTTACCGTGTGTTTTTAGTTGTGAGAGGTTGTTATCTGGGAATAACAAATATGCAAATGTCGCCACTGGCCAATCAGAGTCAAGCATTGCAACGAGTCGTGTAATAGTGAGGCATAACATGGTTCAAGTCTCTTCTGAGGAACAATAAAATCTCTCTGTTTTATTATTTTTATCTTTCAAAATATCCTTTAAAAAACAATCTGCCTGGCGATTGTAAAATCAAGATGCATTCAATGAGAAACATCGTAAAAAAAAATCCAATTGTGGAGGATTATATGCAGATATTTTCAGATCGTTTGAATTAGGCTCTTTTGATTTTGTCGGTGTGATTTGAACATGACCTTGAGTGCAAAGCTGAACAATAATGTGTTATCAAATATGTGTTATTTTCTGTGTTTTGTGTCTTTGCTCCACATTAACTTGTCTCTGTTTTATATTCCTCAGTCTCTTCAAGTCGTACGTTCCTCTGATCTGAAACCGTACATTATCTTCATCAGACCTCCTCCTGCAGCCCAGCGACTCCCTACCCGCCTGACCAAAGGAGGAAAGAAACACAAGGTAAGTTTGTTTATCTCAGGAATGTGTTGGACAGCATGCACACCTCATGTTGTGTCAAACATCATACATCCGTGTCGAAATCTGATTATTAGAAATAAATATTTGAATCATTACCTTACATTTCACATCGTGGTGATCTTCTTTTACATGACAAAACGTCTGAATGTATTATTGCATTTCTCTGATGTGATGATGTGTAGGCAGAAGACACGAGAGAGCTCCAGGAGAAAGCCTGTGAGATGGAGAACAGCTATGGTCACTTATTTGATGCCATCATTACAAACAGAGATCACAACAGAAGTGTTTTCGAGCTTTTGATACTTGTTAACAAACTCGACACAGAGCCGCAGTGGGTTCCTTATTCCTGGGTGTGCTGAAGGGCATTTACTGACTCCAGAACAGTTTTCATCTTTCAATGTTCCAGACTTAAGATGAGTTTGGTTATTTGTGCAGCTTTATTGGAAATAATTGTTCGGAGACTTGAGACCAGGTATGTTCAACATCGTGTCATGAACCAGAAATTATAAGAAGTGTAATTTTACGTTTCACTCATTTTTACACAAAATTAAATTCAGAATGAGTTCATTTCATTCTGGGATTATAGCTGAAATGGTCATAAACTGGTGGATTGGAAACATTTATCGCACAGTTTGACTGTGAAGAATGAAATATACTAGTGTTCTGAACACACCAGACACTTTAAAGCTACTGTTCACTGCACAAAAATTGCTTAATGTACAGTAATAATTGATCATGCTCCCACAATACAGTAATACATTCTAAAAATAATATTAATTTATTAGTTGCATTTACAAACGTATGTTTACTATGTACCAATAAGATCATATTTAGGAGCAGTTTGGGGGATTTTAAAAATGATTTACGTATGTTCTGTCTGTTAAATGAATCATGAAGCAGTTTTAACTGTTTGTGTGATGAAAGTGGTGAAAATAAAAAATTAAGTTTAATTTGTAAGTATTATTTCATGCATCAGCGATTGTATAAGCATAAACATTTCCGCAGAATTTATCCACGTTCAATTTGTTCATAAATAAATATACTACAATTCTAATAATCTACTATTGCGTTTGTTTATAATGCATTTGTGTTCATTTATAAAATTTGAAATGTGCACTGTTGTGTCACTTAATGTAGATGTTAATATTAAAGATTAATAAATGCTGTAAAGTATTGTTCCATTATTTAATGGATAGTTAACGCAAATGCAAGTTTGTGTATCAGAAGCTCTACAGAACTTGGATTTAGTAAAGTGTCCCAGAAAAAAATATGACGTCATATATTTAGCATTCATTTTGAAAGGTAAGCAAATGTAATTATATTTATGATTCATTCTTATAAAAATTGATGTTTTTATGTGACCAATTCTTAAAAATCTATTTCAAATTCCAATGCAGAGACAATGTAAACAAATGTCTTCAAAAGAGTTAACAACCAACCTACAAACTTTTACAACATTTATTGAAATTAAATCCACAGGAGGTGGAAGCATTTCTTCTGAACAAAATATCACACATTTGTCAACCACATAACCAAAACCAGGAGTGTGGTCTGATCTTAGGTAAGGATTATGATCATACAATCACATCGTGAATACAATTATTTTGATCAATCACAACACAGACATGAGTTGTGATGTACATCACATGATTTATCAACCACACACTCGGCTGTAGCGAGAAAAGTTGCACTGGTTTTAATACATACAGTTAGATGCCCTTAACTGTTCTCAATTTAATGGAATGATGGTTCATATTACAGTCCAAATCCATATTACAGTTTCAATTTCATCCTTCAAACATAAAGTTGTGAAATGGCAACAACAGATACACAAAACAAGTACATTTCTTGTTTACTAGACATCAAGCTCGACCTCAAGGGCATGAATAAATATAATGTGGATTCCCGGAGGTCTCATTCAAAGAGCAGGTCTTCATCGGCCTCGTCGTTCAGCATGTTCGTGGGCTCGGCGGTCGGGCCCAGTAGAGCCAAGCGTTTAGCAATCTCCTTCTCAGTCCTCTCACGGAGCTGTTTCTTCTTCTCCTGGATCTTCTTCAGCCTGTGAATAGGAAAAGAAGGAACGTGAGTGTGTTATCTATCAGTTTTGAGTGTGAACTTTCCTGCAGGATCTCACCTGTAGAATTCCTCACGCTCGCGCTCGTCCAGCTCTGTGATGATGTACGTGAGCGTGCGCTCGATTCGTGGGATAATCACTAAAAGGGCCAGAAAAGGAACATTAAGCAACAAATACACACATTAAATAATGTCATATTTTAAATCATCACTCACCGTGCTCGATGGCATTAACACGGCGGTTTGTGATCTTGATGGCTTGATCCAATGTGACGAATGAGGTCTACGAGTGAAATAATAACCAAATGTATTTACTTGTGCTAGTAAATATAAACAATAACAACGGTGAAGGATGTTATGAATAAAATATCAAGTGTCGGTCCTCACCTGCAGAGATGCCAGCTCTACAAGAAGCTCAACTGCTTTCGCGTAGTTCCTCTTCAGTCGAGACACCTGCTCTCCTCCCCTGGCCAGACCAGTTAACTCATAACCTACAGATAACCGTATGGTTAGAAATGGTAATGTGTTCAAAATGTGACGGATCTCAAGAGCCTTTAATATTACAGTAAGAAATGAACGGAATGCTTACTGTCTCCACCCTCCTGATAATGCTCAAACACAGGCAGAGTAACACCTGTGCACAAACACACAGGTGAATGAGATTACAGAGTTAAATCTATTAAAAACTCTTCGTCCCTGTTCAAAAAGATCACACACCTGCAACGTTGTCTCTTTTAGCTCTGACCTTCACCTGGGCTTTATTCACGTTCTGAATGACCGTGGTGCTGATGAGACGGAAACAAAGAGCAGGTGAGCGGATGGAGGAGCATCAACGATGTAAAAGCCATCGATTGTTCATTTTAATACCTGAAATCACCAGCAGCAAATTTGGCCTCGGCTAAAGAAAAGGCGGCTTCTCTCATCACTTCACCCATCAGTGTCTTAGTCTGGAAGGTTAAAATGTATATTCACTCATCCATCTCAGAAATATCTGAACACTTGTGACAAAGTATTACACAAACTGTGCAGTAGAAGGAAAAGCTAATAAGGAATGGCTTGACATTTTACCTCAATGATCTTTCTAAGAATTTGGCGAAATCGCATAGAGAGAGCATCCGCTTTCTTCTTCAGCAAATTCCGGCCAGTCTGAGCTCCTTTCAAACGAGCTTTCATGATGGACTGAGCCCTGATAAAACACATTTATTTCCATAGATAACCTTTTACAATTGAACATTGATGCATCTTTACAGTAAATATTTTAGCAATGAAAACAAAAAAATAAAGAATTTAGGAAATCACATTCTGTAAAAACAGGTTAATTATCAAATATATGGTATTAAGATATATGATCTATGCACGCGCACACACACAAATACATGCACAAACGATGTAACGTTAGGCCAAACAACAGTTACACGACTGATGTCGTCTACTAACATTAAATCATTTACATGTTATTATTATAGCTTGCAAACGTCACAGTGTAAGCATTTGAAGTGTAAAGTTTAATTCAGTTGTGTGCAGCAGATAGTAGCTCACATGACTGAATATCATCACTTCCCCTTCATAAATACAGTCAGATTTGAAAGCTAAAGGACTCATTTAACACTGACTTCGTGTACACGATTAACTCGTGTAGTGTTTGTGTTTAATGTGCTGCTGTCATTAGCGTCACGACTATAAACACACGATCTGATCTGACTGGATGAACGATATACTCACATTCTAGAAGGGAAAACATCGATGCGATCTTTTGCTGACATCTTTAATCGCTTGTCACACACTGGATCAAACTACTGTCAAATCGAGACAACGAGCGTTTTATTAGATCGATTTATTTTAAAGAACAATTAAACGGCTAAAATATCATCGATGTGACCCTCATAGTCGAGATACATGACGCAGAAAGGATCAGCTGACTGAAGGTCACGTGACTCCACCAACGCGCTGATTGGTCGTGACCCTTCAGTGCGTGACTGTGTGGATTAAAACGACGAAATCATCTTTAAACATAAGAGTCCGAAAGGGACACTTGCTATCGCCAAAATGTGTCTTAAGACATAATCAAGCTAGTGTAAAAACCTTAGTCTAACGTTATGAAGTAAGTTATGAAGTTTCATTTTTTTTAATAAATATACAGAACTAGGTCGTTAAAAAGTGAATCGGACAGAATATTATTCTGACATATAATTTTTTTATAATTTAGCTGTCACGTCGGGAGGAGTCCGACTCGTTGGTGGAACATTTGTGCGATTGCATTTTTTATTTAAAAAAAATAAACAATACAACATTTATAATTTAAACAGAACTTGAAGGTTAGTGGAAGGCTCGAGTCTCTGAAATGTGGCATTGGACAGTCAAACTTTTAATCCGCAGAGTACCTTGTTTGAGGAGATATTATATTCATGCACATAATATCTAAGGAGCACATCAATTATCCGATTAAAAATATATTTATGGTTCCGAGGTGATCAACTTTTATTTTGAATTGTGGAGCACAGTAGGTTCACGCAACTTCCCGCCGGTGTTCACGCTTTCCTGACTGGGTAGATCAGTGGCCAACTAACAGCCGCAGACATACGACACTTTTAACACATTTTAAAGAGTTAAAGTCAGACGTTTTAACTCCTGTTAGGTGAGATTGTGTTACACATACATACAGTTTCATTTTACACTTATTGCACAGATATTTTTATTATATTTGCGTTGTAATTTCTGCTGGGAACCAGCATGTGCGCCGCATGAACTGATGGGTTTACTATAGTAATGTGTGTGATTGATAGATTTAGTTTATTCATTTGTGTGATTGATGGGTTTACTATAGTAATGTGTGTGATTGATAGATTTAGTTTATTCATTTGTGTGATTGATGGGTTTACTATAGTAATGTTACAGACTGCTGGGTTTACTATAGAAATTTGTGTGACTGATGGATTTACTATAATAATGTTACAGACTGATTGATTTAGTATATTCATTTGTGTGATTGATAGATTTAGTATAATAATTTGTGTGATTGATAGATTTAGTATATTAGTTTGTGTGATTGATAGATTTAGTATATTAATTTGTGTGATTGATAGATTTAGTATATTCTTTTGTGTGATTGATGGGTTTACTATAGTAATGTTACAGACTGCTGGGTTTACTATAGTAATTTATGTGACTGATGGATTTACTATAGTAACGTGTGATGTGTATGACAGTCAGGTTCTGTAGAGATGCCGAGTCTCAGCTGTCGGTTCTACCAGCATCGCTTCCCTGAGGTGGAGGATGTGGTGATGGTGAACGTTCGCTCCATCGCTGAGATGGGCGCGTACGTTAGTCTGTTGGAGTACAACAACATCGAGGGCATGATCCTGCTGAGCGAACTGTCCCGCAGACGCATTCGGTCCATCAACAAACTCATCCGCATCGGACGCAATGAATGCGTGGTGGTCATCAGAGTGGACAAGGAGAAGGGTGAGTGTCTGACACCCAAACATCGCCGCTCACAAACATGTTTGTGCATTTAAAAGTGCGTGTTTTGTGTCATCAGGATACATTGATTTGTCCAAGCGCAGAGTCTCTCCAGAAGAAGCCGTCAAGTGTGAGGATAAATTCACCAAATCTAAAACGGTGAGTGTGTGACTGCAGCGCATCATCTCTGTGTTAAATGTGTGTTTAATGACGCGAGTTGTGATGTCGTGTGCAGGTTTACAGTATCCTGCGTCATGTTGCTGAAGTGTTGGAGTACAGTAAAGATGAGCAGCTGGAGAGTTTGTTCACGCGCACCGCATGGGTCTTTGATGAGAAGTACAAGAAAGCCGGATACGGAGCGTATGACGCTTTCAAACAGGCCGTGTCGTAAGTGTCTTTAGTTCCTTACACAAGTGGATGTTAAACTCAACGGGATGTGACCTCTTGGATGTGTTTTATTCGTTTGATGCAGCGATCCCTCTATCCTGGACGAGTTGGATTTGACGGAAGAAGAGAGAAACGTGCTCATCGACAACATCAACAGACGACTCACACCTCAGGCCGTCAAAATCAGAGCTGGTATTGCCACTTTTCATTCTCCGTTTTTTTGTGCGTCGCTCCTCATGATTCAAATTCCAAGAGGAGAATAAAAAAATCCTGTTTATTTCTGACGCATCATCAGACATCGAGGTGGCGTGTTATGGATATGAAGGGATCGACGCTGTTAAAGATGCTCTGAGGGCGGGACTTCGCTGTTCCACAGAGGCCATGCCAGTCAAGGTACATGCGGTGCTGCTTTCAAATTAAAACTAGAACATAAATAAAGAGAACTTTTGTAATGGGAAGCCATAAATATCTCCATAAATGTGTGCGACAGATCAACCTGATCGCACCACCACGCTACGTCATGACCACGACCACGCTGGAGCGCACAGAGGGACTGTCGGTGCTCAACCAGGCCATGGCTGTCATCAAAGAGAGGATCGAGGAGAAAAGAGGCGTCTTTAACGTTCAGATGGAGGTGAAAGTCATGTTATCTAGAACAATATTTTAACAAAATAATGAAGAATAACGTTTTATTTTTTATAAAAACATCTGTAATAAAATGATTTTGAACCATTAGGCCAATGCCTTCAGATCAAACGTTTGTCAAGAAAAGCGTTTCACTCCAGTAAAGCGTTTAACCTGTTTTTAGGCCTACACATGAAAATGCAATGTTGGAACTTAAATGGTTGTTACTCATGAATGCTTTGGAGTACAGACCTACGGTTGGTCTCATTTGAAAGAAGACACTTTGAAGATCATTCCTGGTTATTTTTCTAATTTTTTTATTTGATTACAAAAAAGTTATTTTCGTTTATATTTATTGCTATAGCAAACTATACAAATATAACAGTTTGATTTCATTAAAAAACACACAGAAATTCTACATGTTTCGACCTAAAAAAGTCCCAAGTACTTTTTTTATGAAGTTTGAGAGACCAAATGCTGTTCCTTCTGTGAGTGTTTTAGCTGCTATATCACAATAATCCAATAGGCGCACGTTTGCTTTTGATCTGACATTGGAAACCACAACAGACATTGAGAATCTTCTTTTAAATATTTTCTTATTCTTCACATGAAGAGACAATGCAAAATTAGACAAGATGTGAACAACATAATGAAAAACCATGAAATTTACAATTATTGCAGTTTATGTTTATTGCCATAACAAACTGTAAACATATTAGGTTTAGATTTTACTTAAGAAGACATTAGAAATCTATATGTTTCAGCCTAAAATAGTCAAAAGGTCAAAGTCCCAAGTAACACCAGTTTTTTTATAAAGTTTTAGCCTGATAGACCATATGATCTGGTGTCTTCTGTTGGTGTTTTAGCAGCAGGACCACAATAATCCAATAGGGGCAATCTTTGCTTTTGATCTGAGGTTGAGATTCTTATTTTTTTATTATTATTTTTTTTTGCATGAAGAGACAATGAAAAATTAGACGCCTTTAGCAGGACATCAATTTTTTGAAGCGCACTCTTGCCATTTATAAAATTTTGATATTATATTTTATAAAACTGTGATGAAATATGTATTCTAGGGACCTTTCCAACTATATACAGTTTGTCATAATTATATTAGAATTCATATGCAAAACAACCCTTAAACTCAAACCGCGTCAGGTTAATGTACTTGAGATGAGCCACGTCGTCTAACGGTCAAATGCTCTGATATTCTTTTATTTATTGAGGATCTTTGTCACAAAATGTTCTGTATGTCGCTTACGCCATGTTGTGTGTTTTCTTTTCTGATGTCTGGTGCTATCTGATGTTCTTTCAGCCCAAAGTGGTCACAGACACAGACGAGACGGAGCTGCAGAGACAGCTGGAGCGTTTGGAGCGAGAGAACGCTGAGGTGGATGGAGATGATGACGCTGAAGAGATGGAGGCCAAAGCTGAAGATTAGACACTCCAGAAACACATCCATATGAACTCTTTTATATGGACAGACGCCGACGTCATTCTTCATTGAGTTTACTGCAGTTTGGTCATTTAAAAAATATCATAAGTGTGTGTTATAGCTTCAGCTCGAGCGATCATGTGCTGTAAAGCTGACTTTCTGAACCGGTGGCCTTTTAATAACCTCAACACATGACCAACTGTCTGATGACAGAACAGAGTGAAAACTGTTCACGTTTCAGAAGCTGAAATGTCTGTAAATGTCAAACTTGAGTTTCTCTCTGTCAGTAAACATCTGGATGATAAAAAATCTCAATAATGAGCGTCAGTGTTTTGTTTGAAATCGATACATCTTGCGCCTTAAAAACAACATTTAGGGTGATGCTTTTGATGAACATTTACAACTGAATATCAAGTTTATCAATTAGTCAGAAAATGATGACAAACGGTGTCTGAAGAAGGTCAAAACAACTGCACGTCATGTGTACGGCATACATATTAGGACATCGTCAGACCTCAGCGTCAGTAATCCGTTATCAGATAAAACGATAAAACGGCATCGCTCTTCAGACAAAGCGGCATCAGTTCTCAACAAAACACCGTCGGTGAACAACAAGGAATCGGGCAAAACGGCCTCAGACTAAAACGCATCAGGTGACTCTAGAAATGGTAACGCCCCCCGCGTGACGTCATTGCCGCAAACCGTTTTCGAACAGCACTTACGGCAGACAAACAGGTTCACGCGAAAGGTTCACATTTCCATGAGTTTGTTAATTAATTGATAGAACTTGTTGGGACATTTTCAAGCGAGTTTAATTGGAGGTAAACAGCCTTTAAGCTAGGATTGTAAACTATGTACAATCCAATGTTGGCGGGGTATTGCAATTTAAAAACATTATTCGATTTTCTTGTATTGTCTTAAAAGTTACAAATGTTTGATTGCTTAAAATGTTTATGATACGTTATGGCATTCTATAAATACACTTTATGACTTGATGAAACGTTAAAAATAAACTAGTTAAGTATAAACTGGTGTTCTGCTAATCACAAAGCCGGTTTTGTAAGTTCGCTTTTAGTCCGAGCGTATTTCGATAGTTTGGGCTCAAGAAGGTGAAATGGTTTTGAGCTGGTTTTGTCGCCATGGTTACTCAGGCTACAGGCTTTAAATCTGGGTTAGACATAGCAAACCAAAATTGGACCAATCAGCTGCGAGAAAGTGAGTATAGCTGACGCAGTGAAGCCACTCCCCTCGTATCACTCGCTCAAAATTAAAAAAAAAGTTTGCTGCTAATTGTTTATTGTATTGTATATTTACATTTATTGATTATAATTTAAAACAGGTTCATATAATTCTAATGTGACTTGATCATTAATATTTATTAATTAATATTAAACATAGCATTTGAATTATAACTGCATTCGTAGAAATAATTATATTATAAAGCATTTTAGAGTAATGTTGTGTACATATAAAATTTTGATCTCAGTGTAAACCTATATAAATCATTTAAATTCAGTAGCTGCCTTCTCAAACTTTCAACGTTGGTCTACAACCATTCTTTTTTATTTAGAGTTTCCTTTTTTCTATACGCCCTTTGAAAAAAAAAACTTTAAGAATAGAAGACAGTCTTAAAAGTAATTCTCCAAAATAAAATATTCATAATGACTGTTTTTTTAGTTTATTTTAATACCTAGTCATTTCCTTGTGCATGATACTTAAGACCAACATTTTTTAATATTTAACTTTCATTAAAGTATCTGAAGTTGTTTTACACCGGAATAAAACAGGGTGTGAAATATTTTCAGATTACAGAACTGTTTAAGATCCAAATTATAGGAATATGTAATTGAGCAAAGACATAAAAACATAAACCTTCAGACTGTCAGTTACCGCAATTCATTTGTCCAACAAATGACAGCTTTCACATCTTCCAATTATTTTAACGATTTAAATGTTAAATCAAACAAGATGATTTTGGCTGAAACGTCATTTGCATCCCGTGTTTATGAAAACCGTCTTACATAAAATTAAAGATTTGTACTTTCCAAAGCATTTGTGCATTTATTGTCAGCTTTGGTGTTGTGGTTTAACAATCCAGTTCCTATGCCAGAAAATGTGCATATACACACCTCAAAATATTTAAATGTGATTTTTTTGTTATGATAAAGATCTGTAAACGCATATCAACCCTGTTATGATTTTTATGAAATCTGAAAATGTGATTTTTTTTTTCAAATGAAGCATCAGCAACACATTAACAGAAGTCTTCTCTGGTTTACTTCTCACAAAACAGCTTCCATTATGTTGATAACTCTGAACAACTAGGTTGTCAAGGAAAACCTCTTTTAGGTTTAATAGCTTTTAAGATTACAAATGTCATTTTTCCCAAATTGATTTTTTTTTGTAACCATACATTGTCCCCTTTTAAAGCATCACTTTTTAAAAATAAAATTTGCATAGATCTGTAAACCAAGAATTAAACATTATACAAAGTACAGAAAGAATTTCATTTTACTAAAAAAAAAAAGGAAATCACTTTTATTGAAAACACATCCACTGATAAGTACAAAACAAAGACAATCTTTTTCACGTCAATCAGTTTAGTCAGAGACCTTCTCAACAGTGTTTGGGTCCAATCAACTTCTGTTTCAAGCAAAACAACTGGGAAAATCTCTTTGGTACAGTTGGAGAGCTACCAAAAGAACATAAACTGGTAAAATTACAACCCAGATGACTGGCATTCAACAGTGTAACGAGAACGACGGGTCATTGCGCTCACAGGGAGATCTGCTAGATGAAGCTACAGTGGTGAATTCAACAGGAATGCCCTGAGAAATCAGACGTCTTCCTCTGGGTGGTGAAACAGAAGTAGCCAAAGCGCAGCAGTCTCGAGGTGATGAGTCCAGGACGTGACAAATTAAAACTGCTCAGTATCTATTAACTCCAAAGAAGTGGAAATGGACGAGTTTCCCCAGGTTGTTTTTGAACCTAGATGAGCCCAAACAGGGTGTGAAAAGCAAGTTCATCAGCGACGAGTGCTTGTTCATTTCCCTAGTCCAATCTTCTTGGCCTCGGTTTCATAAATCAATAACCTCCACATTTTAACTATGAACACCTCCGCTTCTTCATCCAGCACCTGCAGGAGAACATTTCAACAGTGAGACACTGCAGCTAAACCGTTTAGTTTGACTAAGCACAGACTTCACAACAGCATTCAAGAATGGACCTACCATGGCGACATCATCTAAGATGCCTTGTGGTGTACTGTGAGCCATGACCTGAGAAGAAAAAGAAACCACAGTTCAATATACCAGGCAGAACAAAAACGTGAACCATCAGCACAACGTGATGCAGTCATGTACCTTTGAGCATACAAAGTCAACTAATGTGGCTTCTTCTTCACCGATGTATTCTACAATCTTCTTATTGATCCACGGTCGAATGCGCTTCTCCATCAGAGTCTGTGCACAATCAAAACACAAACACTGTTACCTCAAGCACTGACGCACAAAAGCAGACACATCAAACACGTGCACAAGTCTCACCGTGTCCACCACAGACCAGTCCAGCGGGTAGCTGAAGAGCTCAGGTTTGGCAGTGGGGATCTTCTCGATGAGACTCTTGATGTGTTTGCGTTTCTCTTCCGTGTTCACTCCTTTGGCACCGCCGATCGCCCCGATGTCTCCTGCCTTTTCCTCATCTTCATAGTCTAACGGGACAAGCTTCCTCTTTCGAGGTGCCTCGTCTACCTCGTCGTCATCGAAGCGGTTAAAGACGCTTTCAACCGGCAGCTTCTTCCGTTTGGCGACACTGGGCTGTCCGGGGCTACCGGTGGCACCTTATGAGGAAATAAAGCAAACATGGTTTAGTGACACTGACCTTTACGAAGTTCACGTTAAAACATCACAATCTAAAATCTGAACCTAATTTGAGGCTCAGGCCGATCTTGGGCCGGTTCTCCTCGTGTGGCAGGATGTCTTGTGGAGAGTTCTCATGAGGAATGATGATGCCGCAGGGCGACTCTTCTCTGGGCGTGTTGGGCGTGCCGTTACCGCTGGCTGAAGACACTGAGGGGGCAGCCGTGATGGGTCGCATGGTGGGCTTGAGGCAGGGTTTGGGCTCCTCCTCATCCTCAATCTCCTCTCCCTCCTCGACGTCATCATCCTCAGACGGGGCGAGAACATGAACCCGAGTCTCTGCTTCTACCTTGCGCCGCTCCCTGTCTCTGTCTCGTTCTCGTTCTCTCCCTCTGTCTCGCTCTTCTCGGGAGGGTTTGTGGTCTCTTTCCTCCTCTGGCTCAGGTTTTATGGGTGGCTGGCGCAAACGTTCGGCTTCTTCTTCCATCTGATAACCGAAGACAGACACATAAGGGTGACTCGTTTTTTTAATTGTTCGAAATGTGCAGTGCCGTGAAAAGGATTTCAGATCCATAGGAGGTTAATGAGGACAGCTGTAGAGACTCACCCTGCGTAGCTCAGCGTCTGGATCCGGGTGTCCCTCCGCCAGCAGCCTCTGTCTGATCTCCTCCAGCTCTTCCTTCTCACGCTTCCGGTCACGTTCATCCAGCTCGATCTCCTTCTCTCTGTCTCTCAGGCGCTTCTGAAGAGCACTGCCCCTAAAGAAAAACACCACCAGCCCATGAATTCACATGCAGCGCCTCCGCAACCGGCTTTGGTGGATAAAGAACACAGCAGGAGTGCTATCTGGAAATATTTTGGATATGAAGCAAATGAACATGGAAAGCCGAAGGACACAAACAAGCCAATATGCAAGAGTTGCTACAGAGCAGTGCTAACAAAAGGCGCTAACACCTCTAATATAGCAATATGAGTGTTGTCTCGTTTTTTCAGCGTAGTTCTTGAAGTTAATATGATCCGACTGAGGAATCTTTAACTGTGAATCTTTAAATACTTTAACTGTGGTCAAATGTAAATTAACTTGTGCTTAATTAACTTAATTCAAAAAATGATTACGTGTGTGGATCGGTGATATTTGAATCCGGCATTAAAATATGTTCATCAAATAATGTTATGTATTGACCAGCATTTATGAACGATGAGCAATGCATTTGCTACAGTATATTTTAATCTTTGATGACAGTATGTAATAAAATACAACGGATCATGTTTGCTCTGGTCCAATGAAAAAAAATATTAACAGATAGAACTTTGGATTTTAATTGGTACATGTATTAGTAAATGTTAGTTTAAATTAACTTTTAACTAAGATTAATACATGTTTTGGAAGTATTTTTCATTGTTTATTCATGTTAACAAATATCTATAACCAATTACTTAAGTTCTAAGATTAGTTACATAGTTCAGTTCATTTTAAAAGTGCGGTCAAAACAATATATATGTTTATTAAAGTTTGGCATTCTCTTGGAGCACCAGAAAGAAGATGAGACTCGACCTGCAACAGTACATAATGCGTTACAACACACATTATGAAGAATTATAATGCATTTTACTCTTTAATAACTCTTTATGATACATTATATATGTTATATTTATCTTTAAATAATAATAATTAAAAAAAATTACCCCCTTAATGTTGTGGCAGTTTTTTTCTCTGTGGTATCGAAAATGGTATCGAGTATCGATATTTTCAAGGTATCGTATCGAAGTTAGAAATTCCAGTATCGTGACAACGCTAGATTGTACTGCTGTACATGTTCTGTGAAATCTCTCCCCTCACCGGGGCTATTTTTAAACTGCAGGCTTTTGAAAATAATTGGCAGGAAACTAGAGATCCCATCAGATATCCAGATGTCCAAATGATGTTGAAAAGTGTAAACGCACGGTGTCCTGATTGTCCGAAGATCCAATCTGCTTGTTCGGATCACTGAGATTCATGTTAGACAAATATAAACGCAGCCCTATATTCTATATTCATGCTGAATCAGCATTAGATACCGGACAGCTAGAACTCACCTGTAGTATTTTGGGTCGTCTCGGTCATCGTCATAGTCCTCCAAAAACTCCTTGAGTCGTTTACCTTCCTTTGCCTGAGAATCAAAGAGAAACATTATGGTTTTGATTCCCAGCAAACACACACTGATAATAAATAACCAGTTTAGATCAAAGCTTCCGCCCAAATCCATAAATGCAAACCTACAGTACACACACCAAAAAGTTTACCATTTCTCGACGCCGCTCGTCCTCTCTCTCCATCTCCTTGGCATAGTCTCTGGCCTTCTTTCTCTCCCTGAGCTCCCAGTTCTTCAGACGCTGTGGAATGCAACGTAAACATTCAGAGTTGAACAGAAATGCAGAAAATAAAGTGGCCGTATGAGACCGTGAGGTTATAGGACACACACACCTCCTGATAGGCCGCTTCCTTCTCTCGCAGCTTCCTCTCAAGTTTGCGCCGTTCGTATGCCTCCTCCTCATCTTCCTCACGATCTCGTTTCTTGTCCTTATCTCTGTCTCTGTCACGACTCTGTTCCCTGAAAATAAACGAAATGACAACCTTTTAAAAACCTTGACTCGCTTCAGCATCAAACACATGACTTGAGCACAATCCCACAGTTCATTGAATAGATCATGTGACATGTTTACCTGGATCGGCTTCGATCTTCGCTCTGATCGCGGCTCCGGTCTCTCTCCCACTCTCTTTCTCTCTCTCTTTCACGCTCTTTGTTGGTGCGCTCACGGTCTCTTTCCCTCTCTCGTTCTCTTTCTCTCTCCCGTTCCCTCTCACGGTCCTTCTCCCTGTCCCTGTCCCGTCGCTCACGCTCTCTCTCCCGATCCTTGTCTCTATCACGTCGATCCCGTTCCAGCTCCTGCCTCTCCTTCTCTCTCTTTCCCTTCTCCTCCTCCAGTTTCTGTGAGAAAACGAGGAGGAATGTTTCTGGATCATTAACAGCTCACACACACACACCGACAAACACACGAGACGAGCACACGGCACAACATCACTTTATAAAGGAAGTGGTTTACAGCCCTGTTTTTAACATGTATACAGTGGGATCCAATTGTGAAAATACTTTTTGGTATTTTACACACTATACAAGACGTTCTGATATAATACTACATTGTCAGCTAAATGTGTGAAAAGTGGAAAATGTACAAAACTGTTAGAATGCTTGTTGAGAATAAAGCACACAAGACATCAAATTGTGAAAAGACTAATGTTGGAGTTTTATGTTCATAGAGATAACAATAAGTTTTCATTTAACTTTAACAACCTCACCGTACATCCAGAGAACCTCTCTAACTTTGCAAGACACACAACTACAGGGATCTCTGGAAACCACTTCAGAAGAATTAAACTGGACATTACAAACAACTAAACAGGATCAGAAAGAGCGCCGTTAACGTCTGCCTCATCACATGAGCAACAGAAAGAGGCTTGACCCTTGTGAAACTTGTTGTTTTGCACTTACAGGTGTTGACCAGCGACTCAGAGCGCTGCCGTGGCCCTACAAGCCTTTATTTCTTAGGCCTGGGAGGAAAAGCAGGTCAAAGGGTTCACAGGGAACATCAGAAAACCATTCTCTCGCTTGCAACAGGTTATAAACGCAAGCTCACAAGCAACATCCAGACATTGTTTAAAAAGGTTCTGACAGGAGCATTGCAGCTCTTGTGCTTTGGATAGAAAAGGCAACAAATGTGTAGAAAGTGCTTACCCCACTATGGATGTCACAGGAACCCGGAGGATTTATGACTTTAGTCATTATGAAATATGATGAGAGAGCAGCATGACACCCACAGATTTTATTTCTGCTTAACAGCTCACTGGGTTAAAAACTCAGCTCCTACAGACACCCTGATCTCCCAGACCGGTTAGGAAACAAAATCTGTTTGCCGTGTTGAACCGTTCAGAGCGTGATCCTTTCAACCGTGGGTGTCATGCGACTGTGGGCAGTAGCAAATAAAACAGGAGAAGAGACAGAGCAAAAACAAAATAAGAGCAGGAGGACTGAGATTTACAGACTAACAGCATCTCTACTAATGTCTGAGGTTTGATTTTGTTTCCGTCTCATCCGCATATTCAGGATCTGTTATCAATGTCCTCCAGGTAAAAATTAAACTCTGAACAGTTAATCTATACAAAAAACAAATAATTAAGCCAAATTAAAACATGTGGGAGTGGACATGCTAAGAGAAAAGAACGTGTGCAAGCAGACAGACGGGAGAGATGGAAGATGCCGTTACGCTACCAGAAATCTGTTTCATACCTGCACAATCTTCAGAGCGTCCGCGTGCTGTGGAGGGGCGCCCCCTACTTTCACAAGAGCCCAGTGGGCCAAGTCACTGTTAATCATGTCAGCAGTATCAACTTTATAACCAACATCACTCTTACGAGCAGACCTGCACAGGTTCACTGGCCGCCTGCGTCTCGGGGAGACTTTAGTCGTGTAGTATTACTTTAACAATAGAGAATCATCTCTACACAGATTTGTTATTAAAACCGGACCCATGAGCTCATCACGAGTCCAAACTGAATTTGGGGCGCAGTTGACCCTGTGCAAATCCTTTAGAAGGGGGCGCCCAATACAAGTGGAAAGCTCATACTTACATCCTATCCTTGCAACTTTCCCAAAGCTGTGAGATTCATCTTGGTTTAGTCACCATATGATCTCTATCATAATGGTGGGGTTTAATCAATAGATTAGCTTTGATGACACTTCACAGAATGTCTATGCATTGTATGTGCGACTATATATTCCACCCTTAACATGAAGGCTTCGCTACACTTGATACATTCCAGTTAAGTGTCATAAAGATGTCAATTTAGTCCTTGTGTAGAAATAATTCCTGTGCTGTATCACTTACTGATGTTCGAGATCTTGAATGAGCTAATACATCACTTTTCTTGTTAGATCAAATGAAGGACTTTAATCATCTATTCATGTTGTTTTGCAGAGCTAAGCTACAGTCAATGTGAAACACAGTGTGTGTCTGCCTGTGACATGGAGTAATAAAGCACAGATGTTACCTTATGGGTATCACGGAATTTGTTGATCTCCCTGGAAATCAAATCCCTTTTGTCATCTTCCATTTCCATGGCGTTGATGTCATCCTAAAGAGCCAAAAGGCAGTGAGGGTTAATCAGGTTCAGTGCCCGTATTAACAAAACATCTCATGTCTAAAAGTAGCTCTTAACTTGTTGATTTAGGAGAAACTCTTAAAAATAATGGCGGTGTCTGTCCCAAGTTTAGGACTCCTACATTTTGGCGCTAAGAGTATTTCGTAAATGTGAAATATAAATGGAGAAATTCAACTTCAAAAGGTTGTAGTAGAAAATAACTGAATGAACTTAAACTCCATATAAACACGATCATGTAATACCTACACTGTATAGCCTATTGTGGGTGGACACGAACGTATCGCTCTGTCAATCACTCTCTACTGAACTGTGTGAACGTTCTCTTCTCACAGAAACGTATACTAAATCTGTCTATGACTCGCTCTACAGAAAGAGATCAGAAAACTGCAGATAAAATAAATCTAATTAAATAATCTACGCTGTCATTCGTTCATAAACGTATTTTAAAACAGTAGTGCGGTGCACGCTGTGTCGCTATGAAAGCAGATGTGAGCACGAGCTGCCCAAGGGATGCTCCATTCATGCATCCTGTATATAACAGGCAAGAAAATATTTTAAACATATCAACATATCATCTAACAAATGTTTAAATAAAGACTTTTAGCCAAACTAAACGTTGTGGTGTTATAATTATGACAAATACTTAACAAAGGAATGAAATAAAATCAAAGTGAAACTAAACATTAACTAGGATCCATCTACAGAGCAAGAGCTCCTCTTTTAGTGCAAACTCTTTCTCAGCTTCACGTCCGCCCTCCGATGTACCCGTTTTTGCTCCGCATATGAAAATTATTAAAGGGATATGTGTCCTGCATCATGATTTGAAAGATCTCTGACTAAACTGTACAAAACATTTGTAATGTCAAACACTCGGCACAATGTTCCAGATCAACAACAGAGAATCAGATGAAGTGAAGTCAAACCTCTTCCTTTTTGTCTCGTTTCTTCTTGCGGCGACTCGCCTCGTCGTCTTGTGATGAAGCATTGAGCTCATTTGAATATTCTTTGATCAGGCCGTCGATGGCACCTTTGACGATCTGGTCACGCTTCTTGGATTCCTCATCCAGCTCCTCCTCCTCATCCTCGCCAGCTTCATCCACCTTACCATTCTAGAAGACACATCATAACTCAGTATATTTTTTGTGGAATGTTTTGCAATTGGATAATTTAAATGAATTTATTTTGCCAAGTAAACAGTCAATATAAATGCGTGAGTTAAGTAGATTTTACAGAGTATGGCAGCCGCCTGTCAATGAGAAAGTGAAAGCACTCTGTACTGGTATCATTGCACTTTTATTCTAGTATCGGCCTGAACCCAAAACAGCATCATCTCTCACACCCCGGATCTGTCATGTATCATACTCACTCCATTCTCACTGGAACCTTTCTTCTTTGCCTTCCACTCGTCCAGCTGAGCTTTAGTTTTGGCGTCGACTTTAACCAGCAGTTTCTTTTCTCCCACCTGAAGCTCATGCAGCAGTCGTAAAGCTCGTAGAGTAGATTCAGGCTCTTTATATTCACAGAATCCAAACGCTGCAGGCAAAGGAAATAAACCAGCAGTGTGTGAGGATCCAGTGACAACATGATCTTCAGCAAACATGATTGATCAGGTGAGAGGCAGATGTTTGGCTTGCTTTACCTTGGAGTTTTCCTGAGGCGCCCTGAACCCGCTTCCAGCTCAACACCAAACCACATTTCTGGAACAGAAGGGCTCAATGTCAATATTAATTACATCAAAACAGCTGGCCTGAAATCAAATCAGAGAGTCTGAGAAAGTGCTTAAGGACATAATCAGGTGAGCGCAGGTGTGATGCGTGTCATACTCACAGCTAACAGTTGTCTGATGAGCATATCTGATGCTTTCTCAGATATGTTCCCTACAAACACTGTGGTCGTGGGCCCGTTGCTGTCATCGTTATCTCTGGCCACAAGTTCTTTCCTGGGAATCGCCATTTTACTCACCACAGGCATCGACGTGGGCACAAGAACCTGAGCGATCAACTACATGTAAGTGTAAAGACCAATGACTGGTTCAAACATGTGACTTTCAATGACCGCAAAAATTTGATGACATGTTTTTTTAAAGTAACAAAAAATGTGACAAATGAGATTCATTTGATTGATCACTCATGCAGTCACACTTTTCGTTATGCAAGGAATATTACCGCAGGGCCTGGAGTCATGATACCCATGTGGACGGGAATCATTGGGGTCCCTGTGGAAAATATTATAACATCAAAAGCAATTCATTTGAATTTAAAATACTGTCATTTTAGAGATACTCAGTTAACAGATACACACATTAGGTTTGAAGTCGTGTTTGTCACTATGGGCTACATAGATAAAATGATTCATGTAAGTTACACGATACATCTAAACTATCCAAATGAAACATGAAAAAATCTAGAAATTTATAATAGAATACCAAATGCAATGAACATGTTTGAGTTGCTCTACACTCACTCTTCTTAGTTTAGCTTTAAAGGGGTGATTTCATGAAAAACAGACTTTTTCCATGTTTAAATGCTAAAATCGAGGATTCTTGTGCATCTGCAAACTCAGAAAATGGGAAAAAAGACAAACCATTAACTTTTTTTATGTGAGTCTATATCTGCTAGGCTGTGAGAAAACAAGCGCTTCAGAAATCGCTCTCTTAATGACGTAAGCAGTCATTCTTATTACAATATTCCACCCCTAGTTCTGAACGTGTCCACTCATTGCACTGCCGCCATTGTTGTTTTCACATGTGTGAAGTTCCAACACCAAGCAAAAGTAGCAAAGCTTACGAACTGTTGTGTTGCTGGCTGCACAGATCAATGTTCTCAGCCTCACGGGAGACAAGAGAGCAATGCATTTGTTTAGTTTTCAATGGAAATCATCCACACTGAACAAGGCAAAGCTGCAAATAAAGACTTTGTAAGTACCGGTATTTTTTATGTGAGACCCCAGGAACCTATGGCAACTTAAAAGTAGATAAAATGTCACTTTGACACATATGTCCGTCTACTATTACAAACCAATGTCTGTGGCTTGTAAACATGGGACGAGATTTACCTGTGTAACGTCAACTTGACTTAGTGAATTAGCGATGCGTTTGCCTTGAGTATACCCACTTCAGAAAACTGTGTGTTGGTTTGTAAACACGTGACGCAGTTCTCTCTCCCGAATGCGGTGGTAACCGGACCAACAGGGACCGGAGGGGCAACGCGAATGGCCCCGGGAGAAACAGGAGTGCTTATCGAAAACAATGTGTTTGGTGTTCAAAGACGAGACATTGTTTCTCGTTTGCTTAATGTGACTAAACTTTATTGTTTTGTCGCTGGAAGCTAAGGCTCACAGCCATGGCTGCATTTTCTGCTGAAATGGGGGCGGAGACTAGCAGCTCACTTACACTTAAAGAGACACACAACAAAATGCGTTTCTCCTCCCATGCAAAAGTGGGAATGTAGTGCATGGTATATTACAAGATGTTCACAGACACATTATGTGGACCCCTATGATTTATATTACATTTGTGCAAAACTAGAAGAAATCAAAATCACCCCTTTAAGATAATTAATTGCAATATATGTGAAATTCTAAGTATGTGCGGTTTCTCATGATTACCGGGTGGCATTGAAGGTGGAAATCCAGCAAACTGTGGTGGAGGGATTCCTGGAGGCATCGTTGGGATGCCAATCTGCGGCCGGTTCAGATGAGGTGGAAAAGACATGTTGGGCAGAACACCCGCCTTAACAGAGAAGAGACACAACACATCATGTTAAACACAGTGACCTAACAAATAGACCTGTGACAGCTCCACTTTATTTCAAGAGAAGCAATCAAAATCTTCTCTTAAAGGGAGAGCTACTCAAAATGTAAAGCACCTTCACCATTTACTCCTCATGTCTTTTTAAATCACGTATGACTTTCTTCTGCAGAACATCAAAAAATATATTTTGATAACCAAACAAAACTGAACCTCATCGACTTCTACTGTATGAACAAAACTAAAAACACAGACATTTCTCAAAAGTTCTTCTTTTGTGTTTAATCCATAATGATGGAAGAATACATTATATTTTTGGGTGAACTATCCCTATAAGTATCAGTTCTCTTCACATTTAAACGACAAACCTGAAAGTGCATTAATACATCTGACACCTGAAAATAACTCTTGATTTGACACCAGCCTGAAAGAGCCGAAATCTAAATAAAATATGAGGTCTGAAAATAAGTCACGATTAACTTAAGGTCTAAAATCTAAAACCAACGCAAACCTTTAAAATCACGCCGAAATCAAACCAATCGTCATCACAGGCTGAATGCACGGTTCTAACGTACAATAGTCAAATAATTGTGCCCTCATGTGTCAAAACATTTCAGGTAACTATAGAAATATGCCCAGTTGTGATATTTCACTAGCGTACGCGCCTAAAGTACATTTAGTCCGAGAGATATAATGAAATTAATTAAATAAAACAGGCCAGTGTGTCAGAAAATAATATCAGCGGGAATCATTTCAGTCAGACCGGGCAGAAGCTAGCCACGAGCTAACGCACAAAAAGCGTCTGTATTTCGACCTCTCTCGTCGGATTTAAAGATTTTTTTCTGAGCCCTGTATAAAATATTGAAAATATAAACTCAACACGAGAACTAATAGATTGATAAATGTTACTTACGAAAACCAAATCTATATCAACTCGCTTCTCACACGGAAAGTTCACCGGATCCGTGGTTAGAAAGCAACGAGCAACCAAGGCTGCAGCTTCCGGTGAAATGGAATTGTGGGAAAAAACAAGCAAGTTAAAAGCCCTCCGGTTGTTCAAATTTCCAGATAAAAACGTTAAGCGTTAAATTGAAATTACGCTATATTAAAAATGTATGTTAAAATTGCCCATATGGTGTACATCTAGTCTACACCGTATATAAGCTATACCATTAAAGACATTAGCGCCTTATTGTAAGTACGTTAAAACAGGAGGAATAATTAACGACAAAATCAAATGAACTTCAGTAACCTTTAGTCCCTTCATTCTTGTCTTCCTCTTTTTTAATATTTTCTAGTAAGATTTTATAAATGTTAACCAGCAACGCTTGGTTGTTATATATTATACTATTGTTTTCAGAATATTAATTAGCAATATGTGAACATATATTTGAGGCTTTGTTTCCTTCCATTCGCTACTAATTATGTCCTCATAAATGATTGCTGTTGTCGTTTTCTGAGTGTACTTATAATTATTTAAAACGTCTCGCTTAGCAAGCGTCTTTAGCAACAGCAGAGCACCTGCAAGGTGGGTAAAAGTCCCATTTTACTCGCACGAAATATCGTGTCTGTTTATTAAATGAATGTAATAAAAATAAGCCATGTTTTGTGACGTTGATTTTTGCTGTCTTTATTAAATAGTTATAAGTATATAAAATGGTAGTGCTTCGAACTGCATTTGATTGGCAGGCGACGTCATCGGAGGCGGAATTTTCATGGAAAGTGCTGGAAAAGACGAAGCACCGCCGGTCTGAACTACTGATGTTCCTCCGCCACGAAATGTAGCTCAATGGACAACTTTAGTTTTATGCGTTTCTTTGACAAAATCATAATACAGATGTCTTTAATTCACGTTTTTTCTGACAAACATTATTTTGACAAGGTGACATCTATGAATTTCTCTTTTCTGCGAAACAAACATTTAGCGCGCATTTTGTCCACTCTTTGCTGTTTTTAAAACCGTTAGGTCGTCAACGTCTTGTTTTATAATATTGATAATTTCTATAAATCCTCAAATTGCTACAACCAACCCCACGATAATGTCTAGCTTTTATTGTAACGTTAGGCCTAAATGATGCGCACCTATAGTGTTTTTAGATAAAAATTGCTCAATTTAAATAAACAAAATGACCTGATCTTAAGTTTATTCCCATTTATAATCACCTCTCATCTCCCACCGGCTGAAGTTATTTTCAAGCATTAAACAGCGTTTATATAGTTGTTGTCCTATACATTACTTAATTAAAGCGAATACTGGTACTACATGGCTAATCAAACCGTTTATTTGCGCAGATTGCGCTTTACATTTTATTTGTTTGAAGAACTGACGGTTTTGGAAACAATCAAACATTTCAGAAATAAGATAACACGAAGAGTTCATTCATTATTATTGTGTATCATCGGTGTGAGTCAGCGCGGAAGGATACATCCGCACAGTCGAAGGCGGAGTATAAAGAAAAGAGCCGCGCGTGCTGCTTTCTCTCCTCTGCTTCCCTCAGTATCTGTGTTGGGGGAGATCAGCTTTTCTGCGGCGTTTATATCTACAAAACCAACAAAACAAACCAAGGTAAATATAAATCTCCATCTAAAATGGATTTATAACACACGTAGGTAGTAAAGGATTCGAGAGGGTGTGGACTTTTCTATCAATTCATCGTCATTTATTTGATTTAATATCGGGTCGCTATCGTGATGGTGCGGATGCCGGTCTGGGCTCGCTTTCCTCTGGCCTACACATTCATTTATTGCTCTAACTTCTGTCTTTAATGAACGGGCTGTGCATTTAACTCCATATATATATATTTTCTTCATTGGCTATGCAAGGGAGTATAGAAAAGGTGTAACGTTAATGTTTTACGTTACTTTAAATGCGACGGTTTATACAACCGATTCGATTATTTAAGTTTTTTTATTAAATAATTTATTCACTTAAATATTTGTCCGAGGAAGTATTAATTGTATACGCCATGAAATGTATTCACGGTGCAATGTATTCGATCACGCTGTCGGAAGTCGAAAATAATCCGACCAGGTGGTTGACGTAAACGACCAGGTCGTTACTAAAATCGTGTATTTTATTTAAATTCGTCGTAATTGTGTAGTTTTGTACTTTTATTAAGAAATACGTTGCCCAGCACCAGTAAAACACGTGTTGAGCTCATTGTCCTTCTGCGTTATGTACTTCCGCATCCGGGTCACGCTATAACCGTTCTGCATTGTACTGTATAACAGTAATAATGCATGCAGCTTAGAACAATAATGTATTATAAAACGTCACGTTTTATGAATTATATCAGATTAATGTGAATATTTATTGATTGCATTATGAATCTAAAAAAATGAACCAAATCTGTTGTGTTTTCAGATGCCTGAAGAAATGCGCCAAGAAGAGGAGGCTGAGACCTTCGCCTTCCAGGCAGAGATCGCACAGCTGATGTCTCTTATCATCAAC
This sequence comes from Triplophysa tibetana, assembly GCA_008369825.1. NCBI lineage: Eukaryota > Metazoa > Chordata > Actinopteri > Cypriniformes > Nemacheilidae > Triplophysa > Triplophysa tibetana. The sequence goes on along the minus strand of CM017910.1, from coordinate 1,116,817 downwards.
ACCTTTTACTCCAACAAAGAGATCTTCCTCCGAGAGCTCATCTCCAACTCGTCTGATGTAAGAGCGTTCACTAGATGAACCCTGACACGCTTCATATTCTAGCACTGTATTGACTTTCCAAGATCTGGGATATTTTTAAGGATCCTTGTAATAGTTCCTTTCCCCCTCCAGGCTCTTGACAAAATCAGATATGAGAGTTTGACCGACCCCACCAAACTAGACGATGGTAAAGAACTGAAGATCGAGATCATCCCCAATGTTCATGAACGCACTCTTACCCTTATCGACACCGGTATTGGGATGACCAAAGCAGATCTCATTAATAATCTGGGTACCATCGCCAAGTCCGGGACAAAGGCCTTCATGGAGGCTCTTCAGGTGATTGTCAACTTTAAATTTGTCTGCAAACATTCACTTACTTCTAGTTCAGAGATAAGATTGATGGCATGACTGGAAGTTACATATTTCTGTTGTATTTTATTTAGGCTGGTGCAGATATCTCCATGATCGGGCAGTTTGGAGTGGGATTCTACTCTGCTTACCTGGTAGCTGAGAAGGTCACAGTCATCACCAAGCACAACGATGATGAGCAGTACGCCTGGGAGTCATCTGCTGGTGGCTCTTTCACAGTCAAGGTGGACACAGGTAGGTTCCTGTGCTTGGCCAAATCTCTGTAAAGACACAAGTTCAACATTGAAGGTATCTGATGTTGATTTGATCGATTCTGTAGGTGAGCCCATGGGCAGAGGAACCAAAGTCATTCTTCACCTGAAAGAGGATCAGACAGAGTACATCGAGGAGAAGAGAGTGAAGGAAGTGGTCAAGAAACACTCACAGTTCATTGGATACCCAATCACTCTGTTCGTAAGTGGGATTTAGTTCAACTTTACTAGTACAACTGCATACGGCTCACTAATGTATTGAATGCTAATCAATGAAATATTGTTGTTCCTCGCAGGTGGAGAAGGAACGTGACAAGGAGATCAGTGACGACGAGGCAGAGGAGGAGAAGACTGAGAAAGAGGAAAAGGAGGAAGGCGAAGACAAGCCCAAGATTGAGGATGTTGGCTCTGACGAAGAAGAGGACTCCAAAGATAAGGACAAGAAGAAGACGAAGAAGATCAAGGAGAAGTACATCGACCAGGAGGAGCTGAACAAGACCAAACCCATCTGGACCAGAAACCCAGACGACATCTCGAATGAGGAATACGGCGAGTTCTATAAGAGCCTGACCAACGATTGGGAGGACCATCTGGCGGTCAAGGTGCGTATCCCATTACCTCACAGAAGAGTGTTTGGTTCAGGTTACGTGTCTGAACTGAAACGCTCACGTTTTGTCTGTTGCCATGCAGCATTTCTCTGTGGAGGGTCAGCTGGAGTTCCGTGCTCTTCTGTTCATCCCCCGCCGCGCCCCCTTTGACCTCTTTGAGAACAAGAAAAAGAAGAACAACATCAAACTGTACGTGAGAAGGGTCTTCATCATGGACAGCTGTGAGGAGCTCATCCCCGAGTACCTCAGTGAGTGTGTTGTCAGATTTCTTTTGTCAGTTTTGTTTTAGAAATCAATTAGTATTCACGCTTGCCTTCTATCTTCTCCAGACTTCGTCCGTGGTGTTGTTGACTCTGAAGATCTGCCCCTCAACATCTCCAGAGAGATGCTACAACAGAGCAAGATTCTCAAGGTCATCCGCAAGAACATTGTCAAGAAGTGCCTGGAGCTCTTCGCAGAGCTGGCTGAAGACAAGGAGAATTTCAAGAAGTTCTACGATGGTTTTTCAAAGAATCTGAAGGTGACCGATTGAATCCCATTCTTCTGGACTTCCTGTAGTTGTTTTTTTTGGAGAACTAATGTGTTTATCTTGCACTCCAGCTGGGCATCCACGAAGACTCTCAGAACCGCAAGAAGCTGTCAGAACTGCTGCGTTATCAGAGCTCGCAGTCTGGAGACGAGATGACCTCTCTCACAGAATACGTCAGCCGCATGAAAGAGAACCAGAAAGCCATCTACTACATCACTGGTGAGATATCATCTATCTAGATACACTTTGCTGAAGATTGTCTTTGTTCCCATTATTCACAATCTGTTGTTGCTCCTCAGGTGAGAGCAAAGATCAGGTCGCCCACTCTGCTTTCGTGGAGCGCGTGTGCAAGAGAGGATTTGAGGTGCTGTACATGACCGAGCCCATCGACGAGTACTGCGTACAGCAGCTGAAGGACTTCGACGGCAAGTCACTCGTGTCTGTCACCAAGGAGGGTCTGGAGCTGCCGGAGGATGAGGAGGAGAAGAAAAAGATGGAGGAAGACAAGGCCAAGTTTGAGAACCTCTGCAAGCTCATGAAGGAGATTCTGGACAAGAAAGTAGAGAAGGTAAATCTTGAGTTCTGTTTCTATGGAATAAAAATGAATCTCAGACCTGATTCTCATGTTGATGGAATGTAGTACAGAGAAGATCTAGTGTGAGTGATCCGAAGTTAATTCTTGCAAATGTTTGTTAGGAACAGGACTTGTAGTCAAAGGCACAGATGGTGAGTTTATGGAATGATGTTCAGCTTTGGCCTGTGTGTGAAATGAGTTGATTCCAGTTTGTGTGTTATTGTGAGCTGCTCGTCCTCTCTCGTTCTCGTCCTCAGTTTTATGACACGCGTGTTCACTAACCGGTATTTTCTGGAAGATCTAACAATGAATGCGCAGTGGTTACCCCCTGAACTGGCTCTGCTACTTCAGTTCCCGTTCTTAATGTTGATCTCGTCTGGCTTCTTTCCAGGTCACCGTATCGAACAGACTGGTTTCCTCCCCCTGTTGCATCGTGACCAGCACTTACGGCTGGACGGCCAACATGGAGAGGATCATGAAGGCTCAGGCCCTGAGGGACAACTCCACCATGGGTTACATGATGGCCAAGAAACACCTGGAGATCAACCCAGACCATCCCATCATGGAGACGCTGAGGCAGAAGGCCGATGCAGATAAAAACGACAAGGCTGTGAAGGATCTGGTCATCCTCCTGTTCGAGACCGCACTGCTCTCCTCCGGCTTCTCGTTGGATGATCCCCAGACACACTCGAACCGCATCTACAGAATGATCAAGCTGGGATTGGGTAAGATTATTGGCCAATCAAATGTTTCTATTTCATTTTCTTTCGTGAGCCTTGACAGCTTTATAAGAAAATGATTTGAAGTGAAACTTGCCTGTACAGACTCGCCCTGATCCCTCCTTACTGTCTTGTTCAGGTATCGATGAGGATGAAGACGTCCCTGTGGAGGAGTCGAGCTCCGCCCCTGCTCCAGAAGAAATCCCCCCTCTGGAAGGAGATGACGACGCCTCCCGCATGGAGGAAGTCGATTAAACACCTCAGTTTTGACCTTTACAACCGCTTCCCTCAATCATTCCGCAGCATCCCGTGTTTTCTCTTATTACCTGTAAAAGGTGTACCTGCTCTCAGTAATGATTCCTGAAAGAATCAGTTTGTAACTTGTACTGTCAACTTTCGCTCTGTTTTGAGCCATAAAGTACCTTGTTTTTCTTTTATGTATGACGTTCATGACGTGTTGGGTAGATGCAGTATTGTCTAAGCACAATGAGCACTGTGTTTCACAGATACTGAAGCAGTGGGCTGTGCAGGAGCATGAATACTTTCTGCATGGAAGGGAAAGACTTGCCTGAGTCCAGGCTTCTGTCTTGTTTTTCAGAAATAAAAACACCTGGTGACACCTAAATCTATTTCTGTCTGTCTTTGAATGCAAATGTCACACAAGCATGAACACTAGGAAATTAAAGGGGTTGCTTGTAGGGACGTCACTATTACTACTGGACAAATGACTCTCCAAAAAGTGTAGAATTATTACTAATAACTTTCTATATCCTACATCAACCTTGATTAGTCAAGTGATTCAAGGATAGACATGAAACTTCTCTTTGAAGTCCGTCAAATAAATAAAATAAAACTAGATAAAGTTAAATGACTAAAGTATAACAATAAGGAAATTGTAACGTTAGACTGAGGTTTGATGTCAATTGCACAGACAAAATTTAGTTTAAATGCATCCGAAGTAACTAACAATAATCCCTTTCATGGTGAAGGCAATTAAATTACAGAATCTAATTACTTTGCAACTAGTAACACCCAACACTGATGACAGTCCTATATGTTAAGTTTAAATGTAAAACCCAATTGAGGATTTTTTTAATGCGAAATATTTCCTGTTTGTCTTTTTAAACGTGACCAAAAAGACTTTGCAATGGGAATAATTCACATGGAAACCTGACCCTTTGATTAACATTTAGATACGACCTTGTTTCTACACAGTCCGTGAGATCCGTGAGATCCGCTTTCGATCATTTGTTTCAAGGGCAACAACATGAATCTTATTTGGCCGGAACTTAACTTCCGGTAGACCTCTGCAGTGTTCTCGCTCTGCGTCATCAATAACGGTCAAAGGCGAGACAAAAATTATGCGATATAAAAGCAATCAAAGCTTATATACTATTGTTGATTAACCCTATTCTTTTATTTATTATTTAATTTTTCTCTCTCTTTTTTGTTATAAGAAATCAGACACTGGCTTATGTGATTTTAAATGTATATTTGTTTGATATAATGTGAAAGTTTCTCTTTGCATTCACTAAATGGCATTAATAAAAACAAATAATGCGGTATTGAAGTGCGCATGCCCAGTGAGGGTATCGCTATCCCTTCTAGTCCCTTCTAGAAGGGTTTACGGCTACATCCACTGGGCATGCGCACTTCAATACCGCATAATTTCTGTCACGCTGAAAACAGTTGATGAATATTTTTGTACGGTTAGCTGTAGGGTTTGGGGTGGGTGTAGGCTTGAGCTAATGTCATTTATTATAATTATATGGCGAGATTTTCCCCACTCCCGACTGTAGCTCTATATCCCTTCTAGGAACAACTGTACGGAACAGCTTGAAGTCCGTAGTTCGTTCTTCCGAGGCTTTTTTTTTACCACAAATACAATGCCAGGGGTAAACAGGGACACATTTAACAAAGTCACAAAATTAGAAAAATATCATGTGAATGACACAACGTTACAGTCTTAAGTTTGAGAGTTAAAGGGGCAGTTTTCTAATGTTATAGTTACATTATTATAAAAAGGGAAGACCACCCATACTTCAGAACAAATAAGGTTAGGGACAATATTCCAACATGAGTCGGGACTTTTTAAACACTTCCTTAGACAATTAATCTAAAATGTATAATTTAGAGGAGCAAAATCAAAAGAATGTAAACCACCACACTCATATTTGTTTATAACTATTGACTTTTTGCTATAGTGACTCTTTTGCTTCGACAAAAAAATGTAACAATAGTCCATCAGCATCCACACACACAGATTTTTCAAGGCTGACTCAAGACCGGTCAACAAGTCCGTTCTTTGGTCCTTGATTCTGATTGGTTGACAGGTTTAGGGTCATAAAACACCCCGATTTATAACCTCTGAGCGCATTAGATATAGCCTAAAATATCACTTTATTTTACGAAACCTTGCTACGCATATGTAATTGCCGTTTTCTAAACAACTGCAATAACTGTCGGGTAATTTTAATGTAACACTATTAATATACAATCAAATATTGTTGTTGCACACCGGAAGTAAACTTCGGCCCAGTCACGTAAGTCCGCAAAACGTCTACGCTCATTATTCTGCATAGTAGAATAACTATATATTCCACTGCAGATTCAATCATAACTGTAGCCACTACATATTTGATTTAATTTCCCTTCGGTTAATATATTGCAATTTCCCTTTTTAACCAGATGATGTCACTGTTTACCCTCTAACGTTTCATTGACACCGACAGTGCTCGAGGCGGCTCAGAGCAGGGATGCAGTCCGCTTTAAATGCAAAATCAACTTTTTACACTGAATTTGGAGCAGAAATTATCAGATTTAAATGTGTGTAATATGCTTTTCGTGACAAAGGCACAAAATCCTCACGACTGTATTAAATCATTCTGCTGTTAAGGAATGTGCAAGGACCATTGCGAAGCTATAATAAAGGTTTGCACCATTATGATGAAAATGTCACAACGCTAAACATATCTACGTTCTTAACACAAAGACTGTTTCCCATTTGAAGTTACCAAGAGATTTATTTTTAAAGCATGCATGTGTGAAACTGACGTGAACTTTCCTAACTAATTCAATTAACGTCAGTTCACTTCGTCTTCATTATCATCTGATGCGCTTCTCGTGAACGCCTGTGTGTGATAACAGCTCTGACCTATTTAATAATGATGATGTTCAGTCAGAGATGAGTGTATAGATCTCTTCTCGCTCAGATGGTTTGAAGGAAATGTTTAACCTTTTCGCTTCTTGTTCCGAAGGATCCAAAACACCGTGTCCCTGCATGTCGATTTCTTCTAAGTCACATGTGTTGTAGTAAAATGACATTTCTGAGGAGGGGTTAACATTCATTTGATCCCTCTGCTGTGCGGGCTCGTGGGTGTCTTACTATGAGACAGCTCTGTGTCACAGAGAAGCGCTCGTGGGGGAGACCGCAGAGATCATATCAGCATGATTGACAGCTCAACTGAAGCACACATGCACGCGGATGATGCGCGGGACAAACTGAATTAATTATTAGGTGTGAAGATAACGTCGCGTTTCAATATTACGCCTCTTACGTAGTTTCCTGTCAGATAGACATGTAAAAGAATGTATATAAAACTGATGTTTCCACGACATGTTTCGGCTGTTTTTACACTGCAGGAGTTTTTCAGATCTTAAGCCTGTGCTATCTAGGATCCACATCAAAAATTGAACAACCACTATTGCTGGGGCACATTTCGCAAACTATCCGTCCTAAATAGTATTCAAAAATATAATAAGTATATCGAAAATCATGCTGAAATGGGTATCCTCAAAGTAGCCGGACGGTCCATGCAATTGATTAACGGCTGATGTTACCCACAACTCACCGCGAGAGGGCGGAGTTCAGTGACGCTACGCTGAATTAATCAAATTAAATAAAAGATAATGCGCTAAATTAATAGATGTATCCATACAGTAGACCATACATACAGAATAATAAATGAAAGGAGGAGCTATATTTTGATCCTCGAGACGGTTAAGGATCACAGTGTCGTCTACTTCCGCTTCTCGTTTTGCTAGGCACTAAAATGTAAATACTTTTCCATAACAAAAACAGTACGTACTTTAAGGGCATAGTATAAGTAGGTGAATAGAGACTTAATGTCCCATTTACCGTTATTTTTACGTTGAAATTTTATAACATTCAGAAATGACGTTTTTGTATCTTAGTGGGAATGTTAGCAAAATGGGCTTAAAATGTATTTTTCAAACCGGACTGTATGCTAACACAATGGTATTTACAATAGCCATTCATTTTCAGCCAATAAAATTGCCACTGCAAAATACTTTTAAGATTTCTAAATGTTTTTACATTTGATTGACTTTGATGTCAATAATAAATGTAATAAACACGAAGCAATGCAGCAAATTTTAGGACTATTTTGGTATCGTTTTCATGAAATGAAGTAGCCTACATTCCTGTTGAAATAAACTGGTTTGACCAGCTTAAACCAGCTAAGGACCAGCACATGATAAGCTTAAACCAGCAAACCAGCATCAAAACATGCCAAACCACCTGTTGTTTTTTCAACAGGGATGCAGACGTTTTCATGACATTCACCATCCAAGAATGCCACATTAATATTGACACACAACCATCAGTAATACCTGCACACAGACACATTCGCATTGCCTCGAAATCAAACGAGCGCAACTGAAATTTCACATCCTGTGGAAAGTGGAATGCATTGTTCGAGGAAGAGTGTGGTTAACATCTCATTTCTGTAATCAGAGTAAAATTGGAAGAACCGTCTGCACAGGTGACGTTTCTCATGCGGTTCTCTCTCACGGTGCACAGTCGAAACATCATTGTTTCTGAGTCATATCAAACCGAGTCGTATCAGGGTTACACTGCATGAAACAAGGACATCAACTGATTTCACAATACAGGAAACAAAACACGACAACAAAAAGTCCAGCAAGAAACTGAAGTGCAGAATGAGTTCAAGTTTGTGAATCTCTCAGACACGGGGGTGTTTGAAATCACTGTGAGACCACTATCATCAAACACATCCGACTAAAGCTTTGTTTCCATGACGTGTGTTAAATCCAGGTCATGTTGTATGTGGTTTGTGTCATGTAGACAATATTCTGCGTTGGCATGAATGCCGACTGGCTGCTATTTACAGCGTCTGAAACTTCTTGCGGTTCATCAAGGTGTGTGGATGTCTAACGGAAGATCTACTGTCTCTTTCTCACAACTATACACCTGTTCTTCTGCTTCTCACTCTATTGTCAAGAATCAAGCTGTGCGATTAAACATGTAAATAGAACCTCATGCAGTTTCCTTCAGGACAACGTTTCTCTCTCACACACACATAAATAAACACACTATCGTTCATCTTTAGGTTTGTGTTGTGAACCAGTGACCCACAATCACACATTAAGGGATTTATCTATTTGTAGCGGGTGGAAAAATACTGTGGTTTACTTGAGTATTTATTATAGTTAAAATAGTTGAGTTAAAATCCTTGATACTATAGTGTTCTTGAACCTGACCATATGAACCTGACCATATCTTTCATGTGGCTTGTTGAAGAAACACGCGTGCTACTGCTTTTCTAAGAAATCAGACAGATTTCTGCCCAACGGATGTGAAAATAATCACAGATGTACACTGAAGGATGAGCTCTAACCATCTGACAACCACAAAGCATCGCACAAATTAACACCTTAGAAACACCCTAGCAACACTTCCCGACATCACAGCAGGGAGTTTTTGATCACAAACATGTGATCAAAAATGTACGATATAAAAAAGAATAAGTGTTATTTCTACAAATGTTGTTATTACATAATACATCAATTATGTTATACATAAACATGTTTCAATCCTGTCAATTGTCATCTAAATAAAATGACCATATTAAGATATTATTATTAGATCTGCTGAGAGAGAAATCGTTTCTGATCTTATTTAAATTTTTCTTTTTAGGAATATTTTAAATTAGCAGTTGTTTTCAAATTTGTAGCATTCATGTTTATTTTTATTTTTTTAGCAATTTACGTGCTTATTTAATTTATATATTATTTTATGTTGTTATTTAAAAAAAGCTTTGGATTTGGTTTAATTTCCATTTTAGTTCATAGTTTTATTTCGTTAATTTGTTATTATATTAGTGACCCAAAATGATGATATTCGATGGCTATAGCATTTTCAATTATCGTTTTTTTTCCAAATAATATTTATATATTCAATTAACAGATATTTGTAATAGTTTTAGTTTACAATTAATGTAAATGTGATTTGTGTGAGAAATATTTTATTTTTGTGATTTCAACTGGAATTCTTGTAACACAGTTTAAAACGATCATTTTAGTTTTTTTAAATAGTTGAAAATGTTTTATATAGTCCTTTTGGAAAATTGTTTTTTTGAGGCACATGGCCGGCTACATATTTATTACAGACCTTATAAAAAAACAGACAAATGGAAGAGAGTCTTCATTGCATGAGAAATATCAACTGTATTTACATGAAGAGACAAACGCCACCATACAGAATTATTATGAAAACATAAATACTGGGACCTTTTGTTGAGAAAAAAGTCACGCGAGACAAATCAAAGACTGTTTGGTCATGTGATCAAATTAATTTAATCTATATAAACAATAAACCTTAAGCAGTTAATAGGATTTCATTAGTAGCATTTTCGGATGAACACACAAGGGTCATTTCACATTCCTTCACACATGAGCTGTAAATGAGAATGAAAAACAGTTTATCATTTATCCAAATGATCTGATACAAATCTGCTGTAAACACGACAAGGTTTCTTTGAAGTGTTTTTGTAATGCATGACAATTAAAGTAACCACACATACCGTCTTATCTGCTCGATGTGACCTGGACATCAATATCTTGCTCTTGCTTTCTCTTCTGTACCGTTTCTCTATCAGTCAAAATCATGTTGATTTCAAAGAAGAACACAACATGTCTTTTACAACATGCCTTGTGAATGAGTCGTGATCAGAACATACAAACAGCTTTCAGAATCAAAATCCATCACACTCGATGACATAAAAAACAAATCCATGATCACAACAATACCAACTATTATTATTGTATGTGGAAACAATATAAAAATAAAACAACAAAAATAAATCATCTAAATCTTCGAGCCATAAAATAAACTAATGATTATTGGTTAAAGATGACAGTCTATAGTGTTTTTCTATAGAATTCCCTTATGATGAACTAAATCAATCGACCTACATCACACCGTATAAATGACACGACGTTACATGTTTGCATTTTGGTATCGCGAAGAAATACAAGTTTAGTAAAACCGTGGGAGACTGCAAAACAATTGTTGCACTTTCTGACACATACTGCCATCATGAATATCATATCATATCATTTCAAGAAACTAAAGTTTGGGAACAAATGTGTACGAATCATCTCTTTAAACAAATTTGAAACGTTAACAGGCACGATGTAGACATTGTGAAAATGGAGTGTATGCGCTTTCCACGTTTATGTTTAACCATTGATGAACAGATTTTTCACTGTAGAAATATCAATATACATGCGTGTGGCCCTCAAACAAATCTATGTACATGTTTATCATGTGTTATAAAAGATCAACACCCTCCATCTTCACTGACACACCTGAAGTCCTAAAACACTCAATGAAGAACTCATTGTCCAAATCAGGTTTCACAAATTTTCAAAAGCCTAAACCTCTTTTATTTTATATATACGTTATGATTGCACTTTTAATGATGACATTTTGAAATAAAGCAAATAATGACGAGTAGCTTAATTTTGATGAAGCTAATGAAAAAATCCAGAGAAATGCCTTCATTTATGTTCTCTATTGATTCATGAACTGGAATTTTTTTTTGTGAGATTTAAACACACAAACACCGAGTTTTGAAGACAAATGTAAAACTAGACTTAAGTGCAATTCTGTATGTCTGTCCCGTTACAATCACTAACAATAATCCTACAATTATCTATAAAGAATCCACTTGTGTGTCTATTCTTCAGATTATTCATTAACAGGCACTGACGGTTTATGACAGAGTCTGGTTTGATATCACAGAGTTTCTGCGCATCTTTCGATAAACAGTTGACATTGATGTGATCAATCAAACTGTGATCAAAGGAAATAAAAGTGTTTGCATTATGGACATATTATCATCATATGTAACGTTTTTCTGCCCCTTAAAATCGTATTGTCATGGAAAAAAAAGACAACAAAACTATAAAAAAACAGGGAAGTTTACGAGAACCGTTTTGCATCACTATATCAAGTGTCGGAAAGGAAAAGGTAATAAAAGGTCATGAAATGAATCCTAAACAAGCCTCATTCACTTTTTGCAAAAAACTAATTTGTATTTTTGCATTTCATGTGATTCACCCTTAAATATTGCGGTTTAACTTCACACGTGGATCAGACACTTAAGACATCTCACTTCACACTCCTCGCCAAATCCAACCGCCTCCCAAAAATAACCGCTTTTAAATAGAAAACCTCAAAGCGAGAGCTTTAACATATTCCAGTACCAAATTACAAATATAGAGAGCTCATCGACGACCGAACAGTCCGTGAACACGCTGCCACACATCCAGTCCATACCAACACATCTCACACGCGTGCACGTCAGGCTGAAATCCTTTAAAACACAGAGCGCTCCCTTACTGTACCTTACAAAATACAAACCCACAAAGTTCCGAAGCCAAAGAAAAAGCAACCACGAAAATGTGGCATCTCATCCCAGCGACATGTCCGACTAAACTTTCTGCACCGGAGTTTGCTGCGGCCGCTTGCCCGACTTCTTCATCCGGCTTCGCGCGTAGACGCGGAGGAAGAGAGCGAGGAAGACCACGGCCATGCCAAAGGCGCCCACCTGCGTGACAGCGTGGCCGTAGAGAAAGCAGGACAAAAGGATGGCGAAGGCCTGCCGTAGCGTCATGATGATGGTGAAGACGGCCGCGCCGAACTGCGCGATGGTGTAGAAGATGAAGAGCTGACCGCACGCCGAGCACACGGACAGCAGCACGGCGTGAAAGGCAAACTCGGAGTGACGTGACATGAAGGCCAGCGAGTCGAAGAACGCGCCCTGCTCCAGGAGAGAGCCGACCGTGAAGAGACAAGAGAACAGATTCACCCCGAACATCATCTGGACAGAGGACATCTTGTATTTGAAGAGATTGTCCTGCCAGTTGGACGTGAAGCTGTCGAAGACGATGTAACCGGCCAGGATGACGACGCCGGAGAAGGTGGTGACGGTGGACGGATGTTTGTTGGTGGAGCTGGACAGAAGGAACATACTGACGCCGACGGAGATCAGCGCGGCCGTCAGGTATTCCCAATACTCGTAGCTCTTCCTGGAGACGATCTTTCCCATCAGCATCACAGGGATCACCTTAGACGCTTTGGCCAAAACCTGATGATGAAAGAACAACTCTCAGTGGATAATGAAGAGAGAAGATAAACTGACTAAACCAAGCACACACATGAGGTCCTGACTGGAAGGTCAAGGAAACTACAGCGAGACAACCAGTCTTTTTATTGGGTCAAAAAGTCGATAATAAATAGTTACTAATGACATATTCAACAGTGTCATTAGATTACTGTACAAATCACTATTAGTATTTACTTACTCATTACTAATTACTTTCTATACCTTACATAACATTGATTAGTTAAAGTCCCCATGAACCGTACGTTGCGATCGTATTACTTCTGTATTCTGACAAATTTCCAATGAACGGGAATTTCAAAGACAATTAGGCTTGCATTTTTTTCTAAGCGATTTGATTGGATGTGCAAAAACAGATTTGCTGTGATTTCGAAATGAAACTAGCAGCAGAGTGTCAGCTAAAGGGGAGGAGTTAACGGATGCTCCGCCCAAATTGAGTAATTTACATCATTTGAGATGGATCGTCATTTCAGGGCGGAAGTGAATTTTTGTAGATTTTAACTGAAAATCATGAGGGTACATGAATTTTTAAAAGAAAATGACCAACATTGATAAGCTACTTACTATAAACGCTAAAACATTTCATGAAAAAACAAGAACTGTCATTTTCAATTTCACTGGGATTTATGGGTAGACATGAAACGACTCTTAATTAATTCAATTAAATAATATAAAATTAAATTACTCATTATTAACTGACTACAGTATAACAAATCTGAGAACCAAACATTCATGAATCCGATTTGAATTTTGATGTCAATTCCACTATTGTATATTACACAGTATTTAGTTCAATGACATCAGAAGCAACTGTAATTAAATTACAGTAAAAATAAAAGTTATCCCTTGCTTTACTTTTTCAAGGGGAATGTAATTCAATTACAGTAACTAGTTACATTCAACACTGGACACAATACAAACATTTCAAAGAGAATATCTGATGTGATCAAGCTGAGAGAAATCTGACAGAATAACGACAAGATATATAATCTGATACGAATTTGTCAAAGCACCGGGACAAAGATTTTATTGCTCAGATGTTCCTCTTTCATAGCTCAGGAGATGTGATCAGGTCTCAGTTGTGTTTCATTTATGTAAAAACTAAATCTCAGATATTTCTCCTTGTGAGAATTTAAAATTGTTGATACACATGAAGAGTCTAGAGGTGTAAATGAACGCCGATAGCAGAGGTAAAATAATCTAGATTTGAGTAAATGTGATGAGAAATGTTCGAGTTGATATTGAGATCTTAAAAAATATTGACTTTTGATTGACAGACTTGACGAATATGAGCTCAGTTTGACACATTGTTGACATCTCACACATTGTTTCAAACTCACATTTGTGAGATTAGTGACTTTTTTCTCTGGAGAAATATCTGAGACGCACATGAGATGCTGTATGCTCTCCATTTAATCTCAATGATGTGTGGGAAAATAATCAAGACATCAAGAAGATCTTGTGCGTTTTGTCTTTCTTATCGGTTTGTCCAAAAAATGCTGAAATGTTTTGCGTTACGACTTTATTTTTGTGACAATGAAAAAACAAAAATGTGTGATATATTCTTTATATTGTTAATCATTGCAGTTTTGTCACTGCTTTATGCTCAACAAACTCTTCCACCAAGTTAACGAGGCTGTAATAAACAAAAATAGTATTATTTATGCAAATTGGAATCTCTTTTAGACTCTTTTAGTGTTGGGATGAGGTGAGATGCGAGCTGGTCACGTCATGTAATGAAAGCAGAGCTGTACCTGTGTGGGAAAGCTGATGAACTTCAGCGCTTCATACTGACACCAGCTGCTGAGGATGTTGGAGAGAGAGGCGAAGGAGTATTTGTACATGGGTGCGCCGTGACGGGGCTGTTTAAACACCACGCAGCACAAGCCGGCCACCGTCAGCGCAAGGATGCGGTTCATGAACACCAGAAACTGAGAGTCTTTGAAGCGCTCGCCGCTGCCCTCCTCGACTGTGGCACCGTATGAACGCGTCATCACTCTCTCCTGAAGAACGCCCCACGTCAGGTACGACACCTGAGGGCACAGACACAAAACACACAGAGTATTACACACTGAACATGACAGAAACTTAATCACTATCATGATTACATGGAGTCACGAGTCCTGGGACGTTTCTTTCAAATCCTGTCAAACGCAGCCACACAACTTTTGGATTTTGGACAAACGAGATGCATCTCTCCATCTTTGGTTATTTATGTCGTTTTACTTCCGTATCTAAATAAAATATCTGATTGTTGTGTACAGTGCTGAGATGTGTTTTATTAAGTCACTCTGTGGTTTATCCATATCTGAATAGAGAATTACTCTAATTATGCATAAAATTGAATCTTTAACGCACAGATTAAATCACTAATTAATTGAATCCTCCATGTGAGGGATGATAATTGTTTAAATTAAACTAAAAAATGATTTTAACACCCGGACTGTTTGGATGTGGTCATCACGTCTTGAAAACGTTATTTGGTACTCGGGTAAACCGCTCCTAAAATTGGACTATATCAGTGAACTAATGAAGGAAATATTGAATGAGGGTATGGGACGATTTCAGATAAAGGGCAGGTGTGGTGTTGTACTTCTACTGCGGCGCTTATATGGCGTTTTGTGTGCATGAGCGTCCTCTGGCTTTCAAATACAGCAGCATTTAACAGTACTTCACTGAAAAACTGCGAAAAAAAATCGTAATAAATCACCTGCGTTTAATTAACGATTTATCGTGCAGCTCTACCATCCACCTGTTAAATGTAGCGCTATCAAACGATTAATCGCGATTAATCGCATTCAGAATAAAAGTTTGTCAACATAATACATGTCTTTGTGCTGTTCATGTTCATTTTGGATTCATAAGCATACACGCATGCAGATATTGGAGAAAAAGAATAAAACGTTTATACATTATTTAAATTATGGGTAAATATAAATAAATACATGTTTATAAATTTAGGAAATATTTAGATTTGTATGTTTTTGTGTTTATAAATACAAAATGAATATGCACAGTACACAGACATGTATTATGTAAACACAAACTTTTATTCTGGATGCGATTAATCACGATTATTTTTGGATATCACATGAAAAAATAACATCGCGAAATAGACTATAATGGAAATATATATTTTGAATAAATTCCTAATAAGTGATGAGTTTGCCGCAAGGGACAGCACAACCGGAATAACTTGAACACAGATTCCGCCGCACAGTATCTGGAATGTTCTTCCTCAAACGTGTGTGTCTTCCATTGAAGCAACTTCTTTTTTTCTTTAATATTAGTCACCAGTTTATCAGGAATTTCGTTCTTGTTTATACTCTGGAGGAAAATGGCTGCACGCAAGATAAATTCACACCTTTGGATAAAACCATATCTAGTGAAAAAGACTATTAGACATTACAAAAAACCTACATTTATAACATAGCATTTTGAAAACTATCAAAGATTTTGAATTATTCAGTGTATTTAGCTATATTGGCGTGTTACCTGGAGGCCAGCAGCACAGAAGAGGAGTTTTCCGGCCTGTCGAGTAGACGAGCTGGACTCAGAATCATTTCTAGACGTCACCAATACATCGTCCAGCAGTCCTCCCTTAGACTCGTTCCCGAACACACACGTCTTTATAACAGGAAAACAAAGACCTCGACCTACACAAACATGAGAAGTTCAGGTGTATCAAGACATTCTGAACACTACAAACGAACATAATAAAGAAGCATTCAAATTAAAGAGTGATGTATTTTACAGATTGGACAGAAATCAAAGGTGGAGAAAACACAAGACGTTTCTTCAACAAACCTGTTTCTAGATAGTTGACCCGTTTGAAGTAGGCGATAAGAAAGTATCCAGGGATGATGATGGTGGCGTAGCCTAAAACATTGAGAAACAAGCGGAAGATCCACACGTCCTGCCAACCCGAGAACAGAGACGAATCTTCAGCGTCCGCCCGCACCGCTGGCAGAACAAACAGCATCACACCAACACACAAACTGAAACATAAAAAATTCAACAAGAACTCAGCCATATTTCACCTGATGCAATGCATGGTTTTTATATTACATCAAATAGATGACGATTCAGTCTTAAACCAGAAAAACGACAAGATATCCCCACCCTACACCGCACACATTTTTTGTTTGTTTGTCAAGTGAGATGTAGAACGAGAACTCAAACACCACCTCCCATCCATCATCAACCACGAGCAGTAAACCACATTCGATGGCATTCGATGGTTTTGGAGTTTCAGTAAATTATGTCAACAAAGGAGAAATATGTAGTTTAAACTTTACCTGCATGATGTGCAAACATCACCCTTCTAAGCTACACCACCCTAACCGTGTCTTACAACGCCTTCATTCAAACTTGAAGTTTTCCATAGATTTATGGCTTTATTGCATTCACTTCTGAATGTCCCTCCTGTTTTTTTGCAATGCCCTTTAGTTTTTGAATAAGAACAAGGAAGTTAACACTAAACAGAAAAAATGAGTTTGTGCTCCCGTCACAGAATGTTCTTGTGCGTGTGGTGGGAATTCCTGGAATTCTGCAGGTCTCCTCCCAGGAGTCCGAGTCCATCGGAACAGAACCTCTTTGTGTCCTCTCAGGCTGTCAGCTCATGTGCCACAAACCAACATTTATTACAGCAAAATGTGTTTATTACAGCAGGAATAATTGTGCAGTTATGAATAAATCAGTTCAGTGCATTGGCACATCATGGGTCGTGTCGATGTGTCTGCTCACTTTTGATATCAAACTAAAGTCAACAAAGAGACAGTTAGTAAGATCAACACAATTCCCACTGAATACATACGAGACATAGTATGAATGAAGATTTATTATGCTTTTATAATGGCAGACAGCAGTTAACAGTCGAGTTTTCATCTCCAAATGTGAGTACAACGCTTGAATTGTTCATTTAATTGTGACGTCTAAAATGTTACTGTGACGTTTGAAATGGTGCTAAACATGATTACGATGTTTTAAATGTTACCGAATAAGCCTGACGTCTGAAACGTGACCGAATGTGATGTTTAACATGCTACACATGAACGTGTCTGGGATGTTTCAGCATCACATTTAAGTAACGTTACCTCCATGGAAACGGAGGCATATTCCTCCAGCAGCAGCCGCCGCCTCGCCGGGTCAAAACTCTCTAAAAGAGCCGCTGAGAGCTCACCAAACGTCCTCCCGCGCGGATCATGTATCCATAAACCCGAAAGACAGCAATAAAACTATGAATATCCACCGTGAGCAGATATGCGCTGTGTTTCTGCGCTGTAACTTCCCGGCCCGCTACACTCATGAGTTCATCCGAACTGACGTGTTCACGTACACAGGACACCGCTTCCGGTTGTGAAGAAAACAGTCACACCTGCATAGATCCGTTTCGTTTTTTTCACACAGGTGTAGCGTTGAAGGTAAATATTTGGATTGTATGTTGGAGTGACGTTCGCGTTGGCGAGAACAAATCAGAATGCAAACCGTTTTTAGGTGAGAGGGTTTTTAGTCAATGCGAGGGACTTTTAATTTGAAAAACAAGTGTGCGTTCCTGTGGCGATCATGTCGTGCGTGTCGTCGTAATAATAATAATACAGATTTTTAACTGTAAGATATTTAAAAACTCTACCATTATTATTTATACTCGGTTGCATTGTACGAATTAACTTTAATCACGTTAGGATTATACATTTAGTTTCCTTTCTTAAGTCTCTAAAAACGTTTTCTTTTATTTACTTTACTTATATGCTCAAGAACGTGTAGAAACGTGTTTTTTTAACCTAAGCATTTGTCATTTCATCAAAAATGAGAACGCTTATAATTTTGTGAAGTAAAAAATGTAATCATGTTCTGGCACAGGAGAAAAAAAAGATTAATATCCAATACCGCAAAGGAGGAAACACACCATGATAACTAGATAAGATGCTTTAACCCCTCCTCTTTGATGCTGTTTTCATATATCGTCTATATTTATTATACGTATAAGGAACACAGTCACATGATGGAACAAACACACACACATGGTTTCATGTTTTTCTCTTTACACATTTAACAAACTTTTTGAAGAACTTTTTCCTTCGCTTCTGGTAATTCTTTTTCCCAGCATCACTGCGATTGAGGATTGCAACGCATTTTCTCAAAAACATAAGTATGAAAGTGTTACAGTGGATTCAGTGCCACCGATAGATGAAAGTATTTGATCTGTTAGTAAGTCAGTGAAGAAACACATTCATTGCACTCTAATAACATCTATCAAAGTCAATCGATGATAAACTTTATTTTATCAGTAGTCGCATTCAAGTCCTTTTGGAAATTTTGTTTACATGTTTCCGGTCACAAAAATGACATTTGCCATTTATATTCCATGGCACATTTCTCCCGGATGCGTCCTTGCCAGGATTCGGATGCGTCATCTGGGAGGCGCATCTGTCGAGAGCATACGTCATCGAGGTTTATTATTTCAGGTTTTTTATATGAAGGCAGATGTAATATTTCAAGGTAAGAATGACTACAATGAACAACAATGATTATACGTCTTAAGCGATGTTAAATGTTGATTTTAGGTTTTTTAACTGAAATGTGAGAACCTCGATGACGTATTCGGTTGACCAATACGACTCCCGGAAGACGCACCCAAATCATGGGAAGGACGCGTCCGGCTCATTTGGTCACCTTCAAGTATTGACGTAATAGCTGAAATGACCTCGTCAAACGATTTAATACACTACAGTTATAGAGTTGTGAAATATATGTGTGAAACTGTTCTGCTCAAACTGGATTCACACATCATTCAGCAGAAAGGAAATGCTTCACTTAAATATCAAAGCTGCTTTTATTGGCACTATGACCTGTTCGCTGAAAAAAAAAACTCATCTTGCAACACCACAGTATTATTACAATAAAAACAACACCAAAAAACATCTCTATTTCATGACGATATACATCTAGATACACAACAGAATGCTCCCTCTGGCATTTACAGGGATGCTGTTGAACTGAAATTGTATATTACACATAACGTCTGTATTTCTTAATGACGAAACGTGAAATGCAGGAGTAAAATGACTGAAATAACTGCGGCGGTTAAATTAAACGTAGGTGTAGTTGGATGTGTCCAAACACTGTGCAGAATAAAAGTCCCGGATCAGTTTTTGGTTCATTTAATGAACAAGTGTTCATGCGTTCAGAAGTTCATTACTGTCCTGCCCATGATCTGAATGTCATCAAAGGGAAAGAGAGCCAATATCTGCAAAAAAAAGATGAGAAACACTATTAAACACGGTTTAATTACTCGAATAAAAACAGGCTTCATGCATATATGACATACTGAGAGAATCTCAAACTTCTTACGTCATCGTTGCCATCTGCTAAATCCAGGGCTGTTTCGTCCTCCAGGTTTCTGATCATCTTGTCGGCTCCGGCCTGGCACAGAAGGTTGGCAATAGACGCGTCCTGTCTGCCCACTGCCAAGTGCAGGGCGGTGCATCCATTGAACATGGCAGCGTCTACATTAGCCCCTTTGTTCAGCAGAAGGGTCACTGCGGACACGTCATGAAGTTCCACGGCCATATGCAGTGCAGATTTCCCGCTCGTGCCCTCCTTAAAGACAAGCAGACGCGTTCAGACTTACCGATGTTTTGCTCGGCGACAGCCAGATCTGGACGAAAGACTCACCTGTATGTTCAGGTCAACACCCTTCTTCATGAGGAGTCGCATGAGACGATGATGTTTGTGCCGAGTGGCCATGTGGAGACAAGCAAGGCCTTCGAAACAAAGACATCACATTAGATTTAAAGTCTCATAACAAAACACTTCTTATGCCGTGACACTGACAAACATGTTCATTCTTAGAAAAACAAAAGGGCCCTGCACTGCCTTACACAAATCATGCCTCCAGTGCCTTAATTCATACTTTATACCACACGCAAGCAAAATAAAGTCACATGTAAGCATTTCTATGTCATTTCTGTATTCGTGTCATTGGATTTACGGTTTGCACAGACATGCACGTGTGTTTATGAAAACAGTCACCATGGCAACAGAAAACTCCAGGCTGTCTTTTTACACATAACTTCCCTGTTTTAACACGAATCTTTCTGTTCACCGTCATAGCCCGGCCCTGCCATACCAACCGCTGACAGCAGAGAAACCAGATCTCTAGATCGGCTCAAAAAACCTCTCCCCTTAAGTGATCTTCATCATCCACGGTGCCTGCGGTGTCTTACCTCTCCAGTTCTGTGCCTCGGTCACGTGGGCGAGCTTGTTGGCCGAGACGTCGTGGACCATCTCGCATGCACACTCCCACAGTCCACGCTCGCACGCCACATGAAGAGGGGTGTTTCCCTCCTGGTCCTGGAGGTCCAGCGAGACCCCTTTCACCAGAAGCTTTTTCACGACGCTGGGCTGATTCAGGTAGGTGGCCAGATGAAGCGGTGTCTGAAGACATCAGAATAGAGTTAGCAACGGATAAAAAGGGAATTTAATGAGGGTTTGTCGCACATGTAAACAACTGGGACTATGAAATCTGATTGGCCGATATAAAGTCTGCACCATATTGAAGAGGATGTAAAATGTACTGTGAAATGCAACTGAAAGTTTAAACAAATTCAAATGATATATACGATGTTTGAATGGTTTTATAAAATATGTATAAAACTAAAAATTATATCCAACAGACATGCTTTCTTTTTTCAGAAATAAAGGAGAACATCTGAAAGTCAACAGCCATGTTTTATTGTTGTGGTACATAAAAACAAATTAAAAACAACCAACACTTTGCTTAGCAGTTGGTATCAACCTTAAAACTTCAAGAACTTTTAAAGTTTGCAAATCTATTGTTGTCTTTCAAAGGCCAACATGAAAACCCTCATTTCTACATGTTTGCTTTAAGATGAGCGCTAGAAACCAAAAAATCTCAACCAGAAACTTTGTGCAGAACTTTAGAAGTATTAAAATCATTCCATTATTAGAAAACATGGGGAGTTTTTTGATATACCTTGAAGCCCATAGTAACAGGGTTGACATAGCTGTAACAACATTTACAATACAGCACAACGTCTTTACATTACAATCATCAAAACACAAAGTACGGCTAATAAACATCATTATTAAACGCACGCAGCCATTGGTGTTTTATGATTCTTTGATTTTACGAAACTTATTCTCTTCGATTCATCATAAGTGTACGAGTGAACTAAATATGTATATTTTATTTAACTGGATACTTTGAGTTTGTGTAGTTTGTGGGCTCTACCAACATCTCAGAAAATAAGGTTTACAAGCCTCAATGTTTGTTGGATTTGAGTTGCGGCCTGTAAGAATTAACCTGAGCGTAAAAATGTGCCATTAACACACTGAAAGCTTCTCTTTTAAAGACGCAAGACAATAAGGAAGCACGACCCCGAGGTTTACTCAATCTGGAAGTCAGTGTCAAACAGAAAGGAGTGAGTAATATGGCGGATAGACTGGTATAACATGATGACGTGGCTTCTGGTAAATCTGCTGCTCAACGCATTAACATTACTCACAGCTTTACATGCTGACTGCT
Organism: Triplophysa tibetana; assembly: GCA_008369825.1. Classification (NCBI taxonomy): domain Eukaryota; kingdom Metazoa; phylum Chordata; class Actinopteri; order Cypriniformes; family Nemacheilidae; genus Triplophysa; species Triplophysa tibetana. Next base: position 1,094,723 of record CM017910.1, on the reverse strand, counting down.
ACACTTTGAGACCTTCTGACCCACATTTGATAACATCTCGCTTTACACACTAACTACGAATAAAAACTAGTGCGCTGTTAACATGATAAGGCGATCACATGTTCCTCAGCCCACTTTTTACAACGTGACGTTTCTCTGAGCTAAACAGAGTTTTCGATGGCGATCGCGACAAATTAAGCATCACAGGAAGTGAAATACATAGACGATGTTAAAGTGATACTTCACCCAAAAATGAAAATTATTTCAATATTTACTCGGCTTTGAGTTGTTACAAATCTGTATAAATTACTTTGTTCTGATGAACACACAGAAAGGTATTTGGAAGAATGCTTGCTACCAAACAGATTTTGCCCCCCATTGACTCCCATAGTACGAACAATTACCTGTTTTTTGTTCTGTTGAACGCAAAAGAAGACCTTTTTGAAGAATGTATGACTGCAAACAGTTCTGAGGCACTTTTGATCACTATTGTATTTTTTTTTACCTACTATGAGAGTCAATGGGGGGAAAATCTGGTTATTGTAGGGATGCACCGATGTGTACATTTTGATAATTCTGATAATTCTATAACATTGGAATTCGATTACCGATATATTGGATGATATACAGTATCTAAATATTCATATAAAATTCCCAAAGACTGAAACAAAAGGCAAAAACGGCTTATATTTGAAAGCATTGACTGCAGAAAACAAGGTAACCATTAGTTCTCTTTTTTACCCCTGAGAATCATGTATCAAGCCTACTTTAGACTAGATAACGATTCTTTAACCTTCAAACTTTTCTGGAATATTTTTTACTAACAAATTATAGATGTTCTTCCAGAGAAACCCAGAGAAATGTTTTCAATAGCAACATGTCTAACAGGTCTCCAGACAAAAAGCATTCAGACAGCAGTCTGATAATAAAACAATATGCTTTTTTTCCTATAATGTACACATTCATAAATAATGTATCTACGTACCAGGGCTCCAGACAAAAAAAATCTAATAAGGAACCATTGGCTCCTATAGAGGAAAAACACAGGCGCCAAATTACATGAACTTAGATTCTTAAATGACGTACTTATAGTTGACCTGTTGTGTGTACATTTTCCCTCTCAGAGGCTTTGCTCACATAAAAAGAGTCATTTTTCAAGTGGTTTTTCCCCATTAGCAAGGCCATACGCAATCAGCACTTTTCATGTTAATTCGGCAAAACAATTTTGGAAAAAAACTGCAGAATTCTGTGGAATAGTAACATTTGTCCACAAATATAATTGTGTGTAAATGTGTTCAAATAGTCATAAAATGCTCCCTTTCTAAACTTTATATTTGAATGCAGTTGATAGCAGATTTGGTTCTGCTTATTTATAAAGAGGCAGAGAAGCTTTGTTGTATACGATGTTGTTACACAGCTCCTGCCAGTTATTACACGGCTCATGTGAATGCTTAAATCTGATTGGCCAGTCGTGACATTCCAAGGGTTGTTATTTTCAAATAACAACCTCTCAAAACTAATCTCACCCTGTAACCCGGATGCTGCAAATAATTTTGAGAGGGGCACTTTAATATTACACACAAAAAAATATAGATATATTCTAATAACATATATGACATTATATGTAGAAATGATTAAACCAATTTGCCTGTTTGTGACGTTTGAACCTCATTTCTTACTTTCAAACCAAAACTAAACAGCATTTCCTCAGGTCTACATTCGGTAAAAATTAGCTTATAAAATATTTCAAATTCACATTTTATGTGCAGTTTATTATCCATGTGGCAAGTAGCCGTGTAATTAGCAGGATAACATACAATAAGGCCGGGTGTTATCGCGAAATAAGCCCTGACGGTTTGATCAGGACACGACACGAAGATTATTTCTGTGATAACAACCGGCGGCCTGTACATTATCCCTTACTTATACGACGCCGTTTTCAACTGATTTGTATGCATTTTAGCCGTTTGTTTAGATGGAAACAACGTTTTGGGTGACTGAAACGCAAACTTTTGAAAACAGGTCTCAAAGAGAAACTTTATTTTTGTTTACATGTAAACTGTAAGACGGAACTTTTCAGACAAACGTCTCCTAAGACGATTAATCTAGTTTAAAATGGCTCATTTGAATTCTGCCGAAGGCATTCAGACTATGTGTGCTACCCAAATAATGACTAAAAGTAAGTCTTTGAGAACGGGTTTCTCAAGCCAGGTGGCGCATTAGACCAGGGGCTCATCTCCTGTTTCCAAAATGCATCACAAACTGCTTGAGAAAGCTGTTCTACTATGATAATTTGTGATGAAAATTAAATTATGTTCAATAAGATGTACTTGTGTTTACTTCCGCATTAGCTAAGGGTCGTTTGCGTTTAAGTGGTACTTGAGACTGGAAGAGCTCCTACAGTACATTTACATTTAGTCATTTAGCAGACGCTTTAATCCAAAGCGACTTACAAAGAGTTAGGCAGCAACAAGCGAAATGTCATACAGGAGCCATAATACATTAGGTGCCAATACAAAGTTACTGGTTTCAACTAAAGCTAGACCACTACCTGCTGAGAGTTTTTTTTTTAAACCAACTGAATGTAAACCAATTCCGTACAGAAAACAAATTCCACATTGAACAAGGTGCAAACAACCTTAGTCTTGTCGAGGTTTCCATTGGGAAGCTTCTTAAAAATAAATTTTCCCTGAAGCAAACCTGGCGGCTTCAGAGCTGCATCCATGTTAGCACGTCACCTTTGATGTGGTAATTTCACAGTAACGTTATGTTGTGTTCAGACCAAACGCGAATGGCGCGTCAAGTGCGAGTGATTTACATGTAAAGTCAATGCAAAGCGGCAATAGACCTACTTGCGGCGCGAATCGCGCGAATGAAGCCCTTGGTTATGAGATGATGAGGCGGCGCGAATCACGCGAATCACGCGAGTTGAAAAATCTCGTTCTCGCCCCCTACAGTGCAATTAAGCTATGTATACATCCGCGCTAAAATATCAAGGTGAAAGTCATCATAGCTTGCGTAGTATAGACCCAGCTCCCATTCCAACTTTAAGAATAGATTAACGCCGACAATTTTTTTTTCGCGTGATAAGAGTCTTACGTTAACGCAGCACGTTAACGCCGATAATGGCCCACCACTAATATAAACTGTGAGCAGCGTGCAGATGAAGAAGTTTAACCAGAGGAAATAAAATATGCTATAATATATCGTCTTAAATTGTTTTATCGGCTATGCGGACGATAATTTATCGTTCATCCCTAGGTATACGGATTCTTCCAAATATCTTACTCTGGGTTCATCAAAACAATTAATTTTATATTTAATTTATACACATTTGAAACAACTCTAATCGAGTAAATGATGACGGAATTTTCATTTTTGGGTGAAATAGTCGGTGTAAACGCTGACGAAAGATTATCAAGATCTTAATCACGCTAAAAATATGTTCGATAAAAAAGCAAACACGTTTATATTTATAAAAGTCTAGACGAACTTGTCAATTATATAGTCATATCATAAAATGCATTTAACCTTCTCTGACTTTTAGAGAAGTAATAGATTTCCACGACTATTCCAGGCGTGTGAATGACAAATTTTCCACGCTCGTGAACGCTGAACGTCAGTCATTCTGTTAACCACACGCTTCCTTTTTCAAAATGCGAGCATAAATGTCAACAGAAGTTTCAATTTGCCTTTCTAACTACAGAAATAGTCACGCGCATGGGTAAGTGGGAGTTTGGGGGTCTCCGAGAAGGCACCCTCGGCCTGTCAGAGCTGGATAAACCCTGAATGTTAAAATAACAATTGAAAGTAAGCCCAGCACTCCCCAGTAAAGGAGTCTTATGATGTGCGTCGGCGGGGTCGATGGGTGGGGGGGGTTTCCCTCGAGGGGAAACAAAAATAACCAAAAGTCATAACAACGTTCAACTCTTCTGCTGCTCGTTCGTGAATTTGTTTCTGCCTGACTTATTCTTTTGTGAATGGTTGGAAAGAAATGCTTGTTCAAACAATTTCTAAAGCGCAAGACGTTTGCAGAACGCAAATGAGCTTAAATACCTGATATAAGTTGTTCTGAATGTCCAGCAGCTCGTGAGGGAAGAGCTCTATCAACTGATGTGCAAAGTCTTCTTCTTCGTGGATGATGGCCAAATGTAGAATCCTGCAGAGAGGAAGAGACACAAATGCTGAAGCCAAGCCGAACGTTACGCAGACTATCAAGGAAATCGGTCTAAAAAAAGCTCCTTTCACAATGTGTGAGGGAACAAAAGGAGGCTGAATGATACCGAGAAATCTTGCACACAAAGGCGAAGCTCTGTTCAGACATTGCGCAACACTGGAACTTTCACACTAAGTAGAATGAGAGATGCTTTCGGATAAAGCCTTTTGTAATATAATCTTGGTCTTATTTACACAGACATCTTTTATTATTCCCATTGCCAAAATTCTCAATCTTTCCATTGTGAACAAGACTCACTCGTTTCTCGATCGCTAATCCAACACAGATGTATTGATACTATATTATACTGAGACGTGTGTCGGCTTTAGTGTGAGTCAGTGAGAAGCGGTCAATGATTCATCAAGTATGGAACACAAGTTAGTATTCTCGCTTCCCTGCAGGTGGCCGTTTTCTGGCTACTTTCCCCACTAGCGATAACTCGGCCTAAGGCTTTTACAGTAAGCCAGAAGGAAACAGGTACAAGTTGGTGGTTTCGGCGTGTAAATAATGTGAGAACACCGTTAGTGTCATCCAACCGACTTGTTTCGCCTCGTGTAAAACTAAAGCAGAGATCATCATTTACGGGCCCTCGGGTTGTTGTTTCCATACAATGAAAGCGGATGGAGACTGGAGCTGCAGAGCACTAAAATAGACAAAACAAACATCAGTGCGCTACATGTAATGTTCTGTCATCATTTATTCATCACTCATGTCATGTCAAACCTGTGCGAGTTTCTATCTTCTGCATAGAACAAAAGAAGATATTTTGAAGAATGTTGAAAACGCACTGAACTCCATCGATATGAACACGAAACCCCCCCCCCCCCCCGAGACATTTCTCAAAATATCTCCTTTTGTGTTCTACTAAAGAAAGACTCGCATACAGACTTACAGCCACATGAGAGGGAAATGAGTGATCACAGAATATCGTAAACTATGCTTTTAAGATATTGAAAATGAATTAATCTCTATCGCGCCGCTTTTGAGCGCGACGATGCTTTCGGTCCATTTTTAGTTTATTAAAAGATTCTATGTGATCTCTATTTTTTGTGTTTGTATTTTCTCTTAACATGGATTAAACCAAGGGATCCTTGAAAACAATGAAATTGTAAAAAGCGCTATATAAATAAAGTTGAGTTGAGTTGAGTTGAAAAGGAGTGTTGACCCACTCGATATTCGCTCATCCGGACCGACTGGGTATTTGTCCGGCCTTTGACATCATTCTTGTAAAGTCGTTTTTTACCCTGATGGGGAAAGTCAAAGGATTTTTGTCTAGTGTCAGAAACAAAAGAAGGCCAAAGGCAAACCGTAGACCATTCAAAACGCAATGTCTTCTCATAACATCCTTTTATGCAACTTACAAAACCAATGGAGAAATGAAAGCAAGCCAACGTTAACCAGACTGTGTTTTGCCCACATCTGTGGTGAACGCGTGCGTATGTTGCAGAACATACATTTCAGTTTGAACCAGAATCTGGTCTGAAGGTCAGTACTTGTACAAACATGTTTACAGGACACGTAAATCACACACACGCTTAACAAAAGCTTGCACTTAAAAAAAAAACAACAGGCATCAGTAGATGTTTTCTGCGCTTGCGAGGGGAATTCCACTGCATGTCTGCATACTTCTGCTTTCTTCTTCGTGTCGCCATAAACGGCAGATCCAGTTTCTAGACGTCTGTTGTTATTGACTGAAGCGTTAAAACGTGAAACCCTGCTACTGTAATCCAAATCTGATCTGTCACATGAGAATGTGTCACTTGAACGGACGGTCCTTAAAATAAAATCCTTTTCAATAGTTTACAGCACTTCATCTCTGATCTGTTCAAACGGGAATTTCTCATCAGCTATATTTATCGTGCGAGTCCACTTTATTCTTACGACACATTGATGCACAACGTTCATGATTCAGGAAATCCCACAATTTGGGAAATAAGGGAAAGTTGTGGCTATTTTTCATGTTTCCACATGTTCATTTTCAATGGTGTTTAGTGATGGTTACACGCAGCCTAAAACGACTTTTCACCTACAGTTGCACCTTTTACACTGCAAGACTTCCTCTTTGTCGAGAAAGACAACATTTTATTCAATGAAAACTGAAATGCTTTATAAAAAATGGCATGTGTGAAAGGTCGTGTCGTCTCGTCTTTTCAAGGCGTCAATGGAAGATGCTCATCAACAGATACAACAATTCCCCTGTTCGGCCTGTTCCTGCATCACAGGCCAGCTGTGGATGTTATGTTGTGTTATGAAAGCTTCGAAACTTTATATGCAATGTGACACCTGAAGGACGGCACGCTACTCTTGTTTCTTCATATTTTTGTTGTGCATATAAACAATATTTTGTGTAAACAAATATACACTGGGTTGTTTTCCTAGAAGAATTTAAACACACTTAAACATGCGTGTGTCTATATTTCTATGGGTTAAACAACTCTGCATGTGAATTATAACGACTTGTATGTAAACGAATTATAATTAAAATAGCATTTATATTAAGTATATTAAATTATTTATAGACAAGTAATAATATGCAAGGTAGAAAAACAACAATTGTTGGACATAAACAAACATTTTGTGTTACTTCGCAAACTAAAAGACAACTGTCATTTTTTAAGGAACTGAGCACTACGACATTCTTAAAATAAGCATGTTATAAAAAACAAAGTGTTTTTATTACAGTAAAAGTGTAGAAACTGTGTTTTTGGCACACTGATAATCTTTACTATAGTTTTACTTCAAATATCACGGTTACACTAAGGTTACCGTACGGTTCATTCGTGCTTACTATGGTAACCGTGTTTTTAGCTTTTAAATGAAACTATAGTAAAACACGAGTGATTTTCGTCAGAGATGTTCATGCACATTATAAACTTAGGAAGTTTGAACATACGTGTCTCCGTCTTCGGTAAGAGTGGTTAAGAGAGTCGCTTCCTCCTCCGTGCATTCACATTCGGTCGCTTCAGAAATCCGACATTTATCGATGAAATCATCCAAACTGTCCGTCGTTAACGATGACGACACGTACGCGGAGTCGAGCCTCTCTTCCGTCCCGCAACCCTGCTTATCCTTCTCAGAAGTCTCCAAACTCGGGTACTGATCTCTTGGAATCGATTTAAACGAGTCGATCCCGGAGTCCGTCCAACTTTCGTCCTGTTCGATTTTGCGCTCCATTCTGACGCTCAATGAAACGATGTGGAAATAACGAAACAGCGTCAAATCACCGTAACATTATGACACCAAAGGCATCTGCTCCCGTTTCTCATCCCCACCCGCCTCGGAACTCCCGAAACCAGGTTAAACGCGTTCGAAACGGGTCTATAAAGCGTTCATCTGTCCGGCGAGTAGTTAATGAACCTAACTCGAGTACGGTTAGAGTAAAAATGCCGCTGGGGAAATGGGTTTGTGGGCGGAGACAAGTGCGACTTTTAATTCGACTTCACGCGGCGCTGCGCAGACCAATCAGCGTATGGCGACAAAGTATCGCGAGAGCGATATTTCTCTAAACGCTTTCGCGATACTTGATGTCATATGATGATCGGTCTGTGCAGCGCCACATAAAGTCTGCTTTCCACGGTGGGAATTCCCCACAGGGAGTGGCAAAGTACTGGCCCGAGTCAAACCCCACGGAATCTCCTGTAATGGCTTACAGGCACACATACAAATCTGCTCTATTTGGCAAACTTGGAATGTAAGGTCGCATTCCTTCAAATAAACAAACAACGCAAGTTTAACTCGGACTTTCATGGGAAATAAAACGGCTTTACTGTAGGTTGCAGTGCACTGTTGCTTGGACATAATTCACACATCAATGCGAATAACAAACCTGTTTGTGCATGTTTTTAAGTTGTGCAATATTTGTATTCAGTTTTAGAAATAATTTTTGAAGTTTGTGTTAGAAGGACTACGATTTAATACATCATTTTTTTCAATTTTGTCTTAACCAGTTGAGAGTGTCTAACCAGCAGGTGGCGCTGTACTGCCTGACTATAACTGGGTGTAATAGAATATAATTGCTTTTTGTTATCATTATACGGCTGTACAACGAAGTTTTGCCTCTCACATTGAAAATGCACAGATACATACAAAACAAATGCACATTTAGCAAATGTAAACAATTATACTGAGAATGTAAACAGTAGATAGCGCAAATGTGACAGTTCAAGGTGCAGATTTGCAAAAGTGCAAATGCAGCAGATATGTACAGGAATGATTATTATAATAATAAATATAGAAAATGGGAATAAATAAATGATATTGAGTAGTTTTTGCACAGCTAACCGTGAGTTAAAAGCCCTTAGTGTCCACACCATAAAGCTTGTGAGTAATAATTTTATTTTGTATTCATTGGAGTTGAGTTCTGATATGGCAGGAGGGTAAATCTGTTCAAGAGTCTGGAGGTGCATGTCTTGAGGGATCTTTAGCGTCTTACAGAGGGCAACAGAGTAAAGAGCTGGTTGAAAAGACTTTTACTTATTATTTAATGAGTATTGACAGACACACGATCATATGCGAGTTAAAATGCTGAAACATTTTTCATGGACACATTTGTTCGTGATTGTCCACATTTTATTTACACAACTCCATTAATCATATATAGTGCGTGTAAGATCATTTAAGCAGAATAACAGATACAAGCGCAGGTACAAAGAAAAAAAAGCATTCCTTTAGAAAATATTTAACACATAAAGCATGTGATTGCATGACGTCATTGTGCACATTATGCGTTTGGTAGATTTTTATATCTATTCAACAAAATTCTATACGATACATAATTTAGGCATTGGCGGAGTCAAGGTCACGGCTAAGCCTCCGCAGAGACGACTGTTAAAAACAACACCTCTCTCTCTCTCTCTCTCTCTCTCTCTCTCTCTGTCGGTCTGTCTCCCTCTCTCCCTCTGTATCTCTCTCTCTTTGTGTCTCTCTCTCCCTCCCTCTCTCTCTCTCTCTCTCTCTCTCTCTCTCTCTCTCTGTCGGTCTGTCTCCCTCTCTCCCTCTGTATCTCTCTCTCTTTGTGTCTCTCTCTCCCTCTCTCTCTCGCTCGCTCGCTCGCTGTTGTTGTTACCTGGCTATCATCACTGATGTATGAGTCTGGATTCAGTCTCGTTGTAATGCATTCAGCGTTCATCTGTCCGCGTGAATCTTGATGATTTCTGTTTCGCGTGGGTCGCTTCTTATATTCATCGTAAAGAAATGTTGTTACGTTTTGTCCCGACGTGATGTAATGTTCACGTTTGGCGTTGATGCACTACACTGAGAGGATGCTGCCCCGCTGATCGTCATGTGGACCAGTGGAACACACATGGATGGGATGTGATGTTTTTCTCTCATCAGCATCTCCATCATGTCTCCAGCAGCACCCGTCACAGACGGCAGCGCGTCGGTTCTCCACGAGCACACGGACACTCCACGAGAAGAGGTGAGGTTCTGCGTGAAAGAAATACTATCCTGATCTTTCACGTGATGTTCATTGTGTGCATGTTCAACTGAAAGATCATTTCAACATAAATGGAAAATCTTCCTTTTTCAATGAAGCACGCACGAGGAGGATGTGTGAATGTTACATCGTATCTATGCAGCCAGTTTTTTTCTCTCTTTGTAGCAATATATGAGTCTGTGCCAAACTGTGCAGAGAGATGTGAGATCCGAATGTTATTGATTGGAGTCATTCAATGACATCAGACACAGAAGTCGTGTGGATGTTATATTTAATACCACTAGAGTCTGACTCTTTTATGTCATGTTACTAAAATTACTAACTTTAAGCTTAAAAATAGTCTCAAAAGTGAAAGTGGGACATCTCCCAAGACAAGCAAGAACACTTCAGTGGACAGGTGTACATCTTCATTATGTGAGGTTTACAGGTGCTTTTATTTGAAATTTGACTTCAGGGCTCCAACTTTCCTTTAAAAGATTACGGCCAAGCCTCATGTTTCATTGTTGTGATATTTCCTTCTGCGTCATTATTATTCTGTGTGTTTTGAAATGATGTGCATGGACGCTTCTGTTGAAATATAGGAGGAAAGGCCTAGTTTTCTAGCTAAAGTGTGAAACATTACATCAAATATTTAAAAGCCACAAAGCCCTTACCAAACAATAACTCTGCTTGGGTATTGTGGTCCATTCTGCTGTATGGAAAATCATTTTAGTTCGTAATTATTCCTGGAAGTCTTGGTTGAGTGGTCCACATTTACACACTTCTTCTTTCAAAGATTTAAAATCCAAAATAAAAACCTGTTAGTTTGCACATAGAGACTTGGATTATCGGTTATATTTCTTCAGCTAAATTTGAAGGATGTTTTGCTTGAGGCTTTCTGTTGTGATTATGGAGTGTTTTCTCACAAAGACTCGTGAGCACGCGGAAGACACGTCTGCTACATCTCAGCTGTCACTTATAAATATATACTCTACGATGTCACCTATAGCATCTAATCTTGAAATTTCCAGAATTCAGTGAATCAGAACGCCTTCATTTATTCTCTCCATAGGGATTGATAATATAAATAAACAGCGATGAACCAAACCAACCAAGTCAAAGGAGATCTCAGAATGCAGAAGACCTCATTATCACAGAGGATCAAGCGATTTCCTATAAAAATGTGAAAATAAACAATAAGCGCATTGAGCCTGTAAAGTTGTGTTTATTTGCTGATATATTCAAATATGAGGATGAGAGATCAACCGTGAGGCCTAAAGGTTCAGCACATCAGTTATGGAGGAACAACATCAAATATTTATTGTTGTATGCATGCTGTGTTAAGGGCACAAGACGATGATAAAAGCATAAGACGTTTGTTTTGTTTGTGGTCTTTGGTGTAAGTTGAAAGCAACTCTCACAGCCGTATCACATCACGTTCATAATATTGTGTTATTTTTTTCAACTTTAAGTATAAAACTGCATTCCAGTAAGGTGTTTTCGTGCTTGAAATAAGTGTATTGAAGTAGATTTAAATGAATTTCAAAGATCAGTATAAAGTATATCTCTATCAATTCTTGGAGAACAATTATATACTTCAACAGTATCAAGTCGGCGTCATCAAGTGTACAGTCGTGGCCAAAAGTTTTGAGAATTACATAAATATTGGAAATTGGAAAAGTTGCTGCTTGAGTTTTTATAATAGCAAGTTGCATATACTCCAGAATGTTATGAAGAGTGATCAGATGAATTGCATAGTCCTTCTTTGCCATGAAAATTAACTTAATCCCAAAAAAACCTTTCCACTGCATTTCATTGCTGTCATTAAAGGACCTGCTGAGATCATTTCAGTAATCATCTTGTTAACTCAGGTGAGAATGTTGACAAGCACAAGGCTGGAGATCATTATGTCAGGCTGATTGGGTTAGAATGGCAGACTTGACATGTTAAAAGGAGGGTGATGCTTGAAATCATTGTTCTTCCATTGTTAACCATGGTGACCTGCAAAGAAACTCGTGCAGCCATCATTGCGTTGCATAAAAATGGCTTCACAGGCCAGGATATTGTGGCTACTAAAATTGCACCTAAATCAACAATTTATTGGTTCATCAAGAACTTCAAGGAAAGAGATTCAATTCTTGTAAAGAAGGCTTCAGGGCGTCCAAGAAAGTCCAGCAAGCGCCAAGATCGTCTCCTAAAGAGGATTCAGCTGCTGGATCGGAGTGCCACCAGTGCAGAGCTTGCTCAGGAATGGCAGCAGGCAGGTGTGAGCACATCTGCACGCACAGTGAGGCGAAGACTTTTGGAAGATGGCCTGGTGTCAAGAAGGGCAGCAAAGAAGCCACTTCTCTCCAAAAAAAACATCAGGGACAGATTGATCTTCTGCAGAAAGTATAGTGAATAGACTGCTGTGGACTGGGGCAAAGTCATATTCTCCGATGAAGCCCCTTTCCGATTGTTTGGGGCATCTGGAAAAAGGCTTGTCCGGAGAAGAAAGGGTGAGCGCTACCATCAGTCCTGTGTCATGCCAACAGTAAAGCATCCTAACACCATTCATGTGTGGGGTTGCTTCTCATCCAAGGGAGAGGGCTCACTCACAATTCTGCCCAAAAACACAGCCATGAATAAAGAATGGTACCAAAACACCCTCCAACAGCAACTTCTTCCAACAATCCAACAACAGTTTGGTGAAGAACAATGCATTTTCCAGCACGATGGAGCACTGTGCCATAAGGCAAAAGCGATAACTAAGTGGCTCGGGGACCAGAATGTTGAAATTTGGGGTCCATGGCCTGGAAACTCCCATGATCTTAATCCCATTGAGAATTTGTGGTCAATCCTCAAGAGGCGGGTGGACAAACAAAAACCTACTAATTCTGACAAACTCCAAGAAGTTATTATGAAAGAATGGGTTGCTATCAGTCAGGATTTGGCCCAGAAGTTGATTGAGAGCATGCCCAGTCGAATTGCAGAGGTCCTGAAAAAGAAGGGCCAACACTGCAAATACTGACTCTTTGCATAAATGTCATGTAGTTGTCGATAAAAGCCTTTAAACATATGAAGTGCTTGTGATTATATTTCAGTACATCACAGAAACAACAGAAACAAAGATCTAAAAGCAGTTTAGCAGCAAACTTTTTGAAAACGAATATTTATGTAATTCTCAAAACTTTTGGCCACGCCTGTAATTTCTAAGAAGTATATAGAAATAGACCGAATGTAAACTTTCTTATTTGTTTAATGTGTGTATATAGAATAGATTGGTTATGTCGGCTGAATTAACCTCTCTTTGTTTCTCTTCACTGTACAGCAGCGACCGGTGAAGGCGTCTTTGGGTAAATCACTGTGCCGCGAGGCGCACTGGAAATGTCTTGTCCTCTCGCTCCTCATGTACTGCTGCATGATCGCCTTGACCTGGTGTCAGTGTCACCAAGGTGACACGCGTGACCTTCGACAGCGCCTTTCAAACCAGATCCATGACGTACCACGACAGCCCCTGCGCCAACGGCTACATCTACATCCCGGTGGCCTTCCTCGTCATGCTCTACGTGGTCTACCTGCTGGAGTGTTGGCATTGTTGCTCGCGCAACAAACTTCAGTTTCAAGCCGACCTGGAGAGCGTGACGGAGCGTGTGAGACGCATGCAGCAAGCCACCCCTTGCATCTGGTGGAAGGCCATTAGTTACCACTACGTGCGGCGGACGCGTCAAGTGACTCGGTACCGTAACGGCGACGCTTACACCACCACGCAGGTGTACCACGAGAGAGTCAACACGCACGTGGCCGAGGCCGAGTTCGACTACGGGAACTGCGGGGCGAAGGACATTTCCAAGCGGCTAACGGGTTTGGAGAGGTTTCCAGTGACCAAGCTTCACTTCACAAAGTGCTTTAGCTTCGCCAACGTGGAGTCGGAAAACTCCTACCTGACTCAACGGGCCAGGTTCTTCACGGAGAACGAGGGCCTGGACGATTACATGGAGGCTCGTGAAGGAATGCACCTCAAAAACGTGGAATTTAAAGAACACACCATCGCCTTCGCGGATCCGGATCACCTGCCCTGGTACGCCACACGGTGCATGTTCTGGATGGCTGCGGTGCTGACCCTTTCGTGGCCCCTGCGGGTGCTGACGGAGTATCGCACAGCACACCTTCACTACCATGTGGAGAAACTCTTCGGTTTTGACTACGTCGCCGTCACACCGTTGGACGAGAGGCCGTGTGGCCTCAGCATCCCGCGGGTTAACACTATAGACAGCACAGAACTCGAGTGGCACATCCGCTCAAACCAACAGTTAGTGCCCAGTTATTCAGAAGCCGTGCTGATGGATCTGGCACAGCAGTCCAGCCGAGACGCGCTCTCATCGCATGGAATCGGTTTCAGCGGCCACGGTCAGAACTGTGAGCGCTGCCATCGCTCCGTCAGCAGCTCTTCCATCTTCTCACGCAGCGCGCTGAGCGCTTGCAACAGTAGCGGCCGCTTCTCTCTGGGCCGTCTTTACGGCTCACGTCGCAGCTGTCTTTGGCGTAGTGGCAGCAGTGGCCTGAACGATCCTGGCTGTCCGACAGAAAGCACACGTTGCCTGGCGGGTCGGTCTACCACTGAGGAAAGCCCTCCCTCTCCTCCGGCCTACCAGGACGCGCTGTACTTCCCTGTACTGATCATACATCGCAATGAGGGCTGTCACGATCACCACACCCTTCACCGTAACAGCACTTGCGTGGAGACTTCATTGTAGTCTTTGGGACGTCCAGTGCTGGAAATGGCGGCTGATGGTGCACCTTTGCAGTCTTGACTTTATTCAAATTGTACGAAAGCAACATTTCTCCTCAAATCATTTCATTTCTGCCAAATTTCCATGATATTCAGCTTCAACTGTGGCATCCCCCAAACGCCATTCTGCACTTGTGATTCAATCAGAATGCTCGAAAACACCAATTTGACATCACTGACTGTCTAATCTAATGTAACTGGTGAAATAAGAATAGAGTCTGAATTGAAGAGAAATGAACCCTTCTTATGTCTGCTTCCATCGCAACTTCAGGTTTTTTAGACAAATACCAATCATTTGAATAGTATGTATCACGCACCGTTTTCTTTCATCGTTGAACAGCACAACAAACTAAATGCTCAACCCAAAGACATCCACTGTTTTCCAGAAACAAATCAAGTCAATCGTATAAACATGTGCAAGTGATTTAACCATGCATTTCCAAAATGAGACAATATCATGTTTTTTTATTGTGCATTCCAATGAATATCACACAAACTGCAGTTGGTTTGTTTACATACAGCTAACTAACACAATAAAAACATCATAGCATCATAAAAGACACAAGTTTTGAAAACAAGTTCTCATTTTGGAAACAAACTATTACCCTGTAATGTGGAGCTCGGATAGATTTAAAATGATAAAACTGAGGAAAGTAATGAAATGCAAAAGTAATAAGACACAAGTATTTAACAAGCACAGTTTCTGTTTGATTTCTATTTATGGCAACGTTGTGAATAATTTAGTACACGCAGGCTTAACGGACACAACAAGTCCAAACCAAACACATCCTCTTAAAAATATTGAATCATTCTCACCATATTTTAAATAGGAATGCTACTGTAACCCATTTCGGATTTTAATTTTCCACAACTACCTCTCCTTTTCAACAAGCTTAAGTGCCTCAGATGTTTTTTTTTTGACATTTTGCTTTATTTCATTTTCTAGACCCCCTCTGGAAAGAAATAATGTCAGCAAGATTTTGAGCAGTCAGATCTCACGGGAGAACTGAAAATAAATCACCTCTTAAAGCTCAAATAAGCCACATGCTCAAGTGATCTTCAAAAGTTGGACATATAAATAGAAATATTCCTATTCTTTCAAATCCAGACACAATCATCATTAAAACAAAGGCGTACAGAAGTGGAAGTTATCCATCTACTGGAGTTTATGTAAATCTGTTTGAAGAGAATTCATGTGTATAAAACAATGTAACAATGTAACACCTCACTGTTACTGTGTGACAGCACGTGACCACTGCGCGACCTCGGACGTATGATCCAACTGTAAATATTAATGTAAAAGGGACAGGACCTGAGTCTTAGTAACTGAACAGTCCCTCAGACGGACGATAATGCAAAAAATGGACTATACAAAAATAATTTTTCATATTTCTTCTTTCTAAAAATGCACGCAATTATTTCAGAACATGAAGGGAAAGCATTATAAAAGCTTCCTGGTGACAAAGAAAATCAGTTTTATGTCTTGATATGCTGAAACAAGAAACACTTTGTATTGTGAATAAACACTTTTATGTGAATGCTGAAAGTTTTATTTTAAACAATATCACATGTTTGCAACCTGAAAATGTTGTTATTTTGATGTGACTACAAATGTGTGCGTAAAACACAGTATTGTTGAAAATACAAAATGCAGAAACAAATTATACATGAACAGTTATATTCTTTTTTTATGGCTGTCGAGAAATATACCACCGCCCAAATGTGACTTTTATTATGACATCGGAGGATGTTTTGTGCTACAAACAGACCCGTCAGTAATCTTGCTTACGCAATGATAAATGTCATATCTCATTCAGTCTGTATCACCGATATTGTGGCATATATCTCAAATCATAAACATGTTTAAATTGTCAAATGAAAAGCAGAAAAGCATGTAGGTGGCTTAAGGATGTTTAATGAGCTGATGGATGTTGTGTAGCAGTGGGAGTGTGATGATGTTTGTGGTTTTGATTGGCTCTCAGGGCCTGAGTGATGCAGAACTCACTCTCCTGATCCACATCAGTCAGCCGAATGTCACACTCCACCAGACTGCTGTTGTGGGACATCCCTTCTTCCAGAACCTTACCACCGTCCTGCAAAAAAGAAAAAGAACATACGGTCCAGGATGACTCGGATCTGGTTCTGGAAGGCCACGCTCATTTAAAGTCTGAACAAACACACCCGAACAAGCTAACTGAGGTCTTGCAGAAGGTAAAGGCAGGTGAGATTTGGGTTGGATTTGGGTTGGAACTAAGCTCTGCAGGGCCGGGGTTGAATATCCCTGGTCTATATTTTGTAGTTTTATACTTCTGTATATTTTCCAGGCCTTTTGGTTTTTCATTCTTTTGGATCTTGACCTTCTTAAATTCTTCTCAAAGCTGAGATTTAGTTTGCACTCAAAACAAAACTACACACCACACATACAAACACTTTAATTCATCTGTAATAATCTATTTGAATAAAAAGCAAGATGTCCAAAGAAATTGGACATTACTTTCGGCCATTATTGTTTGGTATTTTAATACTTTATTCAAAATCTCACGTTAGAGACATAACCGTTTATTCCACATCACAATACAGTGTTAATGTGGCTAAAAACATTTGAATATTGGACCTTTTACGGTCACGGTATTTTCATCATTAAAAAAAGAATTTTTACGTTTATAACACCATGCTTTGTAGTATATTCCCTTTACAACAAATAACAAAAAAATGTGTAACGCGTAATACGAGTGTGTTTCTTATACAGCGTCCATGGAAGTCACTGTATATTTGACATCATTCCCCCTCGGAGTTATCAGACTCTACTCTTGTTGAGTTTTTTTTATATTTGAACAAATAAGAATAATAATTTATAAAATATATTTGTGGTAGTCTTCCATTCACCGCTATAGAAGTTTACCCATTCCATTATTCAACAGCCTGTGATGTGAGCCCAAAACAAAATAAATCAATAAAGAAAGTATAAAAGGTCAACAGCAAATAGACCTAAAAAAATATTTTTACGGCATCAGAAAATTTTGTAAATAAGCGGAACTACAACGATCAATCAGATTCTGACAGTGAGGTTTCTCGAGGATTAAACGTTTTATAAGAATCATATTACATTCTGCAGATCCATAAAGAGGATTCGGGATCTAATGTGTCTTGTGACTCCTTCCTGCTGAAGCCATGATTGTTTGAAATATGATTTGCCTTGAAGCCAAAGTGTGAGAGCCGGATTAATGCAGGAACCATTTGGATGATCCGACCCTAGAGAGGGCTTACCCTCGTCCCACACGCTGTGCTGTAACACTCTTCTGAATAATTGAACGTGATGGACAGCGCTCCATCATTATATCATCTCTCTGACACCGAGTTAAACACTCGGCTGAGTAAAATCTGGCATCACGTCGGTCACTCACCACTCCCAGTCTGTTGTTGGCCAGGTTTAACGTCTTCAGCGTAGAGTTCTGCACCAGCGCTTGAGACAGCGCAACGGCCGTGGGTTCTGTCATCTCGTTTCCCTCCAAGTGAAGCTCCGTCAGCGTCTTGTTCTTCATCAGAGCCTGAGCGACAGCCTGACCCCCTTCGTCTGCGATACGGTTGAGTCTCAGGTTGAGGGACGTCAGCGTTGTGTTTCTGGCGAGAGCGTGAGCCAGCGCCTGAGCTCCCGGACCTCTGATCCGGTTGTTGTACGCCGTGAGTTTCTGCAGCTTACTGCGGTTCAGAAGTTTGCCGACGGCTCTTGCTCCGCGCTCGCCGATGTGGTTATGCGACAGGTCGAGCTCCAGCAGAGACGGGTGATCCAGCAGGTAACTCACGAGGATGCAACACTTCTCATCATCCACTTTACTGCGACGGAGCCGGAACACCTGCCGTCAGAGAAGAAGAGCATCACACACACGGTCAGATTTAACACAACATGACATAATAACACCACGGTGAGGATTGAACCTTTAAGCTCTTGCAGGACTTCAGGGCTTTCGCCAGACATTCACAGTCTCTGAAGGTGAACTCGAACAGGTTCCACTCGAAGTTCATGCCGCAACCTTTCACCCCGTACATCACATGAAGTTCTTCCAGGTTCACCAGTTTGTCTAGAAGAATGCCGAAATCGAAGTGATCCATGGAGGGTCCGTCGCTGCCCACGTCACTGGCGCAATCCGAGGAGTCGTCCGCGTCGAACCTCGACGGGTCTTTGATGGGCGGGAGCAACTGAGACACTTTCAGACGCGTCACGTAGTTTCGACACAGCGGCACGAGCTCCAGGACCGTCCTGATGTCCGTCACATCTGGGATGAAAAGTTCAACGATGCCTTCCAGGTGACGCTCGAAGAACATGCGCTTCCAGCTGTCGCCGTACGCGGTGACGTCAGCCGGACCCCAGCGCGCCTCCACGCGGCGTCTCCAGTAGCTCTCATCGGCGATGAGGTTTGCGCTGACAGTCAGAGGAAGGGATGGAGACAGACGCTCAAGAACATAAGATTTATGACCGCCCGTGAGTTCATCCAGAATGGGCTTCTCTGCAAAATATACAGTAAATCAACAATAGAGAGTTGTATGTAAACAACAACACTTAAACATCAGCGAACTGACAGACAGGATCTCCGGGACTTACCTTCAAAGTTCTTGACTATATGTTGAAGGCAGAGTGTTGTTAGTAAAGGAACTTCAGCTAAAGTCCATTCCGAATCTTCCGCGATGACGCTGCGCATTTTCCGGCGGTCAGCTGCGGTGTTTACGCTCCTCTGAGACATAAACCGCCAAAACCGCAATAACAATAAACGTATCGTTAGCTCTTTAATCGACACGTCATTAACTTTTTTATTTCTTACTAATCATTTACAAACATGATCACATTTACAATACTAGTTAACAAAACATTTATTTGTAAAGTTATTAAAATACTAAGTGATATCGCGACATGCGTTATGCAAAAGTTGACTTTCGGTTCCTCGTTAAAGTTTGATGTTTCCATGGAGATGCACACTCGCGTCTCTCACTGCGTCACTCGCTGATGACGTATCTGACGGCTCTCAGCTTTTAGCTCAAGAATATAAAAAATACGATTAATGTGAGCTGGAAATCACAGACAACATATAAATAATGATACTATTGGATAGACAAAGAGCATTAAAAATATATATACTTCCGGTCGAAAGTTTACATTTATAAAAAATGAAGCACGGATTTATTATTGGTGAAATAACAAGTTTTGGTGGCTCGATTGATTTACTACATGGTTTTTATAAAAAATAACACTAGAAATACTAGAAATATATATTTATTGTGGAACACTTGTTAATTTGTGGTTACCATGGTTTTACTATAGTAACCATGTCTTATTTTATGATAAAATAATTGTACGTTTTGTAACAGTAGTGTACAGGCTATTTCAAAAACCTATCATCAAATTTTGTTAGTTTTGCATTGAAATTAATATATTATTGGCACAATTATTTTTAGTCTAAAAGTGCAGGCTACGCAAAACACCCTAGAAATCATTTAGTAATGCCCTGGCAACACTTTATACACTGCATCACCCGGGCAATATACAAATCCACTTAAATTGTTCCTGGTACTTGGTTAACAGTCCACTTTGTGAAAGTCGTGACCTGAGCATCAGTCTGACTTCACCCACAGTCGTGTGACTCAAGTGTCCTGAGAGCAAAGAAACATCCGAGATGAGAAGTTAAGCGACACAGCCAGTATAAAGCCTGGGGGATCCGTCAGTGTCTGTTGGCGTAATATCACCTGACAAACACACAAGTCTGTTTAAAGACCGTAATGACAAGAAAGCGTTTAAATGACCCACATTTACAGTCAGGTCCAGCCTTTAGCTTCACTTAAAGTGATGGTTTACCTAAAATGAGATTTCTGTCATCTTTTAATCCCTTTATGTCATTCAACACCCGAGTTTCTTTTTGTCTTTAGCAGAACACAAACAAAGATAATTTGAAGAATGTTGATATAAAAACACTGAACTACATTGACTTCCATTATATAAACAAAAAACACTGAGACATTTCTTAAAATATCTTATTTTGTGTTACACTGAACAAAGCGTCACATACAGTTTGAGTGACACGAGGTTGGAAAATGGTGACAGAAATGTTGGTGTAGTAAGATTCAGAGATTTCCGTCTAGATTCAAAAACACTGATTTGTTACAAGTACCTGGAAATGAGAGCAAAGGACCCACAGAGAGATTGTGTCAGAGATGAACACTGTTTCTATTCAAACTCTGTCAAAACAGATAAAACAGAGCAGATTGAAATTCCAAAAGTCTCTTCTTTCATGTCTAACTACTGCCCTCTTGTGTCCAACACTGAACCATCCTCATTAAAAGTCGGGATAGAGTGATTTGAGATATGTTATGTGTTTTATTGGCCTATAACATACAGATATAGTTCAGAAATGAATTCGTAAATCGCTATTAAAACATACAACAGCAAAAACAATGACAAAGTTGCTTTATTTAAAGAAAACCCCCTTAATAATTATAATACTGTGACCTACGAACATAAAAATAAGATGGCCAAAAACAATTGAACAGACAAGCTGTGCATGTGTTGTTCATACATAAGTGTCTGTTTATTTCTCAAACATAATCGTCATCCTCCTCCTCCTCAGTCCAGGACGTGTCTTCATCACTATGGTAACGCACCAGTGAGGAGTCCGACTCCGAGGGGGTTCCGAGCATGGAGCCGTCGCTCAGTATGGATGTGTCACTGCTGCTGTCGTCGTGGATCACGACCACGGCGGCTGACACGCTTGGTGTCTGACCTGACAACACAATTTACAGGATGCGTCTCAGGCGCAGTGGCATAAAAGTTCCACGTCCCCCAGAATCAAGTCGTCTCCGTTGATCATGTGACCCCACCTACAGACAAGCAGCAGATAATGTGCTGAATGTTACACACCTCTCACCTTTCCTCTCGCTGATCAACGTCAGGCGTCTCTCCCTCATGTCCGCGCTCAGATTCTCCACCATGCGGTCGATGCAGTTGTCCAGAACCAGCGAGCGGGTCTGAGACGTGATGTTCTGCCAGCACATGGGACATTTTTCCTTGCGCTTTCTCCACTCTCGGATGCAGTGCTGACAGAAGCTGTGGGCGCAGTTCAGCGTCACGGACTGAGGGGGTCAAAGGTCAACACAATGGAGGTTTAGATCAGGTGCTCTTTGAAGGGAATGTTTTATATTTTTCTGTGTGGAACACATTACCTCAATGAAGAGCTCTGAACAGATACTGCACTGTAGTTCACTCTCCAGAACTTCTGTCATCTGTGTGACCACTTCATCCTTCTGGGCTTTGGCCTTCTCTTTCTCCTCCTGAGTGTGAGGAAGCAAGAATAAACCCCGGAAAATGCTTTTATACCAGATGTTTCATCCATACATTTATTCTGGTCACCGATAAGAATTGAAGTAACTTTAAAAAGTGTACTTTGTTATATAAACTGTTTTATTATCCAGCATGCTAATGACTAGATTGTTTTAGGTTGTACTAGATTTTCCATACTTTTGTTACTTCCAGCTCTTTGTCTTTGGCCTGAAGAACCTCTTTGAATCCTTCTCGAGCGTGTTTGAGCTCATCTATGACATTCCGGTGCTGTAAAAAAAAGAAAAACATTACAGTTACTTGTTTTTTTGGGCAAGTTGTATTTATGGGCTTTCTTGGGATTGGACAGTGAAGAGCTGACAGGAAAGCGCTGGGGTTAGGGCAGTGGGATCGACAAACGACCATCCGAACCGGAAGTAGAACTCTAACCGCGAGGCTATCGGCACAGATGATTCATTGTTTTAAAAGCTCATATAATGATGATGTGTCTAGTTTCTCTTACCTCCTTTAAAGCTTCCTCGAGTTGTTTTTTCAAGCCCTCCTCATTCTGTTGTGCCTTCTCAAACTTGGGAAAGCAAGACGACATTAATAAAAATGACTGATTTCATATGAATCATCTCAAAGCATAAAAGGTCAGAGCAGTGCTGCTTGCTTTTTGTAAAAATAACTACATTTGTTGACATAATTCATATGTGGTTAGTTGACAAATACATTTGTAAATGTGTCCTTTGGTGTAACAGGAAATATTTTGGGGAAAAAAAAAACTTGCATATGAGAGATTTATCTCATTGTTATTTTATATCATAAACATAATACATTACTAAGAGTTTGTGTTCTAAAGTGTAGCCGTCACAACATAGGACGCGTGTACAGTTTATTTGTCAACTAAACGGCTGGCAGTATCTATGACCCAACACAATCACATACATCACAGGTTTGAATCAACCCTCAGTGCTTCTGGGTTCCTCACCTCCAGACGTCGCTCCTCCTCACAGAAAGATTCCTCCAAGCGCTCCATGCGTTTGAGTGCCTGCTCCTGCTGGGCTTTCAGCTGACCCCGCAACATCTCCAGCTGCCCCTGCAATTCCTGCATCTCCTGCTCTCGTTCCGGTGTCTCCCGCTGCTGGCTCTCCAGCTCAGCCGCGCGCTTCTGCGTTTCCCCCACGCGGCCCTTCAGCGCCATGAGGTTCTTCTTGTACTGATGAACAGAAGCCAGCTGCTGACTGCTTTCCTTGCATCCTTGCGAACTCCCAGCTTTATCGCGGGATCTGTCTTCATTTGAAATCCTAGAGGAGCATTTCTCAGTGTCTCTGCGTTCCACAGACGGACAGGGCTGGGCGCGCGACTTATCCGGCCAGGAGCACCGGTACAGCTTGGATTTGGAATGCTGCGTCGGGCAAGATTCCGACTCCTCACCGTCGAACTTCCGCTTAGAGATTTTGAGTTTCAGGCCTGAGGAGGTAGAACTGGATTCTTTGGAGGGATTTCCAGACAGGAACGGCTTTACTTCACTGAAAGGGCGCTGGACAAGGAGGTAATCGAACTCTACAGGGTTGCCATCCAGAGGGACCCCGAGTCTCACCGAATCACCCTGCTGGAGTATAAAGGGCTGTCCAGGAGCGATCCGAGTTCCATTCACCCACACACCATTCAGACTCTGAGTGAAAAGACAAAAACACAAAACTTTAGAACTCCTTATCAGAGCACATGATTACAAAAACTGCGGTCCACAAATAAGATAACATAAATCAAATGATTAACAATATTTTTTAATGCATACCTGACAAAATATGTTTCATACAGACATTTTGTTTTGGTAAGTATTATAAACCAAGATCAACATACATACTCGATGTCACTCACACAAATGGGTTTGATATATCAGCTACAACAGTTCTGCATCTCTAATAGACGGACAGGTAAACAGACAGACACCAACTTCACCTTATTATCTGTCACTGTCCACTGTCTGTCGTCATTCTGTTTAAACATACAGTGATTCCTGGAGATCATGAGTGGACAGCATGCTGACAGAATCTGATGGCTCACATTTAATCCTCGACCAACAGACACCTGATGGTAAACACAATACACACATATCGTATAATGCACGTGAAGCACCTGTGAAACCATATCGCTCTTTTATTACAGTTATTACAATATAATTCACATTTAACTCTGAGTGACGATGGAGCAGATATTTCGCCATTAAAATGTAGTGAAAACGAGACTTTTAAAGCGCAGTACGGGCTCTATCATCAACGCTGTTCTGCGTTGTTTTGATTCAGATTTCCTCACAGACAAACAATCCACTGGATAGTTTGAATCCTTTTAGGGTGCATTACTACACCTGCGTGTTTAGACTCATGTAAATAACAGATAAATAAAAGTAGTGCGTTCTGTAAACAAGCACCTCTGTGTCCTCGTGCAAAAGCAGCCAGTCACAATCTCTCCCCACGCGCTGCAAACACCACACTTTGTCTTTCCCGCAGCTCTCTTCCTCGGTGTTTATTAAGGAAGGAGCCTCTTCGGTCTGCTCCATCATTTCTGTGCCATGACAAAAGTTAGACGAGTGTTTTTATTGTGCGTTTTCCGCCATGAACCACCTCAGCGGGTTTGTTTCGACTTCTTGTGGCGCTGCGCAGACTTGCCTTCGCATGACATTGGAGTATCGCGAGAGCGATGCGGAAGCACGTAACGCAGAGATGCTTTAGACTGGCTCTCGCGATACTTTGACGAAAACCGGCTGCGCGACACTATATAAGGTTGAACAGACCAGATGGGTTCTGCTCGACGTGCTCGCCCGTGTCATGTGACGCTCAGCGGAGGCTCTGATTGGCTGTTTCTAGTGACGCTTAGCGGCTGACTGGTTGCGTGTTTCCGATTTGGAAGTTCTTTGTGAAGGAAACAATTTTAATATTTTGAAATTGTACCTTTTAGAAATAGCAATTTTTAGAAGTAGCAGAAGATGTCGATTCCAACGCGGCAGTGTTTATGAAAAATAAATAACCGTGACTGAATCTCAAACTAATGTGATTGGTTAATCCTGTTCAGCGATGTGAAATGTGACAGCTGTCACGAGTGAATCTATGCGCTCTGCTGTACAGAGATAGAAGGCTCATTCGGCGGTTGACATCAAAGTATCGCGAGAGCGATTCGAAAGCAGGGTTTTTATTCGCTCTCGCGGTACTTTGATGTCACCCGCCCGTCGGATCTTGCGGCTTGCGGGATGCAACTATACAAAAAATAGTTGTATCCTTCGACTCTAATCTAATAATGTTGTAAATATAATAACATTGACTGTTCAGACCACCTCTAATTGATAAATATTCGAATTAAATTCAACATTTTAACATATTTTTCTTCAAATACATGGATAAAATGTCTTAAAATCACATCAACAAATAATATAACATCATGTAAACTGAATATGGCCCCTTAAATTTCGCTGAAAGTAACCTAAACGCTCTATATCTTATCTAGCAGCCATCTCATGTGGTTCATTGAACTAACAGACAAACAGAAAACAAGTTCTAAAGATACACAGAAGTTCGCTGTGTTGATCAAAAATCAAAATAAATCTTCATTCATCATCATGACAAGTCAAGCATAGCACATCTGCTCAAACATAGTTCCAGGCTTTAAAAAAAGACAGACACAGAAATTATACATCTAGTATATTATTTACAAACTACAGTCTTAAAATGCCAGTTTAAGTGACAGAATTATGCTTGTGAAACACCCACAAGTAGAGAATCAGATAAGAAAAGAACTACAATTCCCTAAGGATTAAAAGGATTATCCCTTTAACATTCCCCTAATCAGACAGCGAACAAGAAAGAACAATAGTTTTATCATTTTTGAATGAACAACAGTGTTGGTCAATCAGTACACATCTGTGACACAGTTTAAACTTCATTCCCCTTAATGACAAATGATTCTTCGGCTCAAAGCTTCAAGAAGACATTTGAATATGGCTTGTATAGTGATGCTATCATCATCTGTTTTAGGAAAAAACTAAGGCTATTATATCTTACCCGTACATAACATTAAAATAGCAAACAATCTCTCTTACACTCACACAGAAACATTTACATGTGCAGATATCTCTCGATAAACGTAAGTATTTTAGATCATTTTCCACAAAAGAATCAAGTTTGGTAACTCATTTGAGAATGTCAGTTTTTCCTCCCTTAAAATATGACGGAAACCACAGAGAGGACACAGAAGGGAAACCGACTTCCCTTCCCATCATCAAAAAACAAATGTTACAAAAAAATAAAGGCAACATTGTATGCTTTCAAACAAGGCACACAGGTGAATATTATTTCTAGCTCAACATCAAGCCTGTAAATATAACGTTTGACTCTTAGGAATGAAGCGCTGATTGTTTTGCTTGACCCGAATGTCCCGCAAAATGCAGGAAAACAAAAACATTGCAAACAATTCTCAGTAATGATGGGTGCATTTCTGGAACCCAACTGCATTATTCAAAAGCACATATTAGCTTTAAACGTACATAAAACTGAGTGGTAAACTGCATTTCTGTGTGACCATTCGTGTTTTGTAAGATAATAGACAACAGAAAAACTAAAAGGTCTAAAGAATGAATCATCACCTGATTGTTTGTGAAAGAAATAAAATACAAATAAGAAAAAGTGGGACAGGGAAGCAGGAACATAATGCAAATATCTATATGGAAATAATTGAATGTTATTTCTAAGGCACAATTAAATTAAGCAATGACCTGGGGGAGTTTCACATCTACAGACCACCAAAACCATCCCGACAAAATAAAAACAAGTCAACAACGAACAACAATTTTGATGTTACTCCTTAGAAACTGCTAAAGGAGCGGAAGACACTGTTACATTTACACTGTGGTTGTTAAATGTGTTTATAGCTCAACTTTTGCTAACAAAAAAAAGGCATCAACAATAAGCCAGGTCTGGATACATTATTCTTTCGTTTCTTTTCTTTTTCATTCATTTTCTTTCTATAGTCTAAGAAACCTTTTGTGAAGGTTCCGCCAAAAATGCTCATCTTTGAGAACGCACTTTATTATTTTCATGAATAATATACAGATCTTGTTTATTGTATTATGAGAAAATGCAATACAATGCGTTCAATCTAAATAGTGCGATTGAACAAACACACAAGTCTGCTGAAGAGAAATCAATGCACAAAATGAACTCTGAACATCACAGTTTACAACAGTCTCAAGCGAGTGGTGAAGTTGTGATTTGCTTGCGTTTGCATGAATCTCACGTGTCCCAAGTCATTTCCATCTGATGACCAACTAAAAATGAAAAGCTATTTTTCAGGAGTAATGTTGTGATATTATTTCCATGACATGTATCCATCTATTCTTAAAAACACACACACAAGCATAAAATGAGCCGACGGCACCGCACGTCAGGCTTCATCTGGTTTCAGGGATTCAAATCTGACCTGACCGTGTTTTCATGAATCAATCGTTACACCTGCTGTTATTTTCCTCTTTTTGGTGGAAGCAGAGTTTATGGCTGCCCTGATGTTCTGAATGGCACTTGTGATTTAAACATTAACCCCGGCTCACAGTCGAGCAGCGTAATTGATGCAGAGCGCGTGGTCACGCACGTCCCCCCAGCCTCCGTTCTTCGCGTGAGGTTGATGGTCTGCCGGCGATTGAGCCTTGATGGAGAGCTGTGAAACAAAAAGCGCTGATTCGGTTTCTCTGAGCGCTTCGGCCACCCTCTGCTGAGCCACCTCGGGCCGGCACTCGTCTTTCTGATGCAGGCCGCAATCTCCCGTGTGAAGGACCCGACTCCCGAGAGCCACCAGAACCTTGAGAGGTTTGGAGATGCACGTGCCGGACAGATTCTGCAGCGTCCAGTCCCAGTTGTAATCATCGTAGGTGCAGAACTCCTTGTTGCATCCCATCAGTTTGTAGTAGAGCTCTCTGGAGATGCCCGTTCCCATGTTGTGCTTGGTCGACATCCAGCCCGCCGTCTCCGTTTTGGAGGAAAGCTCGCGGAAGTCTGTCGTGCCTTTGTGGTTGCCCAGCGCCAGGACGTCGCAGTCCCCGCAGTCGATTCTCCTGAGTTCCACCATGGCGTGGAAGAAGTGATGAAAGTCAGGTAGAAGGTAGTTGTCCTCCTCGAGGAACACCACGAATCTTTTGTACCCCTGAAGGACCTTTACCCGCTCGAACACGAAATGCAGCTTCCACCACCAGTGATGTTTGGTCTGCGTGATGGACGCTTCCCTGTAGTGTCCGTACGAGTCCGGGTGCTCCGCGTTTAAGCATCCCGTACGGAGAGCGTCCGCTTTGGACAGGTCCCTCGGACAATCTCGAGGGTCCTGTCCCGGAAACTCTGAGGGATACAGTTGCATGCTGTAGGGGAAAAATATCTGCAGAACTTTGCAGAAGGCGATTTCCTTCACCATCTGCGTAATCTCCTCTGAAAAGTAATCGTGACTGAATATCACGAGCGCTTTCTCGATGCCTTTCACGTTTTCCAGAGAGCGGATGAGCATTTGGAGGTAAGCCGGTCTGTTGTGCACCTGCACGGCGAGGACCATCTCCGGTTCCAACGGAAAGCGCTCCGCGTTCTGAATCAACTGTTTGAAGTTGCTGTCATACACTGAAGTGCGCATACTAATGATGGTGCCGTAGTCGAACTTGGCCGTCTCCGTGACCCCCTCCACACTCTCGACCCCTTTAGCCCCAAACATGATGTATAACAACGTCAACACGACGGCGAGGAGGCCGACGATCGCAATAAAGTTCTTTTTCAACAGTCGGAATCTCATCTTTTAGTGTTTCATGTGCCGTGGTGTGCGCGTTGTGCTCCGGATCGTTCCCGTTACGCGCGGGCATCTGTCAAGAGAACTTCAGCAGTTAGTTTTAATCGTTCCGCGAGCGCGAGAGAGACTGACACTCTGATATGCTGTAAATATGGAGATTAGAGAAGAAAACGACTCACCGGATAAAGTGTCATGTGCGATGAAGTTGAAACCAGGAAGAGAAACAAATGAGATCGCGAGGAGGTGTCTACTGCTGACGTGTACTTACAGGCAACGGGAACACACGCGCACGCTCCTCCTTGACGATACTACCGCGCGCGCTCGCCCTCACACAAAAAACGAGTAAAACGACTATTAGTTAGTCAAACTAAATACACCTTACTATGATAATTAAGTATTCATCAGTCAAATAATTCAAGTATGACGTTTAACATGATTTAGAAAGCATCATTCATCAAATCAAATGTAATTTGTGCTATTATAAATCTATATGTTCAAATTTAAAATAAAGAGTCAATGTTATATTTGCATGAATACATTAATAAACATAGATCAAATGTTATCGTATTATTTTTCGTGTAACTTGAAATATTAACATAGAATGTTTAATTCAAATATACTGTATTAAATATATGTTATTTATATATAGTGAACATTAGCTCATGGAGTTCATGAATGAAGCCCATCTAAAACTTGAAAAAACAGCTGTGTTTGTGTTCGAAACTGGTTCGGTGGAGAAAACTGGATTTTCAACTCTTTTGTTGATGGTTCTCACGTATCACCTCTAGATGGCAAAAGAGCAGCATCATATTATAAAATAATCCCATTTACGTCATTTAATTGAAGTAAGGACTAAACCTTCATGTAATTCAATATCTGTGTTTGAGGGAAACACCCCTGTGATCAAATCCTTTTTTAATGGGCAAGAATGTATGAAGTCAATGAACACGCAGACCCAGACACCAGAGACAAAGTATTATAAGACCTGGAATGGATATCCTGGTAAAAAGTCATTTTTAACCTTTCTGATTAATAAAGGCCTACAGTTACTTATTGCACCCATTGCATGCTACACATGTCCAAGTCACAAATGTATCAATAATAGTTTAAATAAGTTTAGTTTAATGTTCAAAACCACTTGATTTTCAAGAAATGACAAACGCAGAAGTCATATTTTGTCCATGTGCCGTGTAGTTCAGAGCATATCGAAGGCCATATTAAAGGTCATAGTGTCAAGCAGAGATCAGCAGTGATGTAATGACTCTTTCTGGTCATGTGATCATAGAGAGCCAGTCAGACACAGACACAGAGACACCAGAAGCTTCTTTCAGTTGTGAGAGTTTACCTGTCACCGGGAAACAAAACTTTTCTACAGATATGTTTCCTCGTTGGCTTTAGTTCTGCTTTTACAGTTTACAAAAAAGATCTTTCTTTCTTTACAGCACACACACATTTACAAGCAAAAAACATGCTGACATTCATGTGATTTAAATGAGAACACGCTGAGGATGATGGACTACAGCCAAAAGAGCAGATAACTCATAATGACCCCAAAACAAATGTCCATTCTGTTGACTTATGAGAAGAGAATGTGTAAATAATCAATTACCTCACTTTGACTCTGTCTGTCTCTCACTCACGTACACACACGCACAAACACACGCACACACACACACACACACACACACACACACACGCACACAGAAGAGATGTCAACAATGTTCAACTATTTTTATTGTCTAAAGCAATTTTAGGAGAAACATCTAAGTTGAAATTTAAATGAAAAACAAGTAAATATTTGATTCTGACCTCATACCTCCATATTTTGTGATGTTTTTTTCTCCCCAAATCATAATTATCAGTCATCCTTTATGCTTGTCACTTTGTTTTGCTAGATATCTCACACATTGAAAGTATTAAAAAGTGCATGTCAACTATGAAAAACAGTGAATTTGGACATCTGACGACATCAATCTTCATGTTCTGGCAAAAGTTCATGATATAACTGCAGTCGGCACGTTCACATCGGTTACGTAAGTCTGAATCTTCTCTTAAATGAAGTGTTATTCAGTTCGATATCTTATCTCTGCTTTTTTGGGAACTCCTACTAAGTCTGGCTGCATTTTTGAATTTTTTGCAGTTTTGTCCTGACAGCATGTCAAAACTACAGACTTTAATAACAACACGTCAGCGACAAAGTCTGTGAGATTACAGTGTTTTAGTTCAAAGTATAAAGTTATGAGGGCTGAAGATGGATGCTTACAGTCAAACTGAAAGCAAGCAGAAAAGTATCTGTGTTTTATAACATACGGGCTTAAATTACAAAAACAGCTCACGTTACAAAATCTCCGATTTCCAAAGTCAAAACATGTTAACTATGAGCACTTAACATTCACATTTCCCGTCTTTTGCGCGCGCAAATAGGGACGATGCGGCACATTTTTCCAGGCGCGTCGTCGCCGAATCGAGATGGAAACAGTTCGACTTTACAGGCGCGCGCACTGCGGAGAAATCTATGCGGCTCGCGTTTCCCGCGCGGTTTTAGACGCGAAATGTGAATCGACCCTAACTGTTTTGGATGAAATATACCTATTTATTTATGTCAATAATTTTTATTATGATTTACATAATTATTATTATATATTTATTATGTATATGTTTTTTTGGGGGGGGGTAATCAGGTTAATACGCTCTTAAAAGCTTCTTCGATGTCATAGAAGAACCTTTTGGTTCCATAACGAACTTTTAACATTCTATATTACGATTATAGACTTTAAGGTTCTTTTTATGCTTATACAAAATGAAGAATGACATGGTTCTATAACTGATTGGTTCTTTGAGGAACCAAAAATGGTTCTTATGGCATCGCTGTGAAGAACTTTTGAAGCACCTTGTTACACATGTAAATTACTGCAGAACAAGCAAATGCATCTTCACAGAGATCAGGCTTTGCAATAACAGTGTTCATTTATCCAACAGAGTCCATAATCTTGTCCTGCCGCCAAACATCTGTTCTCCATCAGCGCTCAGAAACATTGCTTTCGGCGAAAAGTAAAACACGTGTGATGGGAAGCAAAAGAAAAAGGGGTTCATTCCCTCCGTGCTCTCTGGTGTTGTGACATGAATGATTCTTCACCGTTTGTGTTTATGTAATAGGGCACATTGACGTGCCATGAGAGAACCTGCGGTGACAAGAACCATCTGACAACAACACCACAAACTGTTTGGGTGGAGATTTCATCTGGTTGCCACGCGAGCACAAAAACAGAGATTTCTAACAAGATGATGCTGATGTTTTCTGCACGGTTTATGAAATGACACAACACTCATTTGGGAATTTATTTTGTTACAGCAGATGATCTATTTATAATCTACTACAAAACAGATTCCAAATGATCTCCAAAATATGTCCCACCAGAGCTGCTTAAGTAGGAACTCTGTTTTCAACAAGAGCCGGTCTGCTGGATTTAATAAAGTAATAAGTTACTCCAGACCATGTGCTTTTACCCGTGAATGAAGGTTGTTCTTCTTAACCAGTACACAATCACATACAGCCTCGGGCGGCTTCCCCTGGCAGGAGAAGTGAACATTATATATCACACTTATATATGTATGCTGACCGTGAACCCAAAGATTACAAAGACTGGAGGATAATAAGAGCGTCCAGACCACATGTTGAATGAAAACATTTCCACGGGACAAATTCAACATTCCGATCATGTCAGAGATGCGGGAGTCTGGAGGCCCGTGCACCCTTTCAATTTGTTCTCTCCTAAGACCTTCTGAACTCTGAGGTTTTATGAATAAAGTGAAATCCACAAGCGTCACAAGTTACTAATGGAAAATTGAGAAACTTCTTAAAGTGGGCGTTGATGTAAAACAGGAACAGGTGGTTTTCTTAATTCAGTGTTTATTCGTTCTCTTGTTGTAAAGCAGTGAAAATTTGATGAGTAACATCAGCTGGATCACTGTCCTTCATCATGTTTGGGTTTGTCTGATTTAGTGTTCTTCACCCATATCCTCACGGGGTTTCACCAGACATCTGCTCCTCTGGGCCGGTTCCTCAACAGATCATTTCAGATGTGAGCGCTTCAGAGATGACGTCTCAGCTCCGATGTTCCTCCACAACAAACTCCTTCAATCACTTCTGCTATGAGATGAGAGTTGTTGGGAAAATTCCTACACAAATGAACTCAAAGAATTGTGTCACTTTAGGTTTATACGTAGTACAAACTAATATTTATTTTGACTTTCTCACAAATTATTAAATAATCATTCAAAATATTATATATTGTCTTCAAAATATTCCACTTACTATTGATCTAACTTAATGAATGGGCCTTGATGTATGCAGTGTCGGGTAAGTTTCTCTTAAAGTAATTCATTACTAGTTACTAATTACACATCCAATAGTGTCATTAGATTACTGTACAAATGACTCTCTCCAAAAAGTATTAAATTACTTAAGACTAATAACTTTCTATATCCTACATCAACCTTGATAAGTTCAGTGATTCAAGGATAGACATGAAACTACATATTTAATTCATTCGAATAAATAATACTAAACTACATAAATTACTCTTATTTACTGACTAAAGTATTACAAATGTGAGAATAATATATTAAAGCACAGATTTTAAAGTTAGACTGAATTTTGATGTCAATTCCACTATTGCACACACATATATTACACAATATTTAGATTCATTAAATCAATAGTAACTGTAATTCAATTACAGAAAATAAGAGTAATCCCTTACTTTACTTCTTCAAAGTAAAAGTAATTAAATTACAGTAACTAAATACTTAGTAATTAGTTACACTCAACACAGGATGTGTTCAAAATAAACAGAATATCTGTGCATCAAAGTTTTGCGTGACGTCAGTTTTTATTTGTAAAATTTCAATGATGACAGAATTGTCATTTTCAGGTAAATAATCTGTGTAAAAAACCTTTTTACTTTTACTCAAGTGTGACACTTTTGAGAAAACACTTGACACAGAACTCATATTGTACCTTCAGAACGTGTCTCTGGATGTTGTAGGGAGTCGGGTGAAAGCTTTTGAGGAAGCAGAAGTCTCTTTCTGTTGAGGAAATGTCCGTTTATCACACTTGTGTTGTGTGTATGGCCGAGCATGATGAATTTATATTTGCTGTTTTTGGAAACGGCACGAAATCCATGAAGTCGATCCCTGCCCACAGCGACCCTGATCTACAGCCAGGAGAAAAACAAAAATACCTGAACATGTGTTGATGTCTGACACGCTGATGACAAAAACTGCCTTCGGTTCATACTAACATCCACTGCCAAATGACCTTTGACATTCATGGAAAATAGAAAATCAAACCTTGAAAAAAGCCTTGCCATCAATTTATGCAACACAAACAGTTACATGCAAAAAGTTGAATACGTAAAGTTATGGATTTTTCCCACAAATATAGACTTAAATGCAGATTCAACATTTGATGTAATGTTTAAAAGCACAACAAATCAAAACAAGTGATTAAATAAAGCGCAAGCAACAAGAACAAAGAGAATCTCAATCAAATCTTCAGACTGTTTGCATTAGTTTTACTATTACAGTCTTATTGTTTCAAAAACAAAGATCACATCTTTTCTCATTTTGTCTTATTTAATATTTTTGTTTGTCTGTAGATCACAATGTTTTTCAAGACAAAAGTTTATGCATGTACACATAATGTGTTTAAAACATAAACAACAATAGAGCTGTAAATGAACTCAAAGCATCTCCGTTTGAGAGGAAACATGATTTTCATGAGTGCAAATACATCATTTAAAACAATAGCTTGGCCGAGCCATGTTTGCAAACCCTGCGAAATAATTCATGCTTAAAATAAAACTGTGGTCTCAGAGCTCAGTGCAGCACATGATAATTATAGTAAACTATTGTCATTTTCCAGAAGCTTTGGAAGTCAACGAGCTCTCATTAGAAACACTCAAGGTCTCCAGCATTCATAAGAGCAGGTGACTAAAATTATCACGTTAGTTTTCAATGGCAACACATGTGCCAAACAAGAAACAGGAAGTGTCTGTTTGTAATGAGAGTGTATGGATGTATTGTATATAGGTGAACAATATATTTAATTGCGCAGTGAAGTCTAGAGGGAGACATAAATGTTTTACAAAGCCGAATGATAGTGGGTGAAAGTGCGGTCGTGATCAAAAGACTTTAGGCATTACACAAACTTTTCTATGGGTTGAAAAAAACTTGAACAGATAAAAGTTATTTTTAGAAAAGTTTCATTAAGTCATTTGGATTAAAACCCTGTTGAAGACAACTGTTTCATTAAGTGTTTCTTTATTTTCACATTGACACGCAATAGCTAAGAAATTGACATTTTCTTATGATAGTTAAGAAATGACATGACTGCCTTTCTAATTTTTTTTATTTTTGACTGATTGAGAACAATGCACATTGTGAATAGCGGTATATAAATAAAATTGAATTAAGAAGCAAAATTATAAAACACTGTAAAAACAATGAAAAAGACACATGTTATTAATAACACATGTTATTATCCCATTGCCAAACAGCTTTCTCTTGTTTTAAGTTTAAACTTAAACAATTCTGAACTAAATGTAATCATATCTTGTTTTAAGAATGTTTGGATACTTGTGTTAGAAAACACGTCCAAAAAAAGGCGTAAGAATCTGTGTTTTTGCAGGGTAGATGTTTATTGAACTACGCCTACCGATGTTTTAAAGCCTCCATATGGAAAGCGTGAAGCAGAAATCTCTGTGTTTGAGGTCAGCAGTCTCTCAGGGTTGTTTTGTCAGCGAAAAGTAAAGACTTTTGACCTTCAGTGATACTGAATTATGAGAGGTTGCCATGGAAACAAGGCTGTAAAAGTCTCAACAGGAAGTGACAGGAAGTCTCGTACGTTCTTGAATTGTGTGCTTTATTCAGCCGTTTTCTCCAAGAACGTTGACTTTCATGTGTTTGTTTAGTGTTCATGTAAGAGATTCTTAAATGTTTCGTTTCCAAACAATTAATCTGAACACACGAGCAATTCTACATTTACATTTTTTCTCCATTTGCATTCAAATGATAAATTCACATGCGCTGCTGAAAGAGGAAGTTCACTACCCTCAAAAAATCATAATTAAAATAAAATTTCGTATGAATTAAAAACTGAAAATATAATTGTGTATTTTAATACAGGTAAATATAATCTGGATTTGGGTAAATGTGATGAGAATTGTTCGAGTTGATATTGAGATCTTCAATAATATTGACGTTTGATTGACAGACTTGACAAATCTGAGCTCAGTTTGACACATTCTTGACATCCTTTCTCAAACTCTTATGACACATTTGTGACATTTCTGACCCTTTTTCTCTGGAGAAATATCTGAGACGCACATGCGACTTAAAGAAAACATTTTCTACGTTTGTTTCACTGATTTAGAAGAAATTACCAAGTAAAAATATCTCAAGAGGTTTGTCTGAGTGAGCTCTGCCATGTGAATATTAAAAAGTTATGTCACGGACGTCAACAGTGATGTCAAAGACTGAAATTCAGACAGTTAGTCACTGTGGATACATATTCACTTGTGCTGTGAGTAAAATCATTGGTCAAATTATTACGTCATCGCATGACCAGACTTTCATTACAGTGGGTTTGCTAAACATGATGAAAAAGGGAAAGTCCTAGATTTACTGAGTAATCTTTTTTTAATGAATGAATGTCCGTTACTGGCATCCCCAGAAGAAGAAAAATCGAAGATGAGATCTTTTTAATATTTGACACAATTAAAAAATAACTGAGATAATAAAACACTTATATAAGGGTAAATTATAGTAAGGCAAACAATAGTACTCCAAATCTGAAGATTGCAGAATACCAAAAAATCATAAATGTACATTGAAGAGGAGAAACAAACCAAGATACCAAAACATACGTTGTGTTTCTCTTTCAGGTGGAAAGCAAAAATTTGTGCTGATTTCAATAGTAAATGACTCATATTAAAGCTGTAGTTATTTCCTGGCACTCTTTGCAGACAAATATAACCAGCTGTTATATCTGAGTTCAAACTGTGCATCTAAGATTCTGACCGCTACAACACGAACATGCTGGAGATTCTGACATCGTTTACCAAAACCAGACGAAAAACAGGAGAAGTGCAGACAAAGATATACAATATATCTTCACATAAAACATACGGACGCTGAATGACTGTAATGACGTATTGCTCATAGCTTTAGAAAGTCCTGCAGGACTCCAGCATCGAGACTGGACCCTCTCCACATTCTCCCTCCCTGTTACGGCCTCATTTCTGTGCGAGAGAATGAGAGAATTATGCTGTTAGTTACAGTCGTGTTTTCCTGCTGAAGCTTTGCTTCTACACTTATAGCACTGATTCAAATAAACCTTCATTCCATTACACGTAATGCAAAAATAAAAAAATCATTCTTATGGACTTAATAACGGTAATTGTACTGGTTTGGAAACTATATTCGGGTCTCTTCTTGTTGGGTTCTATTGGTGGGATGTTATCTGAACCAGTAGAACACATTTAAAACTGCTGGAATAAGACCAAAAACACACTAATGAAAGAAATCTTGTAATGGTTTTAATGTTCAACAGCTGATGGTTGAAAAGTTGGTTTTAAAGGGATTTGTTTTGGTTTGATTGGAAACTGTAATGGTTCTACTGGTGTGTGATGGATTATATTGGTGAGATGTTAAATCCTATTGAGAAAATCCACAAAACACACTACAAAAGAATTTCTCTAATGGTTTTATAGGCTTTCCTTTGTTATGTTTTAGGTTTTGAGGGTAGAGAGATGTGCTGTCATGACCTCGGGCAAACCAAGAATAACCTGGAAACCTCTAAGAAAATACATAAACCCCCTCAGAACATCCTGACAACCACATTCATGTCTTGGCAACCACACAGATGCATCAATAAATTAAAATAAATTAAATCTAGATGCTCCAAAGCTTTCAGAAATACTTAAGACATACTGGAATAAGACCTAAAACACTACTCAAATAAATATTTCAATGGTTTAATGGTCAACAGCTGATGGGTGATAATGGTGTTTGTGTTTGTAATGGAAACCAGTAGAATTTCTATATTGTTTTTTTCAGCAGGACCATTTTGAGACCAAACCCTGCAGAAAAAAACAGTAGAAACCCAACAGATACCATTACAGAAATTCTAACGGTTTCTATTAAAATACCATTATGAACCATTAGCTTTTTCCATTAAAACCATTACAAATTCCTTTTTGTAGTGTGTTGTGGGCATTATTCCTGTAGGATTTAACATCCCAGCAGTAGAATCCATCAGTAAAACCATTACAGTTTCCTTTAAAACCAATACAAATCCCTTTAAAACCATTAAAACCAACATTATTACTTCTTTAATGGTTTCTGTTGATTTTTTACAGCAGGGAAACCATAAAAGAGGTTTTAAAGGAATTTGTGTTGGTTTAAATGGAAACTGTAATGGTTCTACTGGTGTGTGATTGATTATATTGGTGAGATGTTAAATCTTATTGGAAAAATGCCCAAAAAACACTACGCAAATAATTTTGTAATGGTTTTAAGGGAAAAGCTCATTTCTATTTTTCAGCAGGGTAGAGAGATGTGCTGTCATGTCCTCAGGCAAACGCAGAATAACATGGAAACCTCTAAGAAATACATAATCTTGGCAACCACACACAACATGATACATCAATAAATTAAAAGACATTAAATCTAGATTCTCCAAAACCTTCAGAAATTACAGACATGACACCGAAGATAAACTAGAGCTATAAAGACGGGATTTGTTAGTCAGCTGATGGGAATTCATTTATCATTTTGGGTTATATTGAGATTATCATTAAAAAACTTTTTTAACAATCATTTAAAACAAAAATGCATGGATTTTAAACTGAAGATTGTGTTTTACATCAAAGTGCCTTGATGTCCGCAGGACTTAAGTTCTGTATTTTAAGATAATTAATTATTTCAACTTTTTTTATTTACACAACTGTATTTAATTTAGTGATGTTGGGTCAATGTGCACTTTTTATTTCATTAGACTTTTGATTTTCAATATGTATTAGCTAGTTTAATGAATGCTGTTTTTGTTCGTTGTCAAATCGTGTTCGCTAACACAACCTTGTTGTAAAGTGTTACATTAACATCTGTAATGTACTCATAGAAAACCTGCTGAAGCATGTTAAAGTGAGAGCATTTTACACCTCCTGTCATGTCACTCTCCTCAGTCGAGGAGAAGATTCAGCTTCATTTCTTAAGCTTCAGTGGAGAGTTTGGAGCACATCACACATTCTTCTGAGCCGTATCCCTCATCTCACGTCATTCCACAAACCCACCAGCACATTCAATCATGCTCAAAAACACAAAGAGAGATTCTCATCTGTGCACGCTAAGGCAATAAACCCAGAGCTCAGACGCTTCCACAAACACGAAGAGGAAAGATTTGCTGTTGTAAAACAGGGAGGAGGTGTTATCTGTATTTTAGAAAAGGCAGAGACCCTTGGAGTCGTCCAGACCTCTTAAAATCACAATAAACACACTTCATACCCACTTCCTTTATTTTGGGTCGAAATATTACAGGACATGATTTACTACAATTATAAAACATTGACCTACAAAGGGAC
The DNA here is from genome assembly GCA_008369825.1 of Triplophysa tibetana. Lineage (NCBI taxonomy): Eukaryota > Metazoa > Chordata > Actinopteri > Cypriniformes > Nemacheilidae > Triplophysa > Triplophysa tibetana. The sequence continues at coordinate 1,055,588 of CM017910.1, read as the reverse complement.
CAAATCCTGTTTCATATGGATGTTACTTCTTTAAGAACCCATTGACTTATCCCCCTAAATGTGCAAAAAGATTTAAGTACTAAAAAGAAAGAATATCCTTCCCTCTTTCCTGAGGATGTGAGTGCAGAGAGTTTTTGTTCGGACAGAATACCTGAACAGGAAGGAATTGACTGCACCCGTTCCAGTACCAACTCACTCATTCATGTCTGGAAACACAACAATATGCATCTGATTCAACGTCTAAATAAGTCTTAAGTAACTGAACCCAAAAAGGTGTAGGCCGGGGTCTTCAAAATAGTTGCCAGGAGATTCCCATGTGGTTGCTAAAGTTTTCTGGATGCCTGAAAACTTCTGTGTTTAAAGAGACACCCTAAAAATGAGAATTCTTCCATCATTTGTTCATCATAATGTCATTTCAAACCTGTGTGACTCAACCTGATGTTTGACACGCAGTAGTTCCGGGTGGGATGCATGGCTCTCTGTTTAATCTGTCATCTTACACACACGCCTACAAACCTTTGAAGTTTTCACAAACTAAATAAACCGCCTCTGCTGAGAGACTAGCCCTCCACCCAATTTCATGGCGGTCATGGAAACGTGGATTTAAGTGGATGTTTTAATAGCGATGTGCCGTAGTGATAAACCAAGCGCCTATTTCCACCCATTGATAAAGGCTGCTAATACTCATTGTTTCCACCTGGATAACAAACCTTTTATATCAAACGTACCCACGGATAAAGTGAAGTCACCAGTCTGGTGTCACAGCCCACACATGATTAAACCGCCCAGATTCCTTCTCACGTCTAATCGTTTAATAAACAATGACACTAATACAACAGTAACAGCCCCGTGAAAGATTTGATATTTTAAACTAAAGTCTGCACAAATAAATAATATCAATAAGAAAATAGATGAATGATGTAAACACGTCCTTAGAGTTCATCTCATACAGTGAGACGGGTCTTTAGCATTGCAACACAATGTCACAGGAGCTTGAAGCACCACATGATGTTTTGCATCAAGATTTTCTTTGGCATCCCAAAGGGTTTCCTCTAACAGTCAATATACTGGAACATGTCCATAGATAATGTTGTTGAGTTAAAAACAATGCAAAAGCTGTAACACTATTTGTTTGCCAACAATTTGTATTTTGATGTGGTTCAAAATATAATATAATTTAAGTGTGCTGTAAGTTTACTTCTTATAAACATAAATAACTATACTTTGTGTTTTCCTTTTGAGTCCATCTCAGTAAACTGTAGTTGTGTACTCAATGTGTACTGTCGCACTCGAAGTATACTTAAAACACACTTTTAAAAAGTGGGCCAATTTAGTGTCAAAGATCAGCCCACTGAGTTAATACAAGTAAGTGCATACAACATAAAGTATACCTAAAAATATACTTGAACTCTGCATATAAGTAATCTTGATAAAACAAACTTGAATACGTATTCATAGTAAGCGTTATTATCTAGCGCGCTCCTTTAAGTCCAAATAATTTTACATAAATTAAATTTAAAGAAATAAGTAAAATGCTATCTACGGGTATATTTCTATATATCTTAGAAGAGACAGACATCAAAACATGTAGTTACAGATCTATTCGTGGTTCCTTGGAAATTTGATCGTGAGATGTGTATCAGCTGGTGTGTGATGGGACGGGCAGAGAACTCTGGGACTTCTGCCAGATGACACGAACTTCCTTCATTCTGCGAGACATGGATGCCGTTATAAATGCGGCTCGGAGCTCCTCCGACTCATGACTTTGGACACTTTAGAAACGTCGCAGCTTTACGCGAACATCGTTACATAACGCGTCAGCAGAGATGAGAGAAATGCTGGGAATGGTGATGGCGCTCGTTCTTCTGGGGCTTCGTCCCGCTAACGCAAATATCGGCCATTGCGAGGACGAAAAGTGCTTCAGTATCCACGCAAACACGGCGAACTTTTCCGCGGCGAGCCGCGCTTGTAAAGATCAAGGAGGGAATCTGATGAGCGTGCGCACGGAACAAACCAGCAGCGCGCTGTCGGATCTACTAGAAAACAGTAACGTTACTGGAGACTTTTGGCTTGGACTGGAATACGTCGACGCCCGGTGTTTAGACTCAACCGGCGGGTTGAAGGGATACAAGTGGGTCACCGGGGACGACACGACCCACTACAGCAACTGGAAAATCGCGGACGCGGTGTGTTTTTCACGGTGCGTGTCCGTATCCAAAAACGCGCAGACATGGAACGAAAGATCGTGTCAGGAGATCTTACAGGGCTACTTGTGTGAATACGATACCACGGAATACTGTCACCCGCTGGGCACCAATGCATCATACAAAACCCCTTTTGGATTTACGAGTGATAACCTTAACAAAATTCCCAGTGGATCCAGAACGACCGCGCAGCCGCTGGGGACGCGCCACCTGTGTGTTTCTGGCGCGTGGATACAAGGACCGTGGGGCTGTGAAGTGTTTGGTGGAGGTTGTGAACATGACTGCGAAACGACGTTACAGGGCCACGTGTGCATCTGCCCGGTCGGGTTTAAAATCGACATGAACGGGGTCACTTGCAGCCAAAATGATGACCCGTGCGCGCGGGCTGGATGCGCACAAGAGTGCTTCAGTTCGGGCGCCACGTTTGTGTGCGCGTGTGGCCCGGGATTCCAGTTGCACGCGGATGGAAAGGCGTGTGAAGATATAAACGAATGCACTGATACGAGTGCGTGTCTGGGTGCGCACAAGCAGTGCGTCAACACGCTCGGCAGCTTTAAGTGTCAATGCGCACCCGGATTTGAGGATAATAAGGCTGGCGCGTGCGTGGACGTAGACGAGTGCGCTTCGGGACCGTGCGAACACAATTGCGAAGACACTATTGGTAGTTATAACTGTTCGTGTGGGGAAGGATTCAGGCAACCGAAAGAGGACATGCACAAATGCGAAAGGTACTGCCCTACATTTGAATGTCCCGCAGACTGTGACGTCAATAATAATGCCCAGTGTCACTGCCCGTACGGCTTCATCGTTGAAGATGACACTTGCTTTGATATAGACGAATGCGACAGTGGAAGCTGTGACCAGGTATGTGAGAACACACCTGGAAGTTATGTATGTTCCTGCGAAGAAGGGTTCAGGCTCATTGACAACGGAATTTGTGTAAAGGATGAATTTGAGGGTTCGGGCACTTCGGACCCTTTCGATTCGTTTACACCCACGAGCAGACCCCCGGCGGCTAAGCGCGCGTCACTTTCAGCTGGGAGTCTGTTGGGAATAATGGTTTGCACTGTGATCTCTATTCTATTACTGGTGTGCCTCGTGCACTGCGTGAGAAAGAAAATGCACCACTATGATGTGTACAAAGGTCACGATGAGATCTACGATTTTCAACAAGTGATCATTGACAAAACCACGTATCTGTCATACCCGAACAGATATTTGAAGAGAGAAACTTAAACGCAAATCTCACACAAACGGACAAATGTACGTACTGTAGAAAATGCACATGCTTGTTTTTTGTAAGGTCAACGACTGAATGTAACTTTTGAGAAAATATTTTTTTGGACACGTTGCACACGTTTGAAAACACTGTCAGTATTATAATGGTATTTGTCTAAAGAGAATAAATAATATTTTGATATTTAACACGTCTAACTCTATTCCTTTACGTTTTGCTTTGTAACCTCCGTGCTTCTCAAAATACAGATCATTATTTGATGAGCGCAATGATGCTTAAAATGTATTTAATTTATGATAATTAAGTATATTATTTTGAAATGTGTGTTTGGGTTTTATTTTGGAGAACTGGTCCCCTAAATGAGCCTGCATGTTTGCTCTAAAGATGTTTTTATTTGTTTCTGTCACCTGATGGGAGTTTGGGATCCTGGTAGGTGTCGCCTTTGGCCTGAAGAACACATCATATTTAATACTTGTATCAATATTATTCATTTCACTCTCACTTTTAGAAAATAGCAGCTTTATAGTTGGGTCATTTGTAAAAATATGCTCTCAAACTTGTCCCTACGCCTTACAGGCACGTAAAAAGCCTCCAAATGAAAAAATCCACTCGATTAAGCCATAAAAACTGTCAACACTTTCCCTGTTGCCTCTGTTGCTCTCTGTGAAAGCTTCTCGAGATATTTCAGTGAAAAAATTACTAAATTAAGATTAAGCGTCTGCCCCACTTTAACTGTGTCCCCAATCGTGTCATCTGCTTCAGCCGTTTTAAATGCTTTTGAACCTATCAGTCTCCAGGAACTAAGGGAGGTGAATAGCAAGTTTAAACCTTCTTTCTGTTCTTGCGTTATCATTCACCCGAAATTTGTAAAATTAATTATAAATTCGATTGGGCCAGGTCTGGTGTCTCTTATGAATAAGTGTCTCCAAACTGTTCCTGCTTATCTTAAAGTCGCTACGGTCACTCCCCTTCTCAAGAAGCCATCACTGGATTCCTCTGACCTTAAAAAAATTCGGCCAATATCGGTCTTGCCTTTCATTTCAAAGGTTTTGGAGAAAATTGTGCATAATCAACTTCAATGTTTTCTGTCAAGTAACTGAATTTATGAGGTTTTTCAATTTGATTTTAAGTCTGCTCACAGCACTGAGTCTGCTCTTTTGAGAGTTTTAAATGATATTTACCTCTCTACTCACTACCGGAGACTCTGGGGTTCTAATTCTTCTAGATTTATCATCCGCCTTCGATACCATAGACCACTCCACACTGATATCAAGATTGAAATCTTGGGTAGGTCTAAGAGCTAACGTTCTGAGATGGTTTCAGTCACACCTGTCTGATAGAAAGTTTTTAGTGAAGTTGGGAAATTTTACCTCCTCTCCTGCACCCCTGACCTGTGGCCTTCCACAAGGCTCGATTTTAGCTCCCTCTCTTTTTTCTCTTTACATGCTACCTCTGGGCTCTTATCTACGTAATCATGGAGTGTCATTTCATCTTTACGCAGATGATAGTCAAATCTATCTACCAAATAGAAGAAACAATTTCACTGCGATTACTTCTCTTGCGAAATGTTTGGAGGAGGTTAAATCATGGCTAGCCCAAAGTTTCCTCTTCCTAAATGAAGACAAGACTGAGGTAATTGTTTTCGGTTCCAATGAGAGCACTAAGTGTATTAGCCCTGACTTAGAAACCTTGTCTGTTTTTAGATCCTCACAGATACGTAACCTAGGAGTTCTTATTGACCAGCATTTAAAATTTGATAAACATATCTCTTCTCTTATTGGATCCAGTTTCTATCAGCTCCGCTTACTGTCCAAAATCAAATATTTTCTCACATCTAAAACTCTAGAAATGGCTGTCCATGCTTTTGGTACGTCTCGTTTAGATTACTGCAATTCTTTATACTGCGGTATATCTAAGCGTCAAATTGCGCGTCTTCAGCTTGTTCAAAATGCTGCGGCCAGACTCCTTTTAAAGTGTCGTAAACATGAACACATTACTCTAGTTCTTAAATCCCTACACTGGTTGCCGGTTTGTCAGAGAGTAGACTTTAAAATTCTCCTCTTTGTCTATAAATCCCTACACAACATAGCCCCCGTCTACCTCTCTGAACTTCTTCATCTATACACCCCATCCAACGGCCCCTTCTCTGTCTGTTTTTAAGTCTCGGCTAAAAACATATCTATTTTCCTTAGTGTATTGACTACTGTGTTTTGGCCATTTAAAGTTTTTAATCAGGTTGTTTTAAACGGTTGACTACAATGATATAGCCAATGGGGTTGTGTTAAATTTGTGCATTGTCTTTTTTCGTATATGTAGAATAAATGTTTTCTCCTGTAAAGCACTTTGGTCAGCCTGCTGGCTGTTGTAAATGTGCTATACAAATAAAATGAACTTGAACATAAATACTCAACACAGCGCCTTTTTATAAGGATTAATGTTATTTAAGTCTTTATAGTATTCCATCTTTTTGTCTAATTATTTGAATTCCTTTTGTTAAGCTCTTTTGTATGGTGTATAAACATTTTTTAATGAAGCTAAACAAGTATAGGGCCTAATAAATGCATAAATATGCAACCCAAAATTATTATTTATTAATGAACATTTTTTAAAACTATGTCTGTCATTTGATAAACTATTATAATGAAAGAATAAAAATATGCAAGTGAGTGCTTACAAGGTCAACAAAGAAGAGGTTCTGTTCAAGCACACGCATGAAGATTGTCAATTCCTTATAAATTAGACATTTAGTTTAAAATGTTGTTTTTTTGGTGTGGTTCTTTGAAAGAATCATTGTTGATTTGGTTTGTGTCATTATGAAGGATTTTCATTGGAAACAAACATGTATATTGGAATAATGTATACATTTTAGTGTGCCTATTTCTGAGTGACTAGGCCATCATTTTGGAAAATTAGCCTTTCGTGGGAATTTGTCAATGGTGTAATTGTCGGTATTACACCAATGACAGAAAACTCCATGCAAATAATAAGTCAAATATAATAATTAAGATTCAAGTTGCACATTATTATTGGCAAAGGTGTAATCATACCTATGAATGATAATCATCAAATTTAAGGCATGAAAACAGAATTCATTTTTTGACTTTTTGAAATCAGGAAGTCTCTTGTTTTTTTGAGGATGACCCAGTTGATTAGACGTCATAATTGACAAATGTTGCAACACTGACATGCAAAATGTTATTAAACGTTAATCAACATAATCAATATTTAAAGTGAATCCAGCTGTGACCATTGTGAGCTCATGTTACGCCATTTATATTACACTTCACTATTTATACTACAGAAAATACACTTATAACCAAACTGACATGATTCGCCTAAAGACACGTTCAATAATGCGCAAACTTTAAAGTTAAGTTGCTTTGAGACATATGTGTTGCTTGAAAGTAATTTGTAAATGCGGTGATGTTGGTGAATGTCGCCACCTAGTGGCCAAATAAATACATTACATCATAAGCGAATGTTGCAACACTGATCTTCCTCATATGTTAAAAACATGTCATCAACTGCAGTTGGTGTTGATTACATAATTATTTTGATCAATCTTTTATTGGTTGAACTAGTTAGTTTGTTAAAGTAAATAAATACTGTATTATAATAATATTGTCATTTAATAAAAAACTATAAAAACGAATATTTGAATAGCCTAATAATAAATAATAATTATCAACCCCAATTACAATTAATAGTAGTACAGTCGTATTTATTACTGTTAATTACTGCAATATTAACGACCAGCATTTTAATAAAATCTTAATTTAACCTAATATAAACATACATATTTAATATAAATATTTCTACTATTGCAATCATCACTGTTGTTGTCAATGTTAAAAAGTACAGAACTTCTATATTTGTTTGTGTATATTACATAATTATGTCCATGGTTTGTCTTCAGAGTTTTTGTTTCACTTGAGGAACTCGGACCGGAACACGAGAGATTGAGCAAGTGAGTGATTTCCCACCGCAGAAATGTTGGGAAACGCAGAAGAGATGAAGGGAGACAAACACAGGGAGATCTCCACATTATCGTCATCGCTTCTATATGCTATATATACACATCTATAGGACTGCTGTTACAATGAAACTAAAAACACCGATCGGAAGACTGAAGAAGGCGCAGAAGTGAGAAGAACGGAACGGTAAGACGTTAAACTTTCGCTTAACTTTACTGAAAGTGAAATTTAAATCTGCACGTGCATGAAATAATCCATCGTCTTTTTGAAATGAGAGTGCGAGTTATAGAGTAAGATTCACATTGTAGTGCAGTTTTCCTCTTAAGTCACCGAACCTTGAACTTGTTATGCAATGAAAATGAAACATGGTAACCAAATATCGTATACAAGTGTGTATAAAGTTAAATATACACAAATATCAAAGCTGAGTAATACAGTAATAATGTAAAAATTTGCGATATAAATTATAATATAGGCCTAGTATAATATGCTATCTCACTATATATTACATTATATATTATTAATTAATTTCTTTAGTATTATTTGTTATTAATTTGATTTCTGTGCAGCTGCCTTGCAAAATTAATTAAAGTGTTGGCTATAGAAATCTACTTATTTTGAATTAATTTACAGATTAATCAATACACAGTGTTGGGTAAATTACTCTTAAAAGTAATTATTTACCAGTTACTATTTACATATTCAATAGTGTAATTAGATAACTGTACAAATGACTCTCTCCACAAAGTATTTATTTACTTATTAAGGTTGATATAGGTTATAGAAAGTAATTAGTAATAAATACAGTGATTCATGGACAGACATGAAATTTCTTTTAATTATTTCAAATATATAATGTAAAACTACATAAAGTAGTCATTAACTGACCAAAGTATTAAAATGTGAGAATTATAATTTAATGCACGCATTTTAAAGTTAGACTTTTAATTTTTATGTCAATCCAACTATATAACACACAGAATTTAGTTGAATTACATCAGAAGTAACTGTAATTCAATTACAGAAAAAATAGACTAATCTCTTACTTTTACTTTTTCTCAATGGAAAAGTAAGGAAAATATAGTAACTAATTACTTAGTAACTAGTTACACCCAACACTGGACACCAAATATACTTTTTCATCCTTTCACAATTATAAACCGTTGGTAAAGGGTGTTACATTTTTTTGTTTTTTCCCCACAGAGCTCTGAGAATGGACTTTTCATTCATTCTTATCCTGTTTGGATTGTGTCTCGACATTCAGCTGGTGAAATGCACCCCGCTGTGTTCAGTTAGCGGTTTATTTGCTGACTGCATAAATCGGGGTCTTAACCAGGTGCCGGATCTGCCCGCGCACGTCATCTATGTAGATCTGAGTTTTAACAACATCCGTGAGCTCAACGAATCGTCATTCTCTAATCTGGATGGTCTGCAATCCCTCAGAATGGATCAGCAAACACCAGGACTTGTGATCAGAAACAATACATTCAGAAGACTCTCAAATCTACTAATTCTAAAACTGGATTACAACCAGGCACTGCAGATAGAGACCGAAGCGTTTAATGGATTACATCATCTGAAGACACTCACCCTCACACAGTGCGGTTTAGATGACTCCGTTCTGTCCGGTGACGTCCTCAAACCGCTGGTGTCTCTCCAGATGCTTGTGTTGCGTGAAAACAACATCGAGAGAATCCGTCCAGCACCATTCTTTATAAACATGAGAAGTTTGAACATTCTGGATCTGTCTGGCACAAAAGTGAAGAGCATCTGTGAGGAAGACCTGCTGAACTTTCAGGGCAAACACTTCACACATTTCATCTTGTCCTCGATGAAACTACAGAACATGAATCAGTTCTGGTCAGGATGGGACGAGTGTGGAAACCCGTTGAAGAACATGTCCATAGGTACACTGGACCTCTCTAGAAACGGCTTTGAAGTGAACATGGCCAAGAGATTTTTTGACGCCGTCTCTGGAACCAAAATCCAAACTCTTGTTCTCAGTAGCAGCAGCATGGGAAGCTCTTTCGGTTTTAAGAATTTGAAAAATCCAGACAGATTCACATTCGAAGGACTGAATGTAAGTAGCGTTAAGATTTTGGATCTATCCAAGTCGTATATTTTCGCTCTGCAGTTTTCCGTCTTTAGTTCTTTGTCAGACTTAGAACAAATGACATTAGCACAAAATGAGATCAACAAGATTGACCACGACGCGTTTTTAGGCGCCACAAGTTTATTAAAGCTGAACCTGTCCAGAAACTACCTGGGTGCTGTTGATTCTAGAACCTTTCAGAATCTAGACAAACTTCAAGTGCTGGATTTGTCGTATAACCACATACGAGTGCTCGGATATCAGTCGTTTCAAGGGCTCGCCAATTTACTTCAACTTAACTTAACCGCAAACAGTCTCGAATCGGTGCATGAATTCGCAATCTTACCAAACCTAGAAAAGCTCTACTTGGGGGAGAACAGAATTACGTCATTGTACATGATACCGAACATTGGACAAAATCTCACAACTCTTGACCTGGAATTTAACAAACTAACTGACCTGTCGGATGTGTACACAATAGTGCAGGGATTTCCAAACATAGAAAATATCTTTCTTCAAGGTAACACATTTTTCAAATGTCACGATGAGAGAAATCAGACGACGTTTGTTTCAGGCAAACTTCAACTCCTTCATCTTGGGATTTCATCCATTGAGGTCATCTGGTCACTTGGAAAATGTTTAGACATCTTTGAGCATCTTCATCACTTACAGCAGCTCTCTCTGAGCGGCAACTTTCTCCAATCGCTCCCTAAAAACATCTTCAAGGATTTAACATCTCTGACTTTTCTAGATTTGTCCTTCAACTCTTTAAAGTATCTCCCCGCTGGTATATTCCCTGAAAGTCTACGAATTCTCAATCTGGAATACAACTCCATGTATTCAGTGGATCCACATCTCTTTGGTTCTCTCACGCATCTCAGTCTGAAACAAAACCAGTTCCGGTGTGACTGCACCCTGAAGGACTTTCGGACGTGGCTAAACGAGTCTAGAACCATCCTCGTACATCCTGCCGAAGACGTGACGTGTGCCAGTCCTGAAGATCACTACATGATTCCTGTTTTGAGTTCCAGCATACAATGTGAAGACGAAGAGGACGAGAAGAGCGTCGAAAAGCTGAGATGTGTGCTTTTTATTGTCTGTGCGGCCTTCGTCGTGTTACTCACCGCCGTCACCATCATTTACATCCGTTGCCGTGGTTACGTATTTAAGATCTACAAACGACTCACAGCCAAGCTCGTGGATGGAAAGCGAGAGGATCCCGAAGCGGATGGGTTCTTGTACGACGTGTACGTCTGCTTCAGTTCCGATGATATAAAGTGGGTGGAGAAAGCGCTGTTGAAGCGACTGGACTCGCAGTTCTCGGATCAGAACGTCCTTCACTGCTGCTTCGAGGAGCGAGACTTCATACCCGGAGAGGACCATCTTACCAACATGAGAAACGCTATTGAGAGCAGCCGGAAAACACTCTGTGTGGTGTCGGAGCGCTTCTTGAAGGACGGCTGGTGTTTGGAAACCTTCACCTTGGCGCAGAAAAAAACAGAAGAGGAGTTAAATAACGTTCTGCTGGTGTTGGTGGTGGGGAACATCCCCCCGTACAGGTTACTCAAATACAAACCGATAAGATCACACATCGAGAACAGAAGATTCCTCGTGTGGCCGGACGACAGTCAGGATTTACAGTGGTTTTATGAGCAGCTTATACACAACATCAGAAAAGACACAAAGATTAAACAAACAGAGGGAAAAGCAGACGGGAGAGAGACTGAATTAATGGACACTGCAGTTTGATTACAGTGTTTCTAATATTTATGTTAACTATTTGTTTCTTTTTTTATCATGTTGTGGTTTTCCGATATTAAAAGATCAAATCTGGCAAATCTGCATCTTTCATTTTAAACACTTAGGTTTCCAAACAGGTAACAACAATGTTTAACTTCATAAGGATGCATCAGTTCATGATATGTGATGAAAGATTGTTATATAAATCACGACGGACACATTCTCTCGTGAGATTATGAAAGCACTGGGACATCCAAAACCACATTTATTCTGTTACAGCATTAAGATGTGGATGTAAGCAGGAGGCCGCTGGGAAGATGCACATTCCCTCTTCAAAAACATGGGACTTTATGCTTCTGAGCAATGATGGATCGTACAATGAAACCTCCAGATTGCCAAAGAACACCATCTTTGAAAGAATGGTTGAGAAAACGGACTGATTTATTACAACACTTTGAAACACAATGTACGGTTTGCCAACTCTGAGGGTTCATGACTGAGCCAATAAGAATGTAGAAATGTAGAGTTTTATCCTCAAAGCTAATATTTACACATGCAAAAACACAATCAAATGAAAGCTGACCGGATATTAACACTAACAGGATGTCACTAAACCCCTCGTGTAAAATACTGTAGTGTACTTTAATATTTACTTTAATAAACTGAAGTAAAGATTTCTAGATGCTATAATGGTTTTTACGCTTACTTCAGTAAATATGAAGTATACTACAGTATCAATTGACCTATTTTAATAGTAGCCTTAACATGAACAAGGATTGGTAAATAATAAAATGAAGAGTTTGGTTCCAAAATGAGATGAATATGAATATTTTTTTATTGTTGTATTTGAATCAAACTGCAGTTGTTGAATTTTATTAAAGCAAGATTAACTAACATAAAATACAGCTAACTAACATAATTAAAAAGTGATAACATTATAAGAAACGTGATTTTTCTCATTTTGGAACCAAACTGTTCAAATATACTATAGATTAGTAAGCAAATCGCTTACTATAGTAAATACTTACATATGTATACTACACTCATCTTTTGTGGGTGAAAATAAAAAATAAGCAAATCGTTCAGGATTAATAAAATGGCGAAAGTCTGTATTATTATAAAAATGTATTATATAATCGCAGTCAATCATTTAAATAGATGTTTGCATAAGTTGTCCTGGACGTTAGTTCAATGATTTGAGGAAACTCTGACCGGAAAAGCAGCAATAAAAGCGTTTCCTATTTCACAACACTGAGGAAACACTGAGGAGATGACGGGAGAACATCCGAGTTTCTGTTCGGCTCTTATTGAGATATTTTACCGTAAAACGTAATGTAACTGTATGGATTCAAAACCAAAACGGTAAGACACTAAACAATCGCTCGATTATTATCTTAAGACACGAACTCTGTGGTTAATCTCATGACGGAGGCTGCAGAGGACAATCCGATAAACTCTGCGCATACTGAATTGATCGGGGTACAATTTCTAAACATCGCGAGAGCGTTCCGAAAGCAAATTCGAGCTCTCGCGATACGCGACGTCATGCGTCGTTGGTTTTGCGCAACGTAACAGTTTATAACAGATTACTTAGAGCTGTAACTTCGCAATTTTGGTGCATTAAATATTTAGGAAACCCTAAAAAATGATCACGAAAGCAACCTTCGTTCATTTTAATTAGTTTTGACAGTAATTCCTTAAGGAAACTTAACATATGGTTTTACTAAAAAATAAACATGTTACACAATTATTCTGCGTTAGTACACATTTTCAGGGAGGGCAATTATATAGCCTTTCATTTTATAACCTTACATTTAGTTCCGAGTTTTCATACTGACCTGAATTTGCGTTTTTATGTGACAGAAAGAGACAGTTCAGACGAAGTTGAATTTGTAACGAAAACGAATGGCTTTTCTATTCAGCAATCTTAGCTTAAAGTCACAGTAAAATAAAAAATGACAATTCTTATTTTTCATGAAATATTGCAGCGTTTATTGTAAATAGTTTGTCAACGTGGGTCATTCTCTTTTTAAAATTCGTGTGTCCTCATAATCTTTAGTTACAATCTGAAAATGCACCTCCTATCTGAAATTACCATCCTTCCTAAATGACGTATGCTAGACGCCTTGGGCTGATCATCCGTTAACTCCTCCCCTTCAACTGTCAGTCTGCTGCCAATTCCATTTCTAAACACAACGGCTGTTTTTATACATCCAATCAAATCGCAGAAAAAAGACGAAATTCAATTTCACTCGGAAATGCGTCACAATACGGAAGTAAAACGATCGCAAACTTCCGCTTCACGGGAACTTTAACCATGGTATTTACGGTAAAACTAGACAGCAAAAATGCAACAAGGTCTCAAATTTATAACAGTTTAAACATGATATTTGTTGTTAAACTGTGATTATACAAATAGCATTAAATCCACCAACAAATGGTTACTTTTACTATAGTCAAACCTTGATTAATTTACAAGAAAATCACCTCTTTGTCCGATTCTGTACGATTTAGATACAGTTTCTTACACAACCTACATGGATGTTGTAGTGCGAGGTTTCCAAAATAGCTTACATGATGTAAATAAATCACAATAATAATTTAACTTACAAATATTTCTCTTCATGTTTTTGTTTTTTCACAGAGCTCTCAGAATGACACCAAGACAAACATCATCCCTGACCACACTCGTATTATACATCAGCCTTCAGATTGTAAAATGCACTTCAGTGTGTTCGACAGATGGTTCTGAGGTTCACTGCACAGATCAAGGTCTTCAACAAGTGCCGGATCTGCCAACATATGCCACGTATGTGGATCTGAGCAACAACAACATTACTGAACTCAACGAAACATCCTTTTCTCACCTTGAGTGTCTACAAGTCCTCATACTAAAGCATCAAACACCAGGACTCACGATCAGGAACAATACATTCAGAAGACTCTCAAATCTAACCTCACTTCAGATGGATTACAACCACGGGCTGCAGATAGAGACCGAAGCGTTTAATGGATTACATCATCTGAAGATTCTCACCCTCACACAGTGCGGTTTAGATGACTCCGTTCTGTCCGGTGACGTCCTCAAACCGCTGGTGTCTCTCCAGAAGCTTGTGTTGCGTGAAAACAACATCGAGAGAATCCGTCCAGCACCTTTCTTTATAAACATGAGAAGTTTGAACATTCTGGATCTGTCTGGCACAAAAGTGAAGAGCATCTGTGAGGAAGACCTGCTGAACTTTCAGGGCAAACACTTCACACATTTCATCTTGTCCTCGATGAAACTACAGAACATGAATCAGTTCTGGTCAGGATGGGACGAGTGTGGAAACCCGTTGAAGAACATGTCCATAGGTAAACTGGACCTCTCTAGAAACGGCTTTGAAGTAAACGCGGCCAAGAGATTTTTTGACGCCGTCTCTGGAACCAAAATCCAAACTCTTGTTCTGAGCGACCGCAGCATTGGCAGATCTTCTGGTTTTAACGGTTCAGAAGATCCAGACAGATTCACGTTCAGAGGACTTCGGGAAAGTGGTTTGAAGGATTTGGATATGTCTGGATCAAGTATCTTTGCTCTGTCGCATTCAGTGTTCGGTTCTTTGCCGCGTCTAGAACAGGTGACATTAGCACAAAATCAGATCAACAAGATCGAAAACAATGCGTTTTTGGGTGTGACGCATGTAATAACGCTAAACCTGTCCAGAAACTTCTTGGGCGTCATTGACCGTCATACCTTTAAGAATTTACCTAAACTTCAAGTGCTCGATGTGTCCTACAATCATATATGGAAACTCAGACATGGATCACTTGAAGGACTTTCAAATCTGAAGGATCTCTATTTAACAGGAAACGTTCTCGAATCCACACACGAATGTGCATCCCTACCGAGCCTGGAGAAGCTCTACTTAGGTGACAACAAAATTACAAGTTTACCCTACGACTTACCCATCATGTCTAGAAATCTCACAACCCTTGACATGAATTCGAACAGACTGACTTCTATGACAGTGTTATTCGCAATACTAGAAGGATTTCCTCAAATGCTGGAAATCAATCTCCAAAACAACGGGTTAGTGGATTGTTACGATCAGCCTCCCACAGTCGTTCCACACGAACTCCAAATCCTCGATCTTGCAACAACAAATATGGAGTTTTTCTGGTCACTTGGAAAATGTTTAGACGTCTTTAAACATCTTCCTCAGTTACAGCAGCTCTCTCTGAGCCTCAATCTATTACAATCCCTCCCTAAAAACATCTTCAAGGATTTAACATCTCTGACTTTTCTAGATGTGTCCTTCAACTCTTTAAAGTACCTCCCCGCTGGTATATTCCCTGAAAGTCTACGAATTCTCAATCTGGAATACAACTCCATGTATTCAGTGGAACCTCATCTCTTTGGTTCTCTCACGCATCTCAGTCTGAAACGGAACCAGTTCCGGTGTGACTGCACCCTGAAGGACTTTCAGACGTGGCTAAACGAGTCTAGAACCATCCTCGTACATCCTGCTGAAGACGTGACGTGTGCCAGTCCTGAAGATCACTACATGATTCCTGTTTTGAGTTCCAGCATACAATGTGAAGACGAAGAGAACGAGAAGAGCGTCGAAAAGCTGAGATGTGTGCTTATTATTGTCTGTGCGACCTTCGTCGTGTTACTCACCGCCGTCACCATCATTTACATCCGTTGCCGTGGTTACGTATTTAAGATCTACAAACGACTCACAGCCAAGCTTGCAGATGAAAAATTAAACCTCATGGATCCCGAAGCGGATGGGTTCTTGTACGACGTGTACGTCTGCTTCAGTTCCGATGATATGAAGTGGGTGGAGAAAGCGCTGTTGAAGCGACTGGACTCGCAGTTCTCGGATCAGAACGTCCTTCACTGCTGCTTCGAGGAGCGAGACTTCATACCCGGAGAGGACCATCTTACCAACATGAGAAACGCTATTGAGAGCAGCCGGAAAACACTCTGTGTGGTGTCGGAGCGCTTCTTGAAGGACGGCTGGTGTTTGGAAACCTTCACCTTGGCGCAGTGCAGGATGTTAGTGGAGCTGAATGATATTCTGCTGGTGTTGGTGGTGGGGAACATCCCCCCGTACAGGTTACTCAAATACCAACAACTAAGAACCTACATCGAGAACAGAAGATTCCTCGTGTGGCCGGACGACAGTCAGGATTTACAGTGGTTTTATGATCAGCTTATACTCAACATCAGACAAGACACAAAGGTGAAACGAGCAGAAGGCAAAGCAGATGGGAGAGAGACTGAAGCAGCACACCTTCACGAAGACACTGCAGTTTGATTGTAGTTACAGAAGATTCATCACCTGACCAGACGAAGAGTGTTAAAGGGACAGTTCACCCAAAATAAATTATTTACTCAATCTCAGATTGTTTCAAACCTGTCAAAATGTCTTTGTTTTGCTAAACACAAAGATGTCAGTAACCGACCAGATCTCCTCCCCCATTGACTCCCGTAGTGTTTATTTTCCCTACAATGGCAGTTAATGTGGGATGAGATCTGTTTGGCTACTGACATTCTTCTGAATATCTTCATTTTTGTTTTGGTAAACAAAGAAATTAATTCAGGTTTTGAACAACCTGAGGGCGAGTAAAGGACAGAATTTTCATTTCCAGGTGAACCATCCCTTTAACAGTCACCTTTTTACGGTTCGGGGAAAAAGGGTTTGAAAGTTTGCACATTGAAGCCTCCAACAAGTTTGTTTTTCCCTCTGATCTGACCTAATGAGAAGAACCATGATGTGATCATGACACATCTTTCCAGCTTTAGGAAATCACAAAGCAAACACAATACAAGCACAGTCGCTTTTAAGCTAATATCTCGAACACTGTTTTGATGTCGTTTGACGATTTAAAGAAATGTGACTTGTAAACATTCACTTGGTAAATATGGAGAGTAAAATGTCCTAGAATTGATTTTAATTTTCTAAATAACTCCATTTCTCGCTTTGCTCCTGGCCTTCACCAAGATTTATTTTGATTCGAGCTCTGTTGACTGTCTTTCTCTTTGTATAATGAAAATCATGTATATAAAATGCAACTACAACTACAGACACCACTTTCTATCGTTCCTCAGATGTTGCACAACCTTCCACGTAGATCTGTGGCTTAATTCGAGACACTTCATTTTTCATAAAGTTTGACCTTTATAAGGTTGTATTTGTTAATGCATTAGCCAACATAAACTAACAATAATATAATAATACTTCTACAGCATTTATGAAGCTCAGTTGATGTTAATTTGGCATTCACATTTATGGAATCAAAAGCGCTAACATTACTAGCAGCACATTGAACTTAAACAAATGTTTTAACTAGTGGTGGGCATAGATTAATTTTTTTAATCTAGATTAATCTAGATTAATCTTGGAATTAATCTAGATTAATCTAGATTAAAATGGCTCATTTGAATTCTGCCGAAGGCATTCAGAATATGTGTGTTACCCAAATAATGACTAAAAGTAAGTCTTTGGGAACGGGTTTCTCAAGCCAGGTGGCGCATTAGACCAGGGGCTCATCTCCTGTTTCCAAAATGCATCACAAACTACTTGAGAAAGCTGTTCTACTATGATAATTTGTGATGAAAATTAAATTATGTTCAATAAGATGTACTTGTGTTTACTTCCGCATTAGCTAAGGGATGCTTTGTGTTTAGGTGGTACTTGAGACTGGAAGAGCTCCTACAGTACATTTACATTTAAATTCAGTCATTTAGCAGACGCTTTTATCCAAAGCGACTTACAAAGAGTTAGGGAGCAACAATCGATATGTCATACAGGAGCCATAATACATTAGGTGCCAATACAAAGTTATTGGTTTCAACTAAAGCTAGACCACTACCTGTTGAGAGAAAGTTTTTTTTTAAACTAACTGTATGTAAACCAATTTCGTACAGTAAACCAACTCCACATTGCACAAGGTGCAAACAAGCTTAGTCTTGTCGAGGTTTGCATTGGGAAGCGTCTTAAAAATAAATGTTCCCTGAAGCAAACCTGGCGGCTTCATAGCTGCATCCATGTTAGCACGTCGGGTTTGATCTGGTCATTTCACAGTAACGTTATGTTGTGTTCAGACCAAACACGAGTGATTTACATGTTAAGTCAATGCAAAGAGGCGATAGACCTACTTGCTGCGCGAATGAAGCCCTGGTTATGAGATGATGAGGCGGCGAGAATGACGCGAATCACGCGAGTTGAAAAATCTCGTTCTCTTCCCCTACAGTGACATTAATCTATGTATACATCCGCGCTAAAATATCAAAGCGAAAGTCATCATAGCTTGTGTAGTATAGACCCAGCTCCAAACCCGACTTTGAGAATAGATTAACGGCGACATTTTTTTTATCGCGCGATAAGAGTCTCACTGCGTTAACGGCGTTAACGGCCCACCACTAGTTTTAACTATCATGAACAAAGATTAATACACACTGATGTTCATGTTCAAGATAGTTCTTGCATTTACTAATGTTAACAAATACAACCTTCTAGTAAAGTGTAAACTTTTAAAGGAAAATCAGGGAAACCTTTTAGGCATTTCTAACAAACCTTTTGTCTTACAAAAAACCACTACAGGTGTACTTTAAATTGTGAAAAAACAATGGCACTGATATATTTTAAACACTTAATATCTGTCTTAAGCCCAGAATGGGTATCCAATCCTTATGGTTCAATGACGCTCAAGTTAATATTAAATAATTTTGTTTCCTATTAAATAAAACAGTGACACAAATTTTTGAATATTACAAGGAAATTAATAAATGCCAGCCAATGGATGAGCTTTATAATACAGATCAAATTCATGAATATATTGATCATTTCTAAAAATGTATTAATTTAGTAGTACTGACACACATCAATAACCTCTGTTGGTTGTGTTTTGGAAGGTAAAACCAGTTTAAACGTATCATTCAGTAATAGAGTCTGTGTGTAATGATGACTGGAGGTGACAAGCACGTCTCTAAGGGACATTATGAGAAACACCTCACGCATCATTAGATGACGTTAATAAAGGAAACACTGGATTTATTTGACCAATAAAAGTCCAGAGGTTGAAAGAACTGTTTGCTCACTGCACAAGGAAGCGAGTTTTCTTCTGAATCACCAGGAAGAGTCGATTATATATTAACGTCAGTCTAGAAAAACACGACAGAACTACTGGAGATAGTAAATTATTTAAAACTTTATAGGCAAAACATTCAAAACAATGAAAGTGCATGACTTAAATACATACACAACACACACAGATATATATATATATATATACACACACACGTTTATATGAAATGTGCAGAAAAATAAACTCTGATTACATTTCTGATCCTTATGCAAAATTAGCGGCCTTTAGAAAAACATCTGAGACACCAGCCAGCGGGTGAAAATTATGCCATATACAGACTTATTTCCCAAATATAAGTGATTGATAAATGGTCATTAAATCTCAAGATTTATAAATCAATCTCCAAAACACTGTACTATGCCGTTATATTTTATAAATATTAGCATAAACTCTCCGTGGAGGCTTTTAAATGAATGGCAATAGTCGGCTTGCTGGTTCTTGACTCCAACTCTACAGAATTGCACGTTGGTTTGGCAGTCTTTTTAAAACAGATATATTTCTTGGGAGAGACCCTTTTTTTACTGTCTTTTTTACTCTGATTGCTTTTGGCACTTTTGTCAGGCTCTTTAATGCCATTTACTTTTGATTTCCTATGGTTCTGTGCTATGTTTTGAGGTGTCTGGCAATTTTGTGTGTGCTGCTCCGTCTTCTTAACGGTACAGTCCGTAGTTGTAGTAGCACGGCACTGAACATCTGGAGCGCGAAAATCGAAGCCTTCTTGTTGTGATAAATTGGGACCACACGCACTGATATGGGACTCGTCCTGCACCGTATCGGACAACAGAGCCTGTTGCAGAAGGTGCACCGCGTGCATACTGTAACCCCCTGGGAAACATCTGTGTGTGGACGCCCTTGATGTTTGGCTCGCCGTGCATTGATAAAATTGACCGGAGTTTACGAAACAATCAGCAGGGGTGTGCGTCCTATCTAGTGTGCACAGGTTGTTGTGTTCCGCAGGTAAGTGATTTGTCAAATTCAAGTGTTTAGCAAGGCACAGGCTTTCACCAGACTGACTGCAGGGATGGCACGAAGTCCTATGTCCGTCTCGCATGTACTGAGGCCCACAGGAGCACCCCGCGCCGTAAGTGTACTGATGATGTGGAACTTCCGCTCCTGGTACTCCATTCTCAGAAATTGGTTCTCGTGGGTCAGCGTTGGCCGTGCACAAATTACCGCAATGAAAATAGGACCCATTATGCAACTGCGTGCACGCCTGCTGTTCCTCATCAGAGGCCTTCTCCGTTTTTCGGCCATTTAAAGGCTCAAGCTCATAGTGTTCGTGCTCGCCCTCTCCTCCTGCGTTATGCACAGAGTGCTTGTTAAGTTTATCTTGAGCGTTATTAGACTGGGCTTCAGGCGGGTGGTCCGCAAAAGTGTAACAGCGCAGTTTCTTTGGCAAAGGAATCTGTCCGCAGGTACCCTGAGGTCCCAGACAGCGACACATGCACTGAAAGAAAAACGTTGCGAAAGCCCAACTGATACACATAATGAGCATCAGAAAGGTGCCAAGTTGAGTGTAAGCCAGAACCGTAGAGGGCATCATCATCGCACCGGCCACGAAGGTCGTGAGCGCTGCCATGGCTATGGCGGAGCCCATTCTGCTCAGAGAGAAAATGACCTTCCCCTCTCGGTCTGGTTCCGGGGCGAGGCGGTACGCTACTCCATAATGCACGGCAAAGTCAACCGAGAGCCCAACGGCGACCGAGATAGTCACTGACTCAAGCACATTCAGTTCCCAACCCAACAGCACAAGAGATCCAACCGTGACAAAGATTGTCCCAGCGATGGAGATGATGGCGTAGAGGCTGATGACGATGTTCCACGTGGTCAGAAGCATGACGCTGAAGGCCACCACCACAGAGAGCGCCATAGCGATGAGAGTACCGCCCGACAGGCTGTCCTGTAGGTCGTAGAACTCCAGATTGCTTACAAACCACCCGTAGCCAAGTCCTTCGGGTGCTTCTCTCAGCTCCTTCCTTAATCCACAAATCCACCTCCTTATAGAACTGATGCATCTTCTCGTACGCCAACGTGAAATGGTAGGTGCTTTGAAACTCCAGCACGATCGCTCTGATGGTGTCGTTGATGTCAAACCTTGGCCCTGGTGTCTTGCTGTCAAGGTGGTAAATGGTGCTTCTATCGAGCTCCATGATGGCCCGTTTGATGCACAATTCAAAGACGTCTTGCCTGTAAGGGAACGTGGACTGACTACAGCAGGGATAAACCGGAGCGTCATCGCAGTCCCGGTTCTCCATCCACTGCTTGAACGTCTCCATGAAGCAGCTAGTAAAATCCTGCTCCTTAGACTGAAACACAAAGCTCTGGTTCCGGAGCTTCTGGCAAAAGTTGAGAATCCAAACCTGGCTAGCGGGACTTGCTATATTGAAGGTTGTGTCCAGTGTTAGTTTACCCTTGTTTTTGGGGTTCAGTGGATCTCCGTTGTCGATGGGAGTGACTCCCCAGATGATGGTGATCGGCATGTGAAGGTCTTCGCCGTGGTTTACTCGTTCGAACATGAAGAGCTTTTTGTATTCGGCATCGTAGCGTTCGAAAGGGTGGGAGGAGCGGAACACCTGAAATTCCGACAGCTCCAGAGAGGGCAGCTTCATCTTAGGGTTCACGCAGACGACGTAAACGCCGCCCACCGTCATGGCCAAAAACCACAGGAGCCACAAGTAGCGCAATTTGATCACGACGCAAGGCAACACTTTTTCAAAGAATATCCGCGAGGCCTCGGAAATAGCAAGAAGACATCTGTTGACCATTTGGCACAGGCTCGTCCAAAACTTCACGGTGCCATTCGTCTGGTGGTGTTGTGACCTTGAGCATGTGAACAGGTTGACCAGGTATCGCTCATGCAGGACGACCACAGCCGGCAGCCAGGTGACCATCAGTATGTAGTTAACTAAAATAGCGGTCCCGGCGTAGACGCCGAAGCAGCGGATGGCAGTGATGTTGCTCACGTAGTTGGCATAGAAGGCGGCAGCTGTGGTGAAGCTGGTGACAAACATGGAGAGCGCTGCGTGCTGCAGAGTGACGCTGACCGTTTCGGAGAGCTCCGAATTGGGCTTGTCAAACTTTGTGTAGTTCCAGACGTCGCAGAGCACGAATGCGTCATCGGCACCGATTCCCACCAGTATGATGAGCGCCGTGAGATTCATGAAGGGGAAGAAGTCGAAACCGAAGACCACACGGTACAGGAAGTACGAGACGATGAGCGAACTGATGATGGCGAACATGGTCATCAGGGTGATAAACATGGATCTCGTGTAGACACACATGACCACTAACACGATCAAAATAGCTATGATGGGATACATGGTGTCTGTCAGCAGGTAGTCCTGAAACAAGTTGTGTTTGATGCCGAACTCGATTCCTGTAACCATAGTGATCCCGTCCGAGGTGTTCCAGTTCTCAAAGTGGTCCAAGTAAATGTTCATCATCGTCTCCCCTTTCTCGGTCGGAGAGAACAGCATGCTGTATTTCAGGATGGGAGAAAGGGAGTCCGTGTTCTTTGGGTTCAGGAAGTCTTTGTCCACCAGAAAGTGAAAAATCTGATACACGGCGTTGTACTTTGTACATTTTCGAGGAACGTTGCCACACTTGAGGTCCTTTTTGCGTGTGTTCATATCCCAGCACTCAGGGCCCAGAGTGCCGTTGTGATAATACTTAGCGCAGGACCGCAGAGTCTTTAGTGTATGAGAAACATCTCGCTCTGTGATCTTTAGGCAAGACGACTTGTTCGTCAGGACGGCTACGTAGTTCCCAAGAGTCCAGCTGGGACAGCAGGACGCAGCGGTGGTGCGCTGACACAAATCCAAGTATTGAGGATGAGAGCGAACCTAAAGAGACGAACATAAAGATAGTAAAACACCAGCATGGACGCATGTGTTTGAATGTTTCTTGTTCAGGTGTACATACCCGTGTATTGTCAAAATTGCACATGGATTTGATTGCTTGTATATTCCACAAGTTCTTCCCCTCTGCGGAGGCAAAAACGATTCTGGAATAGCTGTCGCCTGTTGGGAAACAACAACTGCAGATTAAATCGATGTCCAGTCTTCCCTTCATTGTCCTCCCGATGGCAGCATTGAGCTGATGTCGGCTCGCTTTTACTATTCATGATGCATTTGACAGATAGCGACATACCTGGCACATCACAGAAGAAACTGTCCTTACTGAAATCCCACTCAGCTTGTCTTTTCTTTCGATCAAAGTGGTCTTCTGACCAGTGGTCATCTTGATGGCTGAAACACACAACGAGAACTTGAAAATCAAGCAACTGACTTAAACCTCGTCTGAGGACCCTTGTTGAATGAAGCGTGGATCTGTTAGTAACTCATGTGTTCTTTACAGACATTTTCTCAATATACGCGAAATCTTGCGGTTAATGACACATTCCACATTTACAGATTGATTTATGGATCATGATACAGCAAACAAAGGTCTCATTACCAGGCTAGTTTACTACAAACTCTCTAATTTCCGTCAGACTTGGCATGAGCTCAAATCCACGTTTGGCTCTGCGAGTGTTTTTCAGGGTGAATACATGCAGGAAATCTGGTTATCAGATAAGAAGTGAACTCAATAACCTTTTGGCCTGCTCGTCTGCGTATTTAAAGGGATAGTTGGCCAGAGTCGCTTTATAGCCCGTGTTTTTCACCATGTTGTTCCACGTTACCAATCGCTGGCCAATTGCGGTGCCCCTTGGTTCAAATCCCTGATAAGAAAAATGATAAAAGACTTTATAGATGTTGTTTAAAGTCAACACATTGTTTGCACATTGTGACATATTTTACAGGGAAACTGGATGATCAGTCAAACTTAAACGTAGGGTGGGACTAGATTTCTATATGTCAGGTGGTTGGATAATTGAAATATTTTTGTGAAATATCATGCAGTGATAACTTCATGATGAGTAAAAAAGCACATATGATGACGTCCGTTGTATTGCGTCCCTTCTTGGATAGGGTTGTTATTTCTGATGTGGTGAAAAATGTGCATTTACCTGCAGAGGATTGGAGAAGTCAGGCAGGTCGGGTACGAGGATACCCACCAGAGCGCAAACAACAATGAGCACAGTGCACACCCCCAACACCACCACCGGCCAATCAGCAATGAGCTCAGCATAACTGCAGCACAAAAATGGTTCATACATCAAACCCAAGTGAAACTCTGTATGCACTGGCATCATCTTATTTATTACACAACTTGATAGTGACAAATTAGCATTGTGGAACGAAGCAACAGAAGCCCTCATCCTAAATAAAAGAAGAATTTAGCAGGGATAGCAATAGCAGTCTTACCTTCTGGGACACCGAAACGGCCTCGGGGGGCTGAAACAAAGAGAAATAAAACAGATCAGGTTGGATTCAAGAAGCATACAGTAGATTAAATCTACCCGCGTGGAAAGAGGAATGTTTTAAACCAACTCTTGAGGAAATCAGAGCTGTCTGAGGACATTTCTAGCTGCTATTTAAACCAAAGCCATCACAGATGAACTGATCAAACAGCAGCTCAGAATCAGACAAATCTACATATGAAGAGTTAAGGTTCCAAAACACGATAAATGCGAGATAAAAAAAAAAAGTTTCCGCCAAAATTGGGATTATATCAGGTCCGTATTGAAGAAACATAAATCATCGAAATCTTATCATGTACGTGAGGAGATTAAGAAGATGATCTCCTTTATAGCATTAAAAAGATGACCCGTGAAATTTTAGGAGCGATCACTGATTGGATGTATTTTTAGTCCAGTTCCTAATGAAGGATTAGTATTGTATCGAATTCCGAGACTGTCATAGGTGGATCAACTCACTTTGTTGTGCATTTTAAACAGTTTCAAAATGAAAAATAACTTTTATATTGATTCAATGGATTAATTGCATTTTGTATTATAAAAAAACCTTTTGAAGTCAAATTCTGGATTTGAATTTTTTATGTTACTAGAACCTAAAGATGCTTTGTGAAACTTTGAAACAGAAAATAGTGTTTCTCATCTTGCCACTATCTTTGATAAGAAAACACATTTTAACTCAAATTAATCAAAATGGATTTATAGCGTTTTGGAACCAAATTCTTCATATACATTCTTCATATATTCATATCTTCATATGTACGGATATCATCATTTATTTAATTACAAAGATATTGTTATTGTGAATTTCTTCGGTCAAAAAATTATGTAAAAAGTTGAAGTGGATATGCAATAATACACCAAAAATTCTTTATTTGGTTCTACGTAAATTTGGTTATATGTAAAAAAAGATGAAAGAATAATATCTGGGGCACTATTGACTATCACAGTAGAAAACATTATTGTATGTTTAAAGAATAAAGAGTTTCCCCAGGAAACTCGGTTGCTAACAATCTTTTAATTATCTTTCTGTGTACCACAGAACAAAGACATCTATACAGGTTTGAAACTACTTGAGGTTGCGAAATTAAAGATGAATTTTTCATAATTAATGGGTGGACTTTCCCTTTAATAAACTTGGACAGGCTTCGATTTTAATACGTTTATAATATTCATTTGCAGATGAGTCAATTGCTTAAATGACAATTCATACAAACCTATACCAAGTCAAGTGTAAATCAAGGATTACTACGGAAACTATAAAAAGTTGTTAAGAGTATATATAACAATAATGTTACCAAACAGAGAAACGATTTCTTTGGGATCACGTTCAAAGCTAACGAAACATAAAACATAGACAATCAAAAATCCATTTTAATTTAAAGGTCTTGTGAATCTTAAATGTGAAACTGACACACGAGCTCAAAACAAATCTAACGTTAACCTCCGTAAAACAGTTATTTTTATAGTTACGGTTTACTTTGTGTAAAGTGGCCTTAAGAGTTTAACACCGAAGTGTTATAGGAGCGTCAGGGTCACGGGGCCAATAGGTGGCTGCAATTTTCTTCTTCGTCTTAAAGGGGAATCCATGGAATGCTATAATTAGTGGTTGCTAAGGCACAGACGAACAAAAGCCACTGGCAAGACTTTTGCACCGCGGGGCGACTTCTAGAGAGACCGTAAATCCCTTTTAAAGTTCAGCGGACATGTAATACAACAAGCAGATGTTGTGAGGACACAGGCTTTGAAGCTTCTGCATATTCTACACAAGGTGAGACCCATTAGGCTTCAAAAACCAGAGCGATGAACATCCTTTAGTACAATCAAGAGAAAAGTATATGCAGACACACCATAATCAAATAAACCAAGCCGAAAGCAAATAACCAGGACCAGATTTCCTCCACTTCCTGTAGAAACGCACAGAGACTGAACAAAGTCTGATTTATAAAGTGTGTCATCAGAAAACATTCCATGTTTGAATCCAGAGACGTGTATGAAAGATGAAATACATGGATTATTTCACGTAAGCACAGCCTTCCGTCGAGGCATCTCAAGAGTTTTTCACTGAATATTTGTTTTGTTCTATTCAGCTCAAAAAGTGCAAACATGCCTATAAATCCAAAGGATAACGTTTAAACATAAAACAAACATAAGACAGCATAGTTATCTTAAAAACGTGACATTATGAACTGATATGTTTATGGATCAGGAGGTTAATTCTTAAAAAAAGCATTGGCGGTGAGGTTAAACCACATCGCGGCTACATGGACTGAACGGTAAGCGGAGCGAATTTGCAAACGTACACTTTACATTTGTACATATTCACCTTTCCAATCTTTCTGGAGAAAAGTCCATTTTCAGTGATGTCAATCAAAAATTTTATTTTAAGACAGAGACAAGTTCAAGACACATTTTGTAAGATCCACGTGTACAGATTCTCTTAAGACTAAAGCAAACGTATAATGTTTACAGAATTTATTTAGTGCACTGTCACTTTAAATCAACAGATAATTGAACCACTGTCACTTTAAATCAACAGATAATTGAAATGCATTTAAGACCGAAAGGCCAAAGGCGCAGATTTGAATGTTTGAATGATGTGCACACATGCATCTGCTCAAATCTGAAATGGAGACGGTTCAATCCGAATGTGCTCTGAGGTCAGGGCTCAACCGCTGATATCTCTGCATTCTTTGGCTTGACATACATGGATATATGGATTGCAGGCATGAAAGCTGGATTTCAACACTGTGGCCGCTCACAAGCTGTCCAAGAAATGTCTTCATTATCAACAGGCCTCCTGGTACAAGTGTTCCTCAGCCTAACCTTCAGATGCTCACAAACTCTGGAATGTTAAAGACTGCATGCTTTTAAAATTATTAATCATCATAGTTACTGGGTAAACTGGCTGAAGGTCTCACCCTGATTAACACTATTTTGAAGGACCGTTCACACCAATAACAATAAATAAAACAATAACTGTATTAAAGCTACAAAAAAGATATTTACATTACCAGTCAAACTTATTTGGACAGTTCCTCACATATTTTTTCCATATTTTAGAATAATAATGAACTCGTCAAAATTAGGAAATAAAACTAAGGGAACTAAAGACAGTATTTTGTAACTAAAAAAACATGTGGTATATTCTTGGATGGGTGTAACTAGTTATATATTTTTTATAATTCCTTTTCCTTGAAAAAGTAAAATCATTTTTCTTAATTTATTTATAGTTACTTCCGATGTAATTAAACTAAATACTGTGTTTAATATATGTTTGTGCAATAGTGATCTGTATTTTTATATATAATTCTCACATTTGTAATAGTTCTGGTCAGTTAATAAACTACTTTATATAGTTTGATATCATTTCTTTGAATTAATTAAAAGAGCTGTTTCATGTCTATCCTTGAGTCACTTAACTAATCAAGGTTGATATAGGACATACAAATAATTAGTAATAATAAGAAGGGATGCCACATTTCTTAATATAATATTGAACCGTTCGGTTGCGGTTTTGTGTTTAAATTATTTCCGTGTGCTTATTTACACTCTGAACTGAACTTTCTTTTCTTCTTAATTTTTTACTTTTTCTATCACATAAGCATAGCAAAATGAAAAAAAAAACGTTAATGTTCAAGCCATCAGAACTGTAAAGACAGGTTTACAAGCGTACTCTCAAAATGCTCCAGATTGTCTTAAATTAAATAACATTAACGCGTGGGTCTTTAGAGATTGCATAAGACTGTTTCGGCCAATTTCATATTAATATTGAGCGCCTAAACAGTAATATTGCATACGTCTATACATTGCAAGACTATTCAGTTTGATCAAATTTATACAAGACAGGTCATTTCCAGAAAAACACGAGCTGCTAGAGGTGGGACTAGTAGGGAGAGTGGGATGGAACAACAGCACGAGCACACAACACAATCACATTAATCCCTTCCTGTTTTACACAACAAACACAGATGCATGACTTAGTTTGACTTACCCCATGCAGTTCATCTTTTAGCACTGGGACCGCCCCATCTATCAGTTTCAAGACATTCCCAAATCCATCGTTATATCCACCGTTTATATAACATCCATTACTGAAATCCCATGAACAAACAGACTCACCTGTCGTCACGGGGATCCAGAATTATAATAAACTTACCAATACAAGTTGGAGTGTATCAAATACAGAAATAGTACGTCATGCGCCCAGCTCGTTTTTTAACAAGTTGACCATGTAAAGCATGAGAAGCCAGCATGTTTAACAGTGTAAAGAAGTCAGAATCCATGACATAGCATGATATCGGATCTTTAAGAAATTACCAGCGAAGTTACTGGCAAACTGCCAAAGGTCTCGAGAGCGATTTCAACTCTTGAAGTGTGTGTGAACAGCAAGCGTGACTGCTCTTCGAAATCAAGCATGTCTAGACATGGGCCAAACTCATTTAGAACGCAGCACAACCCGGGCAGTTTGTGTCCCACATCCATATGTAGCTTTAGCAAAAACTACTTCAGATCAGACATGATCTATACGTCTTTGCAATTCTGTGATTCATGATGATCTCTTAAACACATCTTCTGTTTTAAAGATACAGAATCGAAATATGTCATTTATCAAAACATGACTCACTGGGAAACAACATCACAAGCTGAGCCTTCAGGTACAACCAAATTCACTGAGAATATACGAGACATGAATGTACAATGAGAAAGAGAGGAAATTAAAGAAGAAGGCAGGAAATTTGCAGACAGGTGAGAGTGAGAAAAAAAAATACTTTTAATAAGAAGGCTAACAGTGGGAAGAAAATTGAGATGTGAGCTTGAAGATGTGAATTTTCTTTAGTATTTTCATTATTCATACTTAATAAATACTTATTTACTGAAAACTAAGAGCAGAAGATTATACGAACAGAAATGAACAAAACCGACCATTTCAAATGAACTCATGCTGGGTTTAAAGCGATATTTGGGCTGGTTTGGTTTAAGTAGTATTAGTTTGGTTTGTCCTTATTTCACCAAATCAGGGATCAAATTAAACCTACATTTTTTCAAAAGCATGATAACAATAATAAGTGCACGTGTCTTCAGCAAATACAAAGACATCAGATGGATTTGATCAATTCCAGCTGTGGCCTCACCCACCCGGAGTATTCAGTCTGTTTAGTAAACGCTAGTAAGAAAGCTAGACACTGGTCTAATTTGGGGTTATGACTGGGTCCTGCTTAGTCGAGTCTTTGATGGTGGTTTATGGGATCGGGTGGGCTTTGATCTTCACTGGGCATCTTTACTGGCTCTACGGGTTCCTCCCGCTCCCTGGTCTGAGCAATACGTGAATATTCGTCTCAAACCTCTTATTCAAGCCCGCACGTCAGAACGCAGCCCAGAAACATCAATCTCTAACCTCACATTACACACAAAACCCATTCATCACAGCAGGGCCGAGGTCTCCTAGTTCTCCTTCAAACATACCCATTATACCCAGACTTCAGCTTGAACGGGAGTAGGGAATTATGGGATTGACAACAGAAAACAGTCATCAATCGACTCTTATACGTGGATTACTTTAGGGGTAAATGAGATAGTTCAATCATCCTTTATTCATCCTACCTTATGTCATTCCAAACATGTATAGAAGACAGAAATAAGTTAAGTGATAAAATCAGAACGCTGCGAGACGTCAGCTAAACAGTTGTTGTTCCGGATAACACATAAAACCTTCGAAACTGACAGCTTGAAATCAGGAAGACAAAGATCATGTTCAGGCTACTTGGCCGGGTCGGGTCTGCAGCTGTCATACACACACTGCTATGGATTTAGAAAAACAACGTAGCATCTTATAGAGTATACAGCCTGTGTGCTACGTGTGCATTTTGTACGCTAGGCCCCTGGAAGCTTCACATGATTCTTTAGACTTCCAACACAGCTATATCAAAATAAATAAAATGTCCCTTCATACATTCCAATGTTGTGAACATGGCTGGTTGGGACAAAAACTAAGATTAACTTGAGATACTAGGCACCTGGCTAGGGAGCAAATGAAGAATTTAAGAAGGAGGGGGGAATTGCACAGGTGAATGGAGCATGACTGAACGGGTTAAACATCACATGACCCCAGACGACAACAAGTCATCCATCATGCCTCGGAGAAAGATCAACAGACATCAGTTTGTGTGTCACTGCACGAAAAATATCTGCAAATATAATCCCATCAAAAGATGCTAATATATCACTGACAACATCAATAACAGCATCTATTGATATCAGATCATACAATTCTCTTTCTCATGACATCACTGATCTGTTCCTCCGTTTTTAAAAGTACAACCACTAATGTTCAAAACCAGAAATCTCAAAATAAAATTGCGAAGAAATCTCAGATATACAGTATATCGATCTACTACAATGCTGTCCAATATACACCTCCGTTCACAGGTTTAGGGTCACAACCTTGTTCTTTATATATTTTTTCAGCATTTTAGAACAACATTTACTTATACAAACTATTAGCGATGTAACGATTCACTGTTAGCCGATTGAAAATCGTTTATGACATGTGACGATTCAAGCCGGTGGAGATGTTTTTTGAATTGCAGGGGCTGTGTTTACTGCAAACTCTGGAAACGTGGCTATGCAGATATTTCTGAAACTTAAAAAAAATCCAAGGAAATCACAGAAAAAGTCTTACTTTGTTAAAAAGACTTTTATTATTCTTTTCTTTTTTGATTTATTGCAGTTAAGTTTCGTTAATTAACATAAAATATATTTTCATTTTTTTACAAAGAAATGTGCAGCGTTTGAGAAATCATAAACGGGCAGTGATTCGTTTCTAATTTGTCTCATTTTTTTTAAATTCATTGTGAATGAATCGTCTCGTGAGATCAGCATCGTGAACCCAATGTGAGCCGAGTGAATCGTTACATCCGTACAAACTATGGAATAACGCAAATATAATATTGAGATAACATTTTCAGTGTAGTCATTTTATCAAGAAGCTTCTTGAGGTTGACCCTGAAATGCTTTTTTAAAACAGTTTTGAAGGAGTTCCCATCTAATCTGACCTCATGCAGAGTTTCTTTCTGCGATTCTAATTTCGGATATTTAAGCATATGCCTACAGATCAAAAAGATCATGAAAAAAATCTTTGTGAAGTGACCCTAAACATGTGATCTTCAGACCATATGTAGTTTCTGACGGATGAACATCTTTTAGTTCAAAGGCTGATCAAAACCTTCCAGGAGGTGAGTGTCCACGTCTTTGTACATTATTGTCAACTTAATCCAGTAGAATCCAAGATCTTCACATGAAAGAGATATTTGACATAGTTCTGTCTGCATGAAAAACATCAAGCATAGTACTAAAATCTCCATAAGGTTTCATTTTATCTCTGGGTTTAAATAAAGTAACAGTCATACTTCTGAAGAAAAGTCTAATAAGATCATCACTTTGTGTCCATCCATTCTGTACTCTCTTACGCCGAGTCCAACCTACGATGTACATAAAAGTAATTTCAGTTTATCATCGTCGCTTACCTCAGTGTGGCCATGTTGGGTTGATTCTGAAGTTGTTCTTGCCAATGATGCTGCATGCAGAAACACGGGATGCCCTGCACGCTGCACGAGCCCACGTGAACCGCCGCAGAGGACACGGCGTTCGGGTAGAGGGCACAAGCTCGCTGGTTCCCGCTGCAACAGACGGGCTGACGTAACGAACAGCAGACGCAACAGGGGGAAGACAGAGCATTGGGCAGGAGCACACCCAACCTTTGTGAATCCGTCCCATGTGATGAGGATGAGGAACCAGACGAAGACAGACGTGCTGTGCCGTTCGTTCTGGTCGCACCATTCCGCCTGCACTGCGCCTGCTCCGTCTCCTCAGCGGGCTGTTCTGGTTCTATTTTGGACAGCATGACTTCCTGGTCCTGATGCGAGTCTGCGCTCGTGTTTGTGGCAGGGGGGCTGGCAACCGTAGAGGATCTACCGTTGCTGAGGGGGCCGAGGTCAGCAAAGCCCTCGCTGAGCGCCATGGTCCTTCCTGCCCACGGACAGACAGCACGCTGCGTTTTACTCTGCAAACACAATATATAAAATCAATTTTAAACTCCTCCTCCCATGATGCATCATTAATGGCGTCCTATACAATATAACAGCATTGATTATTTAACTATATGAAGTAGAAACATGCGTTTCGAGAGTGTAGACTGATTTGATGACATCATTCGCACAAAGCAGATTTCAAAGGATTTGTTTGATTGAGAGGAACAGGTTGAAACACATTACAGACAGCAGAGGAGTCTGTGTTTCACGGTGCGCTTGAATTTCAGCTCTCATGGCCAGGAAACGATCGCAGTGCGTGAAGTGCATTTGTAATTTTCAATGTTTCATTGCATATTTTACCACGACACGCATGCCACTTTGAAAACATTCAACCGTGTTACCCAGGTACCCGCAAGGTTGTGATACTGGAAGTTTGCCCAGAAATACAGCGCGACTGCTCCTCAAAACCTTTGTGCAGAGTACATCGCAAATGTTCCTTTTTAAAACCCAAACCAGCACCAGGGCTACGAGCATCGCAAATCAAGATCTCCTTTCGTATAGAGAGGATCAAGCCATTCCTCTATTTGTCTGATGTGTGCTATAAATACAGTCTCTGAAATACCTGCATGAACTAACAAATCTGCTTGTGTTTGCAGCTCAACCGCGTTCAGTAAACAGCAGCCGGACGGAAAGAAAGAGCTTCTGAAAAGGGAACCCTGAGGAAAGGGAAACACACGCGCCGTGCTATGAATGACCGGATGCCTCGCGCATTCTGGAAAGCTCAAAACGATGACAGTCTAACATTTTTATCAGTGTAGGTCAAGTTAAGGGAATGGAGTAGGGGTCTGTATCAGTTGATATATTATAGCCGATAAATCATAAATCATTTCCTCTTGTTAAACTTCAGCTGCACACAGTTAAAATACAGTACAGTACTGTCTTTCTGTCGTGATCGTTCACTTACTGAAATCAGCAAAACATTATTGATGTAGGTAGAGTATGTAGATACAGTATTTATGAATGTGTGAATTATAGGAACAAAAGCATATTGTTTGAATCAGACCTGTTAGACCTGTGGCCATTGAGAACATTTCTCTGGAAGAACATCTATAATTTGTTTATTAAATATACCAGAAAAGTTTGAAGGTTAAAGAATCAATAACTAACTAAGTACTTTACTACTAAGTAAAGTAAGCTTGATACATGATTCTCAGGGGAAAAAGAGAACTAATAGTTACCTTGTTTTTTGCAGTGAATGTTTTCAAATAAAAGCAGTTTTTGCCTTTTGTTTCAGTCTTAGGGAATTTTATATTAACATTAAGATACTGCACGTCGGCCAATATATCGGTAATCGGTTTCCAACGTTATAGAATTATCGGTTATCGATCAAAATTTACATATCGGTGCATCATTATGCGTAAGTTATAGCCGTGCGTAGGACCTACGGCGTAGCTTACGCAGAGCCATGTAACCTACGCCACAGCCTGACGCGCACCTCTCAAAAAATGCAAACACGGTCAACTCAACGCGGGCCGCAAAAGCTGTGATTGGTCTGTTTGAACCCCCCCACAGGACAAAAAACTCTGCGATAGTATCATGTTTACTCAACCGCATTTCTGATAGAATTATCTAAGTAAATTATTTGTTCATGGTTACACAAGTAACACACAAGTGGGCACTGACACATAGTGTTCATTGCCTGTCAACGCGGACAAAGACGCAGAAGTGTAAATGAAAACCGACACGTAACCTACGACTATAAATTACACATTAGAACGGAGGGTTAATTTTAAAGCCGGAGTATAGTTTCCTTTTTACGTGTACACGTGTTTGTTCACGTGACGCAAAATTCGTCGTCAGAATAGTACGCGCACCGTCAGAATTTTGTTACCATCGATTCAAGGTAGTTGAAAAAAACCTGACCCCTGTAGGCCCGGAGACATATTGCAATATGCCGTAATGTGCATGAGTCCAAAGTAGTATACTTTGAAAGGCTGTGCGTTTGGTAAAAAAACGAAGTATGCCACAGCCTTAAGTCTGTGTGAAGCAAGTATGTGAAGGGTGAAGACGAATGGAAACATTTCTAAAACGTTTTGCATACACTTAAGTCACACAAATATTTGTGATGCATCATTAAAGTCCGACAACGCACAGGTGTACACTGTACAGTAACCACAGGTGTAGTTCATCACATTGAAGATCGTCTGTTTCCCTCAAATCACGCCATTGGTTAAACCACTGATCCTATCTGAGGATGCTCAAATAAACAGCAAATGTTTTGAAAGCACCACAGAGAAACACTGTTTACACTTCTCAGGAAAATGAACATGAATGGTTGACTTATATCCGCCTATCCTTATTACCCACGGAGACGATATTACCATATACCAATATTTATTAGCATAATAACTCTTACAATTTACATCTGGGTTGACAATCACAGCGTGTCAAAAAGACTTAGAATTTACAAACCAACGCAAATAAACAAGCAGAACTTATTATAAGCACATGTTCATGAATTCAGAAGAGATTGAGACCAGATACGCAGAGCTGCTGTATATAACATAAGCAAAACTCTCACATGTGTTCTTTTAAACATGTCAAACAGCAGCATGTAAAAACACGTTCTGTCCGATAATCAAAACAAATGAAGCGATTAATGGAAGCTGAATAACTTCACAAGGACAACTAAAGGAAAATATCAAATCTATGAGAACAATTACACAGTTAACGTTACACCACAGTCCACATTTCCATTCCTCGTGAACTCCTGTCAACAATCCACGGGTCTCTTGATAAAAAATAAGTCGTGTAACGATGTAAATTGGTCTTTTTTAAGAAAAGCCTCGATCGCTTCTACCTCAAATCGTCTCAAAGACGAACGCCAGCGTCTCCAAACCGCGTTATTTACTTTTCCTCAACTCGACAAACTTCGCCTCAGCCGTCCAAACGTGCGCCTCAAAACTCACCAAGCGGACACAAACGCTGCAGAAACAAGATCAGCTTCACGGCATCCCATAATCGCAGATAAATACTAAATAATCCTTATGAGAACGGCGAGTTATTTCACGCGTTTCGCTAGAACAACGGAACACATTCAATCCTCGTTCAGTCGATGCGACAAACGCGCTCCATCAGCCGCGCGCGCCCGCTACACAGCACGCGTCGAGATCGTGAGATGACGTCAGCCCGCGTCTGACCAATCACAGCGGTTCCATTCTAAACAGCGGTGGTGTAGACAACTTTGATTTATTTTCTTCTTTTGAGAGAGAGAACTGAGAAAGTTTTAGTTTTGATGATTCAAAAGTCGATATATTGACATTTTTATCAGATAAATATACATTTGAAGATTTTGGTTCCAAAACGAGATGACTAAAAAATCACGTTTTTTTATCATGATATCTGGTCTTTATTTTGTTAGTCGCTGTATTTGTTTGTTATTCAGGCTTAAATCAAAACAAAGCAACTGCAGTTTGATTGATTTAATTGGAATGCAGAATAAAAAAAAGATTTTTGAAAAAATTATCTCATTTTGAGACGAAACTCTTTATATATTTCCATACAATGCTCTTTGTTTTTATGTAGTGTTTTGTGCGTAGCATTCCTGTAATTTTTCCTGTGTTCTTATGGTAACGTTCCATCAATAGTTTTACCCACGGATACCTTTATAGTTTCCATTAAAACCGATACAATATCCATTATAACCATTACAATTTCTCTGAAGGTTTTATCAAAGACAGGCTATTTGATGTAAAAGTCTAGCTTACTAACCATCTTAAGGAAATCTTTATGCAACATAGATATTAAGTACACTAGGGTGTCTCACTAGCATTACCACAACAAAATGCAAATGGCCGTCCAAATAGACAACCCCACCTAAAATATTATATTTTTAAAATTGTTGTCATTTAAAAATATGCTTCTAAGAAGGGATAAGAATGTGCTCGCACCATGTGCCAGAACCACATGGACGCGCATCTCAGGGTGGGTCAGAGCAAAGATCTCTGAAATATCAACAGGCAGCGAAACTCCAAGACTGAACTTCAAAGAAAAGAAACATTCAAAGAGAGAGCAACGTTGCTGCATGAAGCCATAATCAAAGCACTGCAGTTAACTGTATCCATCGCCAACAGTTCATCAAAACCCACAAGGTCAGCCAACATCACGGCATGACAAGAAAGAGAAAATCACAGATGGACGAGGGTCATACACGACGGCCAGGATGGAGACTGATGGTGTTGGTGTTTAAAGATGAAATGAAGCACCACATGATGACTAAATCTGTACTTCATTGTGTAACAGTTTGTTTTCCACACGAAAACTCCTGTGTTATGAACCTTCAGGGGTCGTGATCGGTGTGCCGCACCGGTGTGCCCACATGTGTTTTACTGCACCATGATCCATACACATTAAGCAAATTACGAAGCAAATCAAAGTGAAACTATTTTAAGAAACGTTTAGTCATATCATAAGAACATTGACTGAGCATTTACTGCAGTTTTTCTTGTTTACCAAGAAGTAAATGCAGGTGCAGGCCATGCGGCAGGCGCAAGGCACATTCATATGCTTTCATTCTGCGATCCAACAATGTAAATCCATAAAAGCACGGAGGGATGGGATTTTTGGCTGGAAGTGAAATCTGGGAACGTGTCCAGGACCATGTTCTTGATTTACATTCCTCACATGAGTGTTGCCTAACGGCTCTCAGGTGCAAGAGAGAAAGCGTGCTGTCCCGACTCTCTATGATAAGCAATGATAATGATGACTATAACCAAGTCTTGTGCGGGCCTATCTCATGTGTTATATTCGATTGACGTGCTGTTTGGTGTAAGTCACGCAAACTAATCAACAGACAAAATATTTAGCGAATAAAAAAACTCTCCATTCTTGAGTATTATTTAACTTAAGCGTATATAAAACCGTATGGTTTGTCTGACCATCCTTGCGGCGGATGGGTTAAAAGTAAATAGCGGTTTTGATCCTTGATTCCTCAACCAGATTGTGAATGGCAACGGAGGGTCATTGTATATTTCGCCCGTTTGATCGCCTTTGAGGGACGTCATCCGAAGTCGATCGGAGATCTGGCTGACGCTCAGCAAACAGCATGCGACTCTGGAATTCCACCTTCATACCCTCTGTTGGCATTGAGAGCGACACAATGGGAATTCAGAAGGAAGCACGTCCGTCAGACAGTCTTCTTGACTTCCAGACACTTTTTTGAGCAGGGATGTCAAATTTCTCTAGGGGCGTCAGATTCCAGCAGAGGGAGGTTCAGGGACTAGAGGAATTCTGACATGATGTCTCAAGGCCAAACGGAAGAGAAACAGACGCCTTACTGTACTATAACACTTCGATGCAAAAAAAGATTTAAACACACTTACAATTAATTTCCTAAGAGCTGTAACATGCCACATCGACTCATACAACGCAGACAACGGCAGACATTAGGAATGTTACAGGGTTATTACAAGTTCAAAGTTCACCATTTAATATAAATGAAGAGTTTCTTTTGAAAATCAGATAACTCTGTTTTCATTTATCTCTTATTATGGCTTAAATCAAAACAAACCAACTGCAGTTTGATTGATATTAATTGAAGTGAATGTCAAGTTATAGTACATCTCATTTTGTAGATAAACTCTTCAAATAATGTTATAAATGCTTTAACAGAAAAACAAGCTTCTCATGCACTTAAACACTTGGGCTGTTTCTCCAATAGATTCATAATAATAACCCTGCTTTTTACTTTAAAGGCCACGTTCCCCACGATCGCATTTTTCAACCTGTGTAATGTTGCTGTTAGAGCATAAATAATATCTGCAAAATGATAAAGCTCAAAGTTCAGTGCCAAGCGAGATATTGTCTTTAACAGAATTGGGTTTTCAAGTACTACAGAGAACGGCTGGATCAGACTACAGCCCTCTACTTCCCGGGTACATGATGTCACTATTCCAAGTGCTTTTAATAACCTCCGGCCAAAGGAATACGCCAACAAATGGGCGAGATCTTCCTTGGAGAAGAGGAAGAGCCGCTGGAGTAGTGTTTGGTGATCACAGATTGTAAACATTTGACTGAGCTACACGCTAAACTATTTTTACTTTCATCATAATAATCATATTAATAATTCAGTCATAATAATTCAGCGACACACATTTTAAGATAACCTACGGTCAAATAAAAGCTTCATGACATCAACATCATCTTTGAAAGCTGTTCTGTGTAATACACCCATATTATATGAGTGCGTTTACCTCTTAAACACTTCTATGAAACGTCCTCTGAAGTCCAGCTTGCAAATGTCTTCTGGACGAATTTGCTTGTTTTATTATCCAACTCGGGTCCAATATAAAAAGGCAAAACTAACGCTTCTGTTATTAGTGTTGATTAATATAACCAGTCTGACGCCATTCGGTCCGGTGTCATTTCCCTCGCCATGATAGTGAAAAAAATGCGATCTCAAACAAAGACTGACGTTTGCACGTGCACTAGCAGACCTCTGTTACACTTTGATGGATCTGCATGTTTTTAACTGGTGAAGTTGACGCCATTGTTATAGTTTATTGCAAAACGCCAAAGGTTATGAATACACGTGTACTGAGAGGGGCACCGACCAATCACAACAGCCTGAGAAGCGGAAGTTCGCTAATATGGTATGGATGGACATCTTTACACACTCTAAGCGGGGAACCAATCCCGACAGAACTGTGTCAGCTTTACCAATCAGAGCGTTATGCATGGAGGGACTTTATATAGACCGGAAGAAATCCAGTTGTTCTGTTAAAAGAGGGACAGCGGTGAACAATAGATTTGAAAAATGTGAAATATAAAGCGTTTTTTTTATATTAGACACATGAACATCCATTGTTAAACACCCTAAAAACACAATCAAAGCCTCAAAAACATGCAAAATCTGGCTCCCTTAAAAGAAAAGTAGAAAGTAGAAATGGACACACTTATGCTGTTGAATATCCTCTGACTTTCTTTTTATAACCCCTTTTTTAATTCTTTAAAAAGTCAGACGGACTAGAAAATGATGATCTATTATTCATCTGACATTCACAACAACAATGACCACAGCAACATTACACTGTTGGATTAAAGTGGATTCCACACACAAGAGCCATTAAGTCTTTAACTCATTACAATCTTTAAACATAAACATTTGTCAAAGACCACCACAAAAACACAACAAAAAGTTATAGGAACATTTGTGATAAATGACCACAAAACCGCACAAAAATCATAAGCGCGTGATAGATTTCAGCTGTAGCCACTCGGTTACGCCCGCGACTCTACAGCCTGGTCTTCATCCCGCCGCCTTCCTGCCAACACAAACCAAATCACCTCGCCCTGCATGATTTCACTCAGCGGCCCGGTGTGTGTGTGAATGAGTGTGTGAGTGTGAGTGTGTTTGTGTGTGTGTGAGTGTGTTTTAATGAACAGACACATGCTAACAGAGCTCCGCTGGCGTCCCTCTGTGTCATGTTTCCAATGATTGTCATGAAGCAACAGCTGCTGCCCGCATTAAAAATGTGAAAATAACTCAACAACAGAAGAATTCGACGCATATTTTATTACTTTGTGTGTGTGTTTTACACAAACCATCTATATGTCATCCACCTTCAGGACGTCAAATGTGGACATTTAACTCATAATATATGAGGATAACTGCGTTTTAATCACCACTTGAGACTTTCATTGAGCTTATTTTGAACGGCTCTGCAGCTTAACAAATGTGTCAAAGGTCAAACAGACTGTCTAAAGAAAGAAACTACAAGGAGTTAAAAAATTATTCAAAGACTGTTGTTCATAATAGATAGATAGATATTTGTATAAAATCATTTCATGTTAACTGGCCACACTATTTAAATAAACATTATATTATTTAAAAAGTCCTTCATTAGCTGTAGTTATATTGAACGCTTTATGCCATATTTTGATTTCTTTGTTGTGAGATCACCAGGTTTGAGGACACAAACACACACGTGCGTACACAAACACACATGCACACGCGTACACAAACACACATGCACGCATACACTCACACACACACTCACAAACACACTCACAAACACACAGC
The DNA here is from genome assembly GCA_008369825.1 of Triplophysa tibetana. Classification (NCBI taxonomy): domain Eukaryota; kingdom Metazoa; phylum Chordata; class Actinopteri; order Cypriniformes; family Nemacheilidae; genus Triplophysa; species Triplophysa tibetana. The sequence continues at coordinate 1,014,739 of CM017910.1, read as the reverse complement.
AAATACACGCACACACTCACACACACACGCAAAATAAACACACGCACACTCACAAACACACACACACGCACAAACACACATCAAATACACGCACGCACACACACACAATAAACACACGCACACTCACAAACACACACACTCACAACAAACACGCACACAACCAACACACGCACACACAAAAACTCACAAGCACACACACACACACACACCCACAACAAACACACACACACAAACATGCACACGCACACTCACAAACACACACACAGAACAAATACACACACTCATAAACACACATACAACAAACATGCACATGCACAGACAAACACTCAGAAACACACACAAACACACACACTCATAAACACACACACGCACACACACACACACCCATAACAAACACACACAAACATGCACATGCACACACAACAAACACACACACTCATAAACACACATACAACAAACATGCACATGCACACACAAACATGCACATGCACACGCACACACAACAAACACACACACTCATAAACACACATACAACAAACATGCACATGCACACACAAACACTCAGAAACACGCACAAACACACACACTCATAAACACACACACAACAAACACGCACACACAAACACTCACAGACACACACACTCAGAAACACACAACAAACTAGGGGTCGACCGATTATCGAACTGGCCGATTATCGGCGTCGATATTAAGGATTTAGCCGATAATCGATATCGGTCATTTTCAAAGCTGATTTGCCGATAAAGTCATTTAATTTTAAAATGCGCTATTTTGCTCTGATGCAGCCAAGAATTTAGCGAGAGCAGTCGGAACACGTCTCTCTAGTTTGTTGCGTAGAGTAATGCCCGCCCACTGCTACTCTGATTTGTTGGAACTAAGTCACGAGTCCCGCAAATCAACGCGGGAGGCTGCGGAACAGAACGTTTTTTTCTTTCTCACACCGAGAGCTCTTACTAACTGGAGCTGCTTCGCGTTCATGCTCTCTGAGGTAAGGCAGCATCAGACGTTGAAATAAATTACAATCCACTATACTGAGAAGCAAAACACTTCAATATAATTAGTGCCTGAATTTCGGAGCAGCTTTGCGGGTTTCCTGCAGGTTCCGCAGGAGTTACGCATTATTATCATGTCGATATAATTCACATCCTTAATATAACAATGATTTTGCTCTGCAAGCGAGCAGCACACTGCACACGCGTTTCTTGTACTTGATCTAGCTGGCGTTTTGCACGTCATTTTAAGTTACGCCATTTCAAAAATACAAGCCATTTTAAAGCATAAAGAACTTGAATCGTCGGTCTTCAGTCAGATCGCTCTCGTGCACGCGCGCACACACACACTCCGTATCTCTAGCTGCTCGAATGTTAGATCGAGTTATTTTTCGCAACATATTCATACACATAAATGTTCAGAGACACACATGGGTGTGATTAAATGCCCGTCTTGCCGACAATACACTCAAGGAATAGGCTAATGTACTTACTAAGTGTGCCTAAAATGTGCTTTTAATGTTATAGCTTCATGAAAACATTTGCGGTCTTTTCAACAACATAAACAATAAAGCTACTAAGGCAATTCAATTATTTACACTTATTATATAAATTTAATTGTGCTAGTTAATCCAATGATGAGCAAAATGATTTATTGAATAGTTCTAGTATTTTATGCAATGTTTAAGTCATCAGAACATATTTTTTTATATAAATAAATATAATGTATTCCATTCAATTTTTTTATTTATTTAGTGGTTTTTACAATGCATTTTTCTTTCCAAAAAGCTTTACAAGAGAAAAAACAAATAAAACACAGAAAGAGGCAGAATACAGTGTGGTGCAATAAATAAAGCAATGGTCTAATAAACCAATGTTGATGAAATTTAGCAAACCATAATCTAATCCAAAAAAGAGAAATATGAAAGATGTAATTACACATACTAAACATGGGATTAATCATAAAGCATACAGTCTTGGGTTATTTTCACTCTCTTCTTTTTCCCTTAATTGTAGTCGATTAGTAGATTCAAATGTTTCAGAGCCTGTGTTCTTAATTTTTATATAAATTTACGGTTTTATACCATATATATATCGGTTCAAAATATCGGTTATCGGTCTCATTCACATGGAAATAATCGGTATCGGCCCTGAAAATGCATATCGGTCGACCTCTAAAACAAACACATGCACAAATACACACACAACAAACACACGCACAAACACACACACAACAAACACACGCACACACAAACATTCACAGACACACACACCCAGAAACACACAACAAACACACGCACACAGAAACACTAACAAACGAACACACGCACAGAACAAACACACGCATACTCACAAACGCACATACAATAAACACAGCCACACATGCGCACACGAAAACACACACAAACACACACAATGTAGAGTTGTATTTGAATTTTGGCACATTGATGTTGGATTGTTCAATATTCAGCAGAACTCGGCTTCTAAAACATCTGAACTGCTGCTCGGACCACATGTGGCCGTTATATGGCAGCGAAAGCAAACCTCAAACTAATAACTTTCAAAAAATATAGAGACATGTTCTCAATTATACTAAAACAACAGTGCATTGTGTGAACTATTCCACCGATTATCTCAAATCACATTCAGAACTCCATCTGAGGATACAAACGCAGAATAAAACCAAGCACACATTTACAATATTGTCAAAAGAAAAAGCTAAAGTAAACATATTGTGTTTGAATAAATTAATGCATGTTAGTCCAATGGACCAACATAATCAATTTAGTCATTAATGTTATTATTTGCTGTGCCTCCTCCTGACATCAGTGATCCCTACCGTCACATTAAGACCTTGTTTTATCTCCCAATCAACTCAAATGATGGATCACATACAGTTTTACTCTGCAAACACTGTTGACTTGAAGTTGTGAGTAAAAGCATGGACGGGCGTCTTGTACAAAAAATAAACCTCCATAAAATGGACTTTGTTCCTAATACTGTCTAAAGTCTTTGAGTTTCTCTGTCGGTCTGCAGAAAAGTAGCGAGTGTTGTTGAGAATGGCCAACAGAAACATTAGCGTGTGGGTACCAGCAGACCGACACAGTCATGATGAATGTGCTTTGACAAGTGTACACTATAAATATTACATACATGTGTGCGCGCTTGTCTGTCACACTAACAAATGTTTCATGCACCGCACAGTGTGTTCATGTGTGTGTGAATCGAGTAGGAAGAGATCTCATGTTATTTATGAGAAGCATCCTCATACAACATACAGCGTGCAACATAAGCACACCAGATTGTGAAACTCACGTTAAAAGAATCTCTAGCGATATATATTCGACGTGAAAAGATTTTCCACACACTGCCTTTGAGAGTAATGACGAATAAAGCAAGAAAAGTGATACTGTGGCAGGACTGACACATCAATAGAGGCTCAGACAGGAGAGATCCGGGTCTTTCTGTATGTTAAACCCTCTGCGTCTCAAAAGAAAAGATCAGGTATCAAGACATAAAAACCAGCTGCTCTCATACCTGCAACCAATACAAAACTGTCACTTATGCATGAGAAGAATATGCAGAGAAAATATAGAATCCATATGACTCGTATAAGGGCCGTCTTAAAGGGACAGTTCACCCAAAAGCTAAAACTCCTCAAATTTCCAAACCTTGTTGTACTTCTGAACACAAGGAAGATATTTGGAAAAATGTCAGTAATCACCCCCCATTGACTCCCATAATATTTATTTTCCCTACAATGGTATTCAATGGGGGATGGGATCTGTTTGGTTACTGACATTCTCACAAATATATTCCTATGTGTTCAGCAGAACAAAGACATTGCTACAGGTTTGGAACACCCAGTGGATGAATAAATGATGACAACCTTTTCAATTTTGGGTAAACTCTCCCTTTAAAGCTCTTTCTCTTTCTTTCCACATTTATATGAGCGGTCGAAGGTCTTTGCAAAACCAAGTTTTTTCTGTTACAATAAACCTGGTCTGTGTAGCGCTTTCGGCTAAAATATTGATATCACCGGGACTCTAAAACCAAGAAATGCATAAGCTCCTGCCAGATCCAGATTTATTAGAAGATAATGTGTGTGCGCACGATGATTTGTGTTGTAAACTGAAAGGAGACTTAAACACTTTCTCCACCCAGAAAGTTCATATCAGAACTACATTACCGTCAGTGACATCAGGAGTCCGTCTGACGGCGAACCTCTCACGGGACGCTACACGGACTCTTTCCCAGGCGCTTTTGAAAGGTATTTTGGAGGAATAAAACAAAGATAAAGGGAAGGAAAAAGTCTGAGCCAAAAACCTCCTCCCAACTGTTCTGTGCAAACTCAATTTCGAGAACTAGTGCTAAACGTGCAAAAAAAGTGCCAAGACGTTTGTCGAACGTGGTGGAAATCTGTGTGAATGGGATTTTAACTTCTGAAGTCTACGAAGAGTAAAAACTGTGCACTTGTGAAATCTGTGAGATTAACACATTCCAGTAAATCATCCTCTTTCTGTTTGCTTATTCGAAACATTTGATGTTGGTGTAGTGACTGGATCAGTGTGAGAAAAGCCATTCAACCTCTCATTCCCTTTTGTGTCGGTCTCAAGATAACATGTTCAAAGAACAAAGCAAACCTGGCTCCATAGGGTCTGGTTTTGCATTTTGAACTCGCACCGATAGTGTGATAACCATTTGGTTCCTCTGTAGGACATTTACGACTCCTTAGCTTCAAAGCCTTGGTGATGATTATCTGTATCATCTCTAAGGCAACATCTGAGGCTAACCAGAGAAACTTCTCTGACAATAGGAACATATGTGCTTAAACTGTCCTTTTTGTATAAATGTAACTAAATGTCTGGTTATATGTTGGCAATCATGCCATCTTAAATAGTCTGTAACTCTTAGATATTCAACTTTAATTCAGGCGTGGTTTGTATTAATACATCCGAAAGAATCATAACTTGATACGCTTCAAACCTGTCCATTTTTGATATCCAAATGTTTCTCTTTACAATTCCTCATTGTTGATACATATTGTGTGACCATAGAACACATTACAATCATTATGTTATAATTTGGATTTGTATCTTGTAAAGTTACCTACAGGTCATAAGATGGAAATTAGCTGTTGAGTGAACAACGAATCTCTTTCCCCACTCAATTTTGATTGGCCGACTCAAACTCTGAGGGCATGCCCTTCATGAAGTTAAATGTCGACCAGGACACAGTTTCTTCCCCTTTTCTCCTTGGCTCTTCTCCTTGGGTCTTCTCCTTGGCTCTTCCTGAATCGTTGGACCTTGCCTCTCACCTCCCCCTTCCGGGGGGGTGAGGTAATTCTTCCCTAACTGGAGAAGGAACAATGGACTCTGCTGCCACGCACACCTCGACGAGCCATGCGGCCGGTCATGAGGGCCGAGGCCCGCAACTTTCAACAAGGACGCAACTTCCAGAGGCCCGCAACTTTCAACGAGGCCCGCAACTTTCAGCAGGACCGCATTCTGAAATCATCTGAACATTTCCATCACTCCAAGCGCATACGAGTACATCCAGCACAGAGCTTTGCAAGTATTCCGTTTCTATAGAATAGCTGCGTTAAGTCTGTGCCTCTTTGTTAAAGATGATTTTAATGATGTTCAGAAATCGTTGCCATGCTCTCTCTCTCTCTCTCTCTCTCTCTGCGCTTCCTAGCGCAATTGTGTTTTATGTATTTGTTTGTTCTCATTTTTGTTTACCATGTAGAGTAGAGTTTAATAAAAACCCATAAAGGCATTTGTGATGGGTTCTCTTTGTTCACGCTCACAAACTTGGTCACTTAAACTGTGTTTCGATCTATGCTACCTCTGCTCTTAATTCTGTTTGGTAAAGTCACGTTACTTATAGTCATGAGATAACGTTAGTGTATAAAATCATTGATGTATTTGCTGGACTAATACATATGGGATTTGTATCACTATACTGCTAATCAGAATTGTAAATATGTATGTATAATGACGATTATTATACATATTTGCCTTTGAGCTAAACTAATTCCTTGACTGAAATTGATGTTTTAAATAACTCATTTCATATATGTTTGATCTTGATAGATCTGGTGGAGAATCATTTGGTGAGTTAAACTCATCCTTATTTTAACATGCAGCTAAAATCGCTACATAAATTGGTGGAGGGAATGCGGGCACAGTTTTAAACCTTGTTTTGTGAGCAGAACTCAGTGACTATTCATGTGTGTTTTTACGTGTGTTTATTGAAACCGAATACTCTTTTAAATGGCACTTTGATATGTATGAATGAAGGTGTGGACCCGCCCACCTATCCTTGGAAGACTCTTGAGCTTCTCACAGAGAAAACCTCAGCGTCTGTCAAAGATTTAGTGACAATATAAAGACGAAGAAATCTCTTTATAACGCACTATATTATTATTTTACCGCCTACATTGAGCGAAGAAATCCTCTTTTAGCGCGAAGAAGACAGAGCGAGCGATGTTCCTCCCTCGTCTTATCTAAAGGCCTTATTGTTAATGCATAGCTAGGTGTAACTGATGTGTATTCCAGTGCAAATTAACTAAGCTATTGCGCTCCCTGGGGTGAACAATCAGTGTAGCTGACTGATAATGTTTCTCCCATTCGCTTAACCCAGCGGATTTTATTAGTAAATAACTCCGGGTCAGTTTTACTATATTAAGGGGGGTTTAACAAAAATCTTGATCAAGTGTGTTTTTGTTTTTATGTACGGTCGACGAAGAATTCCGACCAAGTACACAAATAACTTTCAGGACGGCGAAGAAATCCCGTTAGTCAGTTAAAGTGTAGTATTATGTGTTTTTGCTTTACGTTACGGTCGACGAAGAATTCCGACCAAGTACACAAGTAACTTTCAGGACGGCGAAGAAATCCCGTTAGTCAGTTAAAGTGTAGTATTATGTGTTTTTGCTTTATGTTACGGTCGACGAAGAATTCCGACCAAGTACACAAATAACTTTCAGGACGGCGAAGAAATCCCGTTAGTCAGTTATAATGTAGTATTGTGTGTTTATTGTTTGTGTAAGTTGGAAAGCCACGTACCCGTGTTCAGTAAACTGACACGAGCCGTTAGACACGTGATTAAATTACACTCGTCGCCATAGAAATTGTGCGTAAACGCAAGTGTAATTCCACACAGAATTGTGGAACCGGAGGTCCGGCAGAAGACGCATAACTTCTACTAACACTAGAGGTCAGTTTGTCTTAAAGTGTCCTAACACTTCTCCTGTCTCATCTCTGCCTGACTATAACCTTTTGTTTGGGCAACGCTAGGTGTGAAGTCTCAGCCAGTCTCTTCTTTTGTTTGATTTTATGATTTATTTTACTATGACACGGTTTACTGTGTTTGAGAATATTTATTATTTGTTATTATATACAAACTATAATAATAATTAATATTATTCCGCTTTGTTTTGATGATTTGATTTTTCTTTATTTGAATCATTTGAATCATTTGAAACTCCCTTGCAGTTAGAATTGTATTTGATGATACTTAAATTTTAATTAAACCAACTTAATTAAATTTGAACTGTGATCAAAACAATCAGATTGCCACTTTATGGTGTTTGGGATTAACTCCCAATTGCCTTATTGTTTTATCTCAGTTTTTCATTTAATGATTTTACTGACTTCACTATGACTCCATAGCGCCCCCTAACTACGGGCCCTGTCATAGACCTCAGTGTGGAGCAAGTTCACCCCTGTACCAGAAAGAAATAACCCTCCTTCTCTATCCTAACCTCTCTTTCTCTCAACTCATCTGACTTTTGTTTTTCTTATCAGAGACTGAACCTGTCTGAACATCAGTAAAATTCTTGGTAAATATGTTGATGAATCGAATAGCCTAAGTCACAGAATGACCCCATAGGTAAAACTCTTCAGCAACATTATTCATAATTTTCCTGTGTTCACCCACACAATTATCCGCCCCTGCCTTCACGGCTAGGATAATAAGCGTTAAGTTTGCGTCACTAACTGACCAACTCAGTTAAGCATTCAACACATAGCCCACATATTTAGCTCAGTAGATCTGTACGGACTTGCATCTTGCTGTTTGTGTCTCTCTCTCTCCCCTGTGTCTCAATATGTCCAGACCATCCAATCCTGTCACCTGCCAGTCCAGCTAGAAACCAGGCAAAGCGCTGCAATGGACTCCTGCCTGGGACCAACATCGGCACACGGCAACTGCGTTGAGAGCAATTGGTCGGGCGACCTAATCCGGCGAATGGACCACGATCGAAACCAGAGCTACAACTACACAGAGCCAAGAACTCATCTGAAGTGCACAGCCAGGATCATCGGTGACCACGCCCTCGACCAGATCGTCCTACTAGAGCCAGAACGAAGGAAGCCGGGAGGAGCCAGAAACACGCGCAGAACCGCCTAGACCAGCTGGACCTGCAAACGACAAGAGGATGAAGAGGACCAGGAGCTACAGGAGGAGATGAAAAGCTACAAGAGTCCTTTGCAACACAGACTGAGCAAAGAGAGCTATTGGAGCAGACGCCAGAGAGGAGCTGGTAGGAAAACTCCAAGATGCAGAAGCTCTCTATAATGGCCCGGCATACAGCAACACAATGCCATGGCCATGGCCTATTAAGGCCCTCTGCAAGCAGTCCATGCTGAAGTCCAAGCCATGACTCAGCAATGGAATGAAAATGAACTGAATTTAGCTTGCAGACTACAGTGTGAACAGACAGGAGAATGCAACAGATTCTCTCCTGTCGAGTCCCCCAGCTAAAAGCCCAAAGCTGCGAAAGGGGGAAGGGTGAAACCCCACTGTTCACACCTTTCTAGCCAGAAACATGACAGCTGTCACCATTAAATGCTGTCACCCTGAACACTGCAGGAGGCCACAACAAATGCCTTCCTGCAAAACATTGACTGTCAGGCATTAACACTGCCCATTGTGACCACAAGAGACAGATCACCTGCTTAGGATCACCTCCAGCCAAGAGGACCACAGCATCCTATGCCAGCAGTCAGATACTGTCAAAGCGGATTCCAGCAGCTACAACACATCTGCTACAGCCAGCATCTGAGCCTACATCAGACAACAGAACAGGCCGAAAGGAAAGAAGACTTCAAAGCAAAACTCTTCTCCCTCAGAAATCCGCATCACACTTTGAGTCATAACTTAAGCGCTACAGCCTTCTTCCGCCACGATCTCCTGATATCTGTGGAACTACAGAGAACATAGCGCCGCCTCCATAAAGACTGTGTAAATCCTGCCTATCTCTGCACATCACAAAGAACTGACTATGGAGGGTGCACCACAGTAGCAGATCTTCAGCAGAGACTCAGCAGATGTTACAGCCTGCCGGGAACAGCCAAGCACCAGACAGGATGCCCTGAGACAACACAGTGTCACCACTTTCGTCGAACTCGAAAGACGGCGCTCCGTGGAAACCCAGCTGGCAACCTAGGAGCCACTGACCCGTTCCGGCCCAACAGTCATCGAGGAATTCATCTCAACACCATGGATGACACCTCTCCAGAGAGCAAAAGAACAGTGCAACTACGTCTGAGACAGCAGAGATCCTGGGGACATCAAAGGAGCTGATTCCACAGGAAAGGAGGATTTAAAGTCCAAATCAGACTCTTTTTGACCACGAGTGGTATGTGAAACAAACAACCCTCTTGAATGCCCTCCATCTGAGAAAAATGTCCAGATCTCTGTAACCTGCTGGTCGACCACAGAGACATTCTACTACAAGATGAGCATATATGGGCAGATATCTCAGACATCAGCTTTACACTGTTCACACGCTCTCCACAACAACACCAGCTTCAGACATTTCTTCTTCCCTCAAGTGCGCACAGTATCCATTGGACTCATGCCTGTCAACCACAGCAACGACCTAGGACACCTGTGCTCTGAACTTGAAAGGGAATAACCAATGCTGAACATGCTACTTCCTGGTTCTCGCAAATCTCACAGCCCCATGGGGGGCCCTCTCAAGTGCGAGAACCTTCTACTAGACCTACAAGAACAGCCCAGAGCTTTGACCTCTGGTAAATAAATGAGACTGTTGTAACTGCATTCACCAAAAGGGGTCACTGTTCAGCTCAACACACAGTGTGACCAAGCCTTCAACCACACATATTCAATGGAATACGTGGAGCATGGCCCACTCTGGAAGCCACACCCCCTTTTTACCGAATAAGTCATCTTTTTGCAGCGTGCATACTGTACAAGTGAGTACACTTTCCAAAGATTTTGAACAATGTCTTTATGAAGAGCATGACAGCGGATTACCACTCCAAGGAGATGGACCACGCCCTGCCATCAACTGCCAGTGCTAGAGCTGCTCGTCACAAAAGACAATGATGCAGAACTAATGTCAACTATGTGGCCCCCATCACAGAACCACATGACATTACATCCCAAGCTAGCTGCATCCTGGGCTACACAGGACACAACCTACAAGGTTCGTGAAATGTTAAAAGAACTGCCCACTCATGTAAATGAGCGCTCAAGACGGTGCCATGTACACACCAAATGGCACCTGCGCTTCACCACATGCCTGATTTACCCTTGCTGAACGGAGTTCCATCTGAAAGCTGGACTTGCCAAACACTGCCTTAACACTGGTCTACACTGACAGCGTGACCAGAACGAAAGGGGGGTAAACCAAGCACCAGCAGAACATGGCTCTTACCACAGCCTGAGTTCAGACGGCACCACCACAACATCGCCAGGGCCAGCAATGAGACCCCAACCTTGTCCTACACCGCTCACCAGTACTTCAATGAAAGACACCGGAGTGTGCCACCTGCCTTTGCCCGGCAGTCCCTGCTGAACATGTGAAGGCCAGAGAGCATGCGGCACCCGGCAAGATTCACAAGAGGAAAGTGATGTGAGTAACAAGATTTGGTATCATAACTTTGCCCAGCTACGTGAGACGTGGGGGGGGGTAGTTAGACAACACCCCTCCTCATGACACAGGACTACAGGCATTTGCATGGAAGCCAATCATGCCATCCCACCTGCTGTTTCATCAAGGACTGCTGCTGTGCATCTCCGTGGAGACAGGAAACACCCTAACCAACCTGTTGCAAGAACCAGCAAACAGGTGCAGGGGTGCTCTCCCTTGATGTCTAAGCAGGATCGAAAAGATGAAAGGTACCCAATTAAAGACAATGCCTGACCACTCGGGAGCATTCTCTGCCTGTATGTCGAGATCCTGTGGACCAATAGGAACCTCCAGTGATCCCGCCATCATGATCCAACTATCCATCGTCAGCTGAAGTTTACATTCGCACTTCGTCTTCCGAAAGGGGGGATATGTAGTGACTGGATCAGTGTGAGAAAAGCCATTCAACCTCTCATTCCCTTTTGTGTCGGTCTCAAGATAACATGTTCAAAGAACAAAGCAAACCTGGCTCCATAGGGTCTGGTTTTGCATTTTGAACTCGCACCGATAGTGTGATAACCATTTGGTTCCTCTGTAGGACATTTACGACTCCTTAGCTTCAAAGCCTTGGTGATGATTATCTGTATCATCTCTAAGGCAACATCTGAGGCTAACCAGAGAAACTTCTCTGACAATAGGAACATATGTGCTTAAACTGTCCTTTTTGTATAAATGTAACTAAATGTCTGGTTATATGTTGGCAATCATGCCATCTTAAATAGTCTGTAACTCTTAGATATTCAACTTTAATTCAGGCGTGGTTTGTATTAATACATCCGAAAGAATCATAACTTGATACGCTTCAAACCTGTCCATTTTTGATATCCAAATGTTTCTCTTTACAATTCCTCATTGTTGATACATATTGTGTGACCATAGAACACATTACAATCATTATGTTATAATTTGGATTTGTATCTTGTAAAGTTACCTACAGGTCATAAGATGGAAATTAGCTGTTGAGTGAACAACGAATCTCTTTCCCCACTCAATTTTGATTGGCCGACTCAAACTCTGAGGGCATGCCCTTCATGAAGTTAAATGTCGACCAGGACACAGTTTCTTCCCCTTTTCTCCTTGGCTCTTCTCCTTGGGTCTTCTCCTTGGCTCTTCCTGAATCGTTGGACCTTGCCTCTCACCTCCCCCTTCCGGGGGGGTGAGGTAATTCTTCCCTAACTGGAGAAGGAACAATGGACTCTGCTGCCACGCACACCTCGACGAGCCATGCGGCCGGTCATGAGGGCCGAGGCCCGCAACTTTCAACAAGGACGCAACTTCCAGAGGCCCGCAACTTTCAACGAGGCCCGCAACTTTCAGCAGGACCGCATTCTGAAATCATCTGAACATTTCCATCACTCCAAGCGCATACGAGTACATCCAGCACAGAGCTTTGCAAGTATTCCGTTTCTATAGAATAGCTGCGTTAAGTCTGTGCCTCTTTGTTAAAGATGATTTTAATGATGTTCAGAAATCGTTGCCATGCTCTCTCTCTCTCTCTCTCTCTCTCTGCGCTTCCTAGCGCAATTGTGTTTTATGTATTTGTTTGTTCTCATTTTTGTTTACCATGTAGAGTAGAGTTTAATAAAAACCCATAAAGGCATTTGTGATGGGTTCTCTTTGTTCACGCTCACAAACTTGGTCACTTAAACTGTGTTTCGATCTATGCTACCTCTGCTCTTAATTCTGTTTGGTAAAGTCACGTTACTTATAGTCATGAGATAACGTTAGTGTATAAAATCATTGATGTATTTGCTGGACTAATACATATGGGATTTGTATCACTATACTGCTAATCAGAATTGTAAATATGTATGTATAATGACGATTATTATACATATTTGCCTTTGAGCTAAACTAATTCCTTGACTGAAATTGATGTTTTAAATAACTCATTTCATATATGTTTGATCTTGATAGATCTGGTGGAGAATCATTTGGTGAGTTAAACTCATCCTTATTTTAACATGCAGCTAAAATCACTACATTGGCATTAGATCCTGACATTCACCTGATGTACTGTTGTCCAGAATGAGTCCTTAACGGGCGAAAGAATTGAGACGGAGAGACGTTTCAAGCATAGAAGCTATAAAATCAGCGACGGTGTGTCAGACAATCGAGTCAGTGTTAAGGTCCGAGACGAGAGAAGTGAATATTTCACAGCGTAATGAGCTTTAAGTAGTTTTCCAAACAGTTTCCAAAGAGCTAATATCCGCCTCAAAGATTTATAGGAGGGACCCCGAGCACGCTTTTTCAATGATGAAAAGAAAAATCTAGCGGGCGTAATGAAGCAGACCAAAGGAAACGTCAATAATGACTCTCAGCGTGTGCTTGCGTTTCAGTTTTCCGCCCCGTTCCGGGGAGCTCAAAGGACTTCGGGAATGAAGTACATTTAGTGACGGCTCATTGTTGCGGGACCCACTAAATATTTGCTCTTCCCAGCTCCGGGTGTTAGGATGAGAAGACGTTCTTTGTCACGAAAGGTCAGAGGCCTCCGATCTCCTTCCTGGAACCAAACCGGACAGAAATCCATTTGGGAGAGGAATTTCAAAGCAGCTTGCGCAAGCAAACCACGACACCTCACATCGATCAAACTTTCAGATTCACTGGACAGACACAAGGTCTTCCGACAATCAAAACTCCAAAACTGACACGAAACCAAACACGTTTACAAGGAGTTTCAAACAACCAGTCATTAATACAGCAACAGCTCCTACACAATCAGAGCATGATGGGATATACGAGGAACTTCAGCCCTGTCATTAAGACAAGAATCTGGAGTTTTATCTGACGCCAGGCCGATCCTGAAGTTTAACGGCGGCAGAAGATCAAAGCACGTCCTCGTGGAGAAACACTGAGTTGCTGCTTGTAATCGACTCAGGGACTAAACTTTCAACACAGCTGTTTGAGCTGAACGCTGCTGATACACGGAGACGACATCTCCGCCGTCTTTTCTCTAACACCACCACTCTCATCGCCTGTTGTGTGCATTATCAATTGAATAAAGTTATTATTAGTCATAGCTTTACCTTTAATGAAACCCATCCATGATGTCATAAATATTGCTTACCGGTGTTGGGCGAGTTACTCTGGAAAAGTAATGAATAACTAGGTACTAATTACATATTCAATAGTAAAATGACTCTCTCCAAAAAGTATTTAATTACTTATTACCAATGACTTTCTTTATCCTATATCAACCTTGATAAGTTAAGTGATTAGAAAGACATGAAACGACTTTGAATTAAATTAAAATAAAAAATATAAACAACATAAAGTAATATTATTAACTGACCACAGTATTAAAAATGTGAGAATTACACGTTAAACCACAGATTTTAAAGTTAAGATCTTCGTACATACGGTCCTAAATTTTCGTTTGTGTTTTTCGTATTTGGCACTCGTTTGTACAGTATCTCTGAATTAACAAAACGTCTCTCAAAATACTTGCTATGGGTGCGAAAAATGCGGAAATCGAATCCAGTCCAAATTTTTTATAATATCAGAGGCGATGTGTACATATGATTGACACAACATAAAGTCGTATTTCTTTTTATACATGACGAATTTCGGACGCAAATTTTGGACTCAATATGCAATGCAATTTTTATGGCAATTACACTACTGCACACACATATATAACACACAATCTTTAGTTTCATTACATCAGAAGTAGCTGTAATTAAATTACACCAAAATTAGCGTAATCCCTTACTTTACTTTTTCTAGGGAAAAGTAATGAATTTACTGTAACTAATTACTTTCTTTATCCTTTATCAACTTCAATTAGTTAAGTGACTAGTTAAGTGCCTCAAGGAATGACATGAAACAGCTCTTTTAATTAATTCAAATAAATAATATAAAACTACAGAAAGTAGTTTATTAACTGACCAAAGTATTACAAATGAGAAAATCATACATTTTAAAGTTAGACTTTGAATTTTGATGTCAATTCCACTATTGCGCACACACATATATTACACACAGTATTTAGTTTAATTACATCAGAAGTAACTGTAATAAATAATAGATGAAATTAGAGTAATCCCTTACTTTACTTTTTCAAGGGGAAAGTAATTTAATTACAGTAACTAATTACACCCAACACTGCTGCTGTCACAAACCAAACAACAACACCTTAAAAAGATAGATCCGTCTTGCCAGACACTTTATCGAAACCAAAAAAGTGAAAAGTGTACTTTGTAATACTATTTAATTCTAATAATAACGTGTAAGTCACAAACGGGCAAATAAAGTCTGGACTAGCGCAGAGCTCGTGTGTGAATCAAAATGACTTTAATTGGAGGAAAAGGGGGGAAAAGTGTTGCGCACACCTCCCGGTGTTTTCAAACCCCACTTCAAGATTCTCACTGCACAATGGCATCTCTCGGACCGCCGGCCCCCAGACAGCCAGAGGTCAGAGGTCGGCGTTCCTCTGCCCACTCCTGAACTGTTGACAGCCTTCAAAAGGGTCAAAGTGAAGAGAACGGAACAGCGCCGGATGCTTTACGAGTTCCCACAAACCAACACCTTGACACACGAACTGATGGAAAAATTCAAAGAAATGCCTTTACAGTGCGATGAAGACGTGGTGTGATTCTCAATTTATCTGACTTTAAACATTTATCAGAAGAATAATGCGTTTAAGTGTTAAAGAGATGATCGTGTGTTCTCCCTCATGTTGTTTTGAACCTGGTTGAGTCTCTCTTCAGTGGAACACAAAAGAAGATATTTTGAGAAATGTGTTTTGTGTTCATACAATGGAAGTCAAAGGGGTTCAGCGTATGGGGTAGTTTGTTCATCAACGTTCTTCAAAATATCTTCTTTTGTGTTCTGAAGGAGAAAGCCGCACAGTTTGACATGACATAATGTTTAGTAAATGATAAAAGAATTGTGCTTTTAATAAATAACACTGAAGATAAATAATAAACTTAATGTATGTGATGTTAATGCAGATACCTGCTACGCAAAACTAATATACGGCACAATTATAAACGCATTAAAGCTGTTCCTGAGAACACACAAACACACATTGCATTACGACAAATGCATCTTAGTGAAAGAAACAGGTTGATGTCAACTATATGAACACATTTTTTCCTGCATATTCACTCTTTTCCTTCAACTGCGTCCAACATCAATTTTCTAACAGAAAGCATGTGCTCTACATTAGAGAACCAAAGTCCCATTAACATTAGACACAGAAAAGTCTGACCAAACCCACACGGTTTCCACGATGGTCATATATCCTTCAGATGAGACCTCTCATTCCTTAACACGATTACCTTCGGAGAAACCATTTCATTTGATTCTTTTTACATTAAATAAGATCTGAGCGTTTCAATCACCTTCATTCCACTAAGGAATGATGGAAGCTCACATCCCCTACGGTCACAGCGTGCCGTCGCTCAATCACAGCGATGAAGACTGACCGGATATAAAAGAAAACACCGGAGAATCCTTTTCATTATTCACTCACGATGAGTGATGTCCAACTAAACCCGGCCGTCTTTCTTTCTCACAGATTTATGGTGATCGTTCTTTCTAACTGACCAGATGACACACAGCCTGTGATCAATACATGCATTTCTCTCATTCCAGAGACAGATTCTGTTTCTTTGGATTGACAGCGACGTTTGCCTGGTAAACAGAGACGCAGTAAACACAGAGCTCTGAGAAACGTACACACACACATCTGGGCCCGTATTTATAAAACTTCTCAAAAATGCTGTTTAGAGTAGACTTAAACTTTGACTGAAGTGTCAAAACATTATTTGTAAGAAGTAGGACTTTGTCAATGGTAGAAACTTTACAAAGTCCCGGTGAAATAAAAAATGACAATTCTTATTTTTTCATGAAAAATGGCAGCGTTTATAGTGAATAAATGATCAATGTGGGTCAAAATTCCAGTACCCTCATAATCTTCAATTAAAATTAAAAAAATTACTATCCGTTTCAAATGATGTAAACTAGACGGCTTGGGCGGAGCATCTGTAAACTCCTCCCCTTCAGCTGTCACTCTGCTGCCAGTTTAATTTCAAATCAATGCAACAGCTGTTTTATACATCCAATCAATTCGCAGTGAAAAATACACTATTCATTTTATCATTTGAAATTCCTTTTCGCACGGAAATGTGTCAGAATACGAAGGTAAAAACAATCGCAACTTCCGGTTCGCGGGGACTTTAAGTGTTGTGAATTAAGGACTACAATGATTTAAAAACAAAATGGCCGCCCTTGAACTCTGAATCAACCACTAGGGAGCCAGGAAGGATGAATTCATAGCAGCATGGCACCATTTATTCATGTCTGAATTCAGACATTACATTCATTTTTTTAATATTCATTTATATATACAGCTGGAATCCATAACTTATTTGGGTGAAATAAGCCATTATATTCCGATATTGAGCAAGTACATAAAAATCAGTGTTGAAAAAACAGCCTGCCTATCTTAACCTGATTTACAACGGCCAGTTCATTATGGTGATTGATATATTGAGCTGTACAATTCTGTGGGAAATTTAACATCTGTTGACTTCAACCCATATAAAAGATAAATACATTAAGTAAGCTGCAATTTCATTTTTCAACACAGATGGCGACAGTGATGCAACAGTAAAAAATTGCAATTTCCAAATTTAATTTTGCACTGCACCCAGAAATATTACCATGTTGCCATGTTGTGGTTTCATACACTTTTAATTAAGTTTAACTGTTGATTTAAATAATTAAGCTGCTGAATCGCATCCTTTTAAACTCACAGCTGTAGGCTATAAAAAGAAAAAACCAAAGCCGCTAATCCTTAAATTTGATTTTACATTTTTTATATTATTGTATTATTTTATTACCTCACTGTCATCATATCATTCCAACATATTGTTTCTTTGTCCATGGTCTCTGTCTCTGTTCTGCCTTCTTGTTAATCTAGGTTAGGAGACCTCTTCAGGTCTCTTCAATCCTTTAGGAGCTGAGACCTCGTCTTAACACTTAGGAACTTTCATGAACCACTCCTATTCTCAACTGTAAGAACAAGAGTAAATGATGTCATTCTGAGAATTTTGACACACTTGGGAGTAACATCTTACTTTTTACATACGTCTTACATTCAAGATTATGGGATCAGGTGAAAACGCTCCATCTGTCCTTAATAAATCGCACAGGAAGCCGAAGGATTTGGGGTCTCGACATGTCGGATGTGTTTGGAGATTTGGTAAAAACATGATACCAAATGATTATCTGACGAATGCACAAAAGGGCCCTTCACACTGATTCACAAACACACTTCAGAATACTCTGATACTGTTCGGTAAGACTTCTGCTCAACTTCACAAGCTCCAGGTACTGATGACAGTAAGTCAGAATGAGGAATAACGTGTTCAAGCAGCTGCATGTGAGTGAACAAACAGCCTTTATTCACATCGGAACTGATTCACCTCATAAATTCCCTTCATTGGTACACAGTCACTCTAAATGACATTTAAATCAAACCTGGAGGAAGTCTGAGCAACAAAAGGTCACATTTTTGTTCACCAAAAGCAAAACTGAATCACTTTATTGAAATCAAGGTGAAGCTGTGAGCTAACGTCAAAGCCAACACAGAAATGTCAAAGCCTTGTGTGTTGAGTCATACAAGTTACTTGAAAAATAGGAATGGAACATTCACCAAATTGATTTTAAGCCGGTTGAGATGTTATTTGAAACTCAATACATGTATTGAACAGCAGGGGACGCTGTGTTTACTGCAAACTTGGAAAATGAAGATATACTCTTGGATATCCAGATTTTTCTTAAATGTAAAAAAATCCAAGAAAAGAACAAAGTCTTGGTTTGTTTATTTATTAAAGAGACCTTTTTGTTATTCATCTTTTATGTGATTTGGTATCGTTTTAAAATTGCAGTTTAGTTTTGTTATTTGACATAAAATATATTTTTGTTTTACAAAGAAATATGTAGCGTTTGAGAATTATAAAAGACAGTTTGTTCATTTCTAATGTGTCTCAACTCCTTTTGTAGAAATAAACGGTGAATCAATCGTATCGTGAGATCAGTTTTGTGAATCATTACATCCCTGAAAAACAAACTGATATAGAAATTCTGGGTCATTAAGATTTGGGTTATTGAGGACCAGAACCCAAAATGATATTAGGATATTTTAACTTGCAGAAAAACTAGTTTTTTACTTTAAGCAACATATTTTGTGGATTCCAAATATAAACCAAGTTGGAAATCCTCGTTTCTTTCTTACGCTTGAATCAAGCTCATCTCATCTGCTTTCCTACAATCATCCAATCTGCACACAACAATCCAGAACAACAATCCAGAGTCTTGTTAGTGAGCGGATGTCAAGGAAAGTTGTGTACTTCAATAGTGATTCAGCATTCGGAGAGGTCTCACAGGACGATCGACACATATGTCAGACAAAGTGAGGTCAGTCTCGCCTCCGCTTGCCAAACATGAGCGCATCAGAGTGTTTGTTGAATCCTTAAAGAGCTCGTTGGATTCAAAAACTCTTTGTTAAAAAACAAGAAGACGTGACATCAACATGCATACAAAGACCCATTCTCTAATTTAACACAATAAACATCGTTTGATTTTGATTTGATTCTGAAAAATGTAGATAATGCATAATGTGACGTGTGCAGTAGTGGCCTAAAGTGATGACTGAAGGGTGTATTTGTACAATATTTGGTTTTAATGAAATAATATGAGGTGGTACAAAATGGGGGGAAAATTTAAAGATGTTTATGGGGAAAAATTATTTGGAAAAAAGACAGACTACAGTGTAACACACAAAACATGTGAATACACACAAAAAGTAACTACAGCAAACACAGAGTAGAGTTTCATCAGTTATGAATATTTTCTTGTTTCTTCACTCAATAAATCTTCTTCAATTCTTACATTCTAAATCTGACGTTCAGTTCACACTCCAAACACAACTACACAAAATCCCTAAAACATCATTAATAAATATCAGTTTTCTAAAGTTGGACATCACTTTTGGCCACTACTGTACAAGTTGTACATCATGACATTTTCAGACTCACGCTTATCCACAGCACAGTTTCTAAACATCACTGAAGACTGTGAAAAGAGCCAAAAGGTCAAACAATATTACAATTAATTGCCTGCTTTTTGTATAGAGCGTACGGTAGAAACGGCCAAGACATAATCCCTTAAACTCCACTCAGAATAAAAATGATTCAACACACACACACTGGCACACATAGACACGCAAACATGCTAGTGTGCACACACAGACGCAAACACACATCTGCAAACACAAGAGTGCACAAACACACACACACAAGCACACACACACACCTACGAACCAACATGCGCACACACACTCACATACACTCATAAACACGCACACACAAACGCAAACACTCGCACACACTCACAAACACACAACAGACATAAACTAGCACAAATACACACACACTCACACACACACGCACACACGCATGCACACACACATGCATGCACACACAAGCCCAAATACACACGCGCAAAAACACATACACAAACAAACACGCACTCACAAACCTACGCACAAACACACACATTTACAAACACACACACTCAAACACACACACAAACACATACACAAGCACAAACACGCACTCACAAACCTACGCACAAACACACACATTTACAAACACACACACTCAAACACACACACAAACACGCACACAAACAGACACGCACAAACACACACGCAAAAACTCGCATACTCACAAACACACGCACAAACACACACGGAAACACTCGCACAAACAAACGCACACACAAGCACACACACGCAAAAACACGCACTCACACACACAAAAGCACACACACAAAGTGCTCTGTTTCAATTCATCTCTTCATTCAGACGCTGAACTCTGTCCTGCATTCAGAAGCAAATGAACATTCATCATTCAACAATCCTTTACTTTCCTCCGCAAACACAAAACATCTCAAATCCCCACCGGACGTTTCTGTAATTCATCTAAACAACTACAGCAGGCCGGAAGATTACAGCAGACTCCATCTTTCATTCATTCATTCTCTGGCACAACAGCTTTACATTCACTGAGGAAAAACAAGAGGTGTGTTCAAGCGCTCGCGCATTTGTTTATAGGGTGTTAGCATGTAAACGTGTGGTTGTTAGGGTACTTTGGCATTGCTATAGTCGGTGGTGAATTGATCAAAACAATTCAACCATCAAGTCTTCATGATATTTTTGTCAGTGAAAATCATAAATCATTAAAACCCACATCCACCAGTATACTTTGTACTGTAAACTGTAGTAAAACTGTAGTGTTTTACTTTCATAATATCTTTAAATATTATACTACAGTATTTTTTTCAATTCATTATAAACAATACTACGGAATACCATAGTAGGCTGTCCAGTCCTTCCCAAACCTCACATGTGACCCTGGACAACAAAACCAATTCAATTGAGATTTATACATAGGCTAAATAAATCAGCTGTCTATAGACGTATGGTTTGTTAGGATAGGACAATATGTGGCCGAGCTACAGCTATTTTCTACGATGTCTTGGAGATGTTAGCGTGTCTCTAATAAGATCTGTCACAAACATGAACACTGCTCGATCTTATCTTATGAGTTGTGTGTTATTAACTCACTGTCATTCAATTTCATGTCATTCAGTTGTGTAGCGCTTTTACAATTTGCATCGCATAAGCAAACCAAAACCAGTTGAAACACACAAAAACATCAAATACAACATCAGATAAACCTTAATAGTAATATGGAAATGATCACGCATTGTGCCGTATTTCTTCACACTTTTTGTGTTTCGTTCATTTTCTCTGCTGGTTAAGAAACTCTTAAGTCCTCCTCGCTACTCCTAACAATTTTGGACCTCAAGAGCTATTTTAAGGGTTAAGATGCTTTATGAATTATATGTTTCTTTACTAGGATCATTTCTGAAATCTTAAGGATTTTCTTAGAATTTTGTCAAGGATTTTTCCTGTACACACGGCCTCATCTTCAAGATGACCAAGCAGCATGCCTCGATAAACTAAACAACCGTAATAAAACGAACGGCCCGCTGGACTGAAATCTCTTGAGCGAGACGTTTGTTTCATGTCCAGGCTTCAGTCTTCCCAGTCGTCTCTCTGGTTAACGTCAACATAATGAACTCCTCCATCCCTTCTACAGAACGGCACAATGAGAGATTTACTGCGCTAGAAGAAACCGCATGAAACGCGCTCCCACCGCCGGACGATAAATATGACTCACATTTGCACATTTTTCCAATTTATCTTATTGAATTCAGGGTGCAGACATGCGGACGCTGTAGCTGGACTCAGAGCTGCACCATCCGTCTTCTTGAAGGCATGAGAATGTGATAAACGCGAGCCGGTTGTGCAATGAGAATCATTATTAAAGCAAACGGGTTGTGAAAGAATAGTTCTGCTCTCGTGACTGTACATGACATTATTTCATTTCCAGAGCCCAGCATCCGAAACGACTCCCGTCTACTTTAAACAAAAGTAAATAGAGTTTATCGGCAGCGCATGTTGAGGTCTTTATCATCTTTGGCATCTATTCTTAATGTCATTCCATCTGAAAGACATTTTTTCTTCCAGAGACAGACAGTAAGCTGATGTTTTGCGGCCGTATAATGCGTTCTGACGTCTCTATCCACTGCGGTGACATATTGGGGGGAGGAATAAAAGGGTGGAACTAACACACAACACCTGTTTCTTCTCAACATCCTCCATTATGTGAAGTGAACGCACGCTGACAGCTGCGCAGACTGACGGACAGAGACAGCCAGAGAACCGCCTGTAATATTTCACATGTGACTTTCGACGGCGTCAAGCGCTGTGCAGTTCTTCAGTCTAGCACTCACTCACGTCCTCTAGAAGACTAACAAAAGAGAAGCTTTCAGTTAATGAAGCCAAAGAGCTTGCGATGGCGCCGATGTGATATACTAGTGCCCATCATGAACACCAGTGCACTTCAAAGACAACTACACCTGGTGCAAGCTACAAAAAAGTCCACTGTAATTAAACATTTCCATTCACACATGATAAAATACAGAAAAATTCATTTTACATTGATCAAATGAATGTGGGTTGAAGTTGTGAAATAATCTAGATTTGAGTAAATCCGATGTGTTCATATTTAGATCTTCAATAATAATAAGACTTTTGATTGACAGACTTGACAAATCTGAGCTCAGTTTGACACATGGGTGACATTTCTTCTCAAACTGTCATTACAGATACATTTGTCAGATGTCTGATTCTTTTCACGAGTCAAGAGACGTAGATGAGATTTAGTCAAGTTTCGTCTAGGAGGAAAAACTGAGATATCTATGAGATCTCACGTGGAATTTTCATTTCTCATGAGTATGACGCAAGTCTGGTGTATGAGTTTATTCATTATTCCACATCTTTCTCTGGTGTTATGAGTTTAGCTGCCAAATGATCTGAAATCTTAACCTCAGTCTCCAAAAGAAAACTGTGACTAATCACTTATTTCCTTCTTTTCTTTGCTATTTAATTCTCCGTGTTTTAGTTGCGTTCGTAACTCAATCTGGACCAGTGAACAGCTACTAAAAGCAGGTCAGACCTGCTTCCAATGACCCAAGACCACTTGAAGATCTTATCTGGACGCTGACAAAATCAAATACTTTGAGGTCAATTCATTTAATTTCCAAAAAAGTTAATTTAATAAACTGGTAAAGATTTAGGTTTCAAATGGAAATTTGATTTCGAAACACAAAAACACAGTGGTCCAAATATCTAAATTATTCAATAATAACGGGAACTATTACTAATAATTGATTCATACTACTACTAATAATCATGTACTAAAAAGAATAATAATGTATTAATAATAATGTATTACTAATGATAATAATAGTGCTTTAATAATAATTTATTACTACAAATAACAATGTATTAAAAACAATAAGAATACTTTATAATAAAAATAATAATTATGTATTCATAATCATTTATGACTACTACTAATAATAATGTATTTATAACAATTTTTGCACAGGCAAGCACATTTATTCTATAATTGATGCATCGAGAATCCATTTGGCACAATTTGGCAGATTAATGCAAGTAGAATCCAGCTGTTAGAACAGAAGATCTGAGAAATAATGTCAAACTACAGCAGCGTTCTGACGTCCTCAAACACAACATGAGCGTTCACACGCTGACGGATCTTGCTAACACAACACTAGTGCAATTTCTCTCACGTCCAAACTGTGAAGCAGCACACACAGCTGTCAGGTAAAGAGTCGGTCACATGACAAACCTGACTGACCATCATGTCTGTTCTACCAAAACTAATAATTCTGTCATCACTTATTCACCCTCAACAAAACTTGTGCAAAAGAAGATATTTTGAGAAAGGTCTCCGTGGTTTTCTGTTCGACAATGGAGCTCGATGTTAGCGTTCACTTAACTTTATCTTCAGTTATGTCTGTCTCAGACTGCTTTCACAGCTTCTTATCGTGAAGGCCAGAGTAAGCAGAACAACATCTGCTTTCCGTACCGGCTTTTTGTTCCTTTTGGATTTTGCCGATCAGAGAGACACACGCTGTGTGAGCGGAAAGAGGAATCCAGCCAGATACAGACTGACAGGTCCAACAAAAGTGACACATGAGTTTTAATCCAGATATTAAATTCCAGGCTCTTGTTGTTGGCTGCCAGCGTTTTAGTCACTAAAATAATCCAACAGCACAAGTGACAATTCTAGTTTGATTTTATTTAATAGAGCTTTACCATTTTTACATTTTTCACGTTGTGTGATGACAGGCTGTTATTAGTAAACTGGCACCATCTTGTGGATGAGTGACATTGTGGGTGAAACAAAAATATTTCAGTTCAGTCAAATAGAAAAAGGATGAATTTAGAGTGATAAAGACATTTTGGCTTTACATTGTGGCAATCATAACACAACAGATTCGTTTTCTTCCATCACAACGTATTATTTATTTGTGTTATGGTGTGAATGGTGATCTCCACATGTATTTCACATTTTTATTGAGATTAACACGTATCTATGAACTCAGAATAAGGTCGAGACACAAATCCCGACCATATCTTTTCACCACTGTTTGAAAGTACACAAGCAAACTTATTTTACCTAGAGAAAGAAACTAAATCTGTGCTTCAGAAAAAAAGATTTCTCTGTTTCTCCATTGGAAACACGGCCTTAGAACGTCTGTCTACCTTCACATTTCTCAATGTCCTGAAATCACTGATAAAGTACTAAAGCAAACAACTTCACAGCTCTGATCCTGCCAGCAAATAAGAACCAAAGAACAGGAACTCCTGAAGTTCTTCCCAGACACAATATATCTCTCTGAACGGACGTTTCAACATCAAGTGTAAAAGCCGTCAAACAGCAACAGATCATACAGCAAATAAGAACAGAGAGTTACAGCGCCACACAAGATTTACAACTCTTCCAGTCCTTCAGGATTTTTACAAATTGAAACGCTGCTTCTAAAATATGAGATACATCAATGTTACATTTCACCTCAATTGTTGAACTGCAACAATTTCTTCTGGTGTGAAGAGTAAACACACACACAAACAGAGAAAGAGAGAGAAAGAGAGAATCTTGAAAGGAGAGATAGAGAGAGAGAAAGAAAGAATAAAAGAAAGAAAGAAGAGAGAAAGGAGAGAGAAGAGAGAGACAGAAGAGCGAGAGAAAGAATAGAGAGAGAAAGAGAAGTGAAGTGAAAGTGACCTATTTGTCAGATATGGTGACCCATACCCGAGATGTGACCTCTGCTTTTAACCCATCCAGTGACTAGTGAACAAACGCACAGCAAGTGGTGAACACACATACACCCGGAGCAGTGGGCAGCTATCCGTGCAGCGCCCGGAGCGTGTAGGGGTTAGGTGCCTTGCTCAAGGACACCGCAATCGTTACCTGCCGGCCCTGAGGATCGAACCGGCAACCTTCTGGTCACGAGTCCGACTCTCTAACCATTAGGCCACGATTGCCCCACGATTGCACGATCGCCCCAGAGAAAGAAAGAAAGAAGAGAGAGTAGAGAGAGGGGGAGAGAGAGAGAGAGAAAGAAAGAAAGAAGAGAGAGTAGAGAGAGGGGGAGAGAGAGAGAGAAAGAAAGAAAGAAGAGAGAGTAGAGAGAGGGGGAGAGAGAGAGAAAGAAAGAAGAGAGAGTAGAGAGAGGGGGAGAGAGAGAGAGAGAGAGAGAGAGAGAGAGAGAGAGAGAGAGAGAGAGAGAGAGAGAAAGAAAAGAGACAAGAGAGAGGGATAGAGAGAGAAAGAGAGAGAGACAGAGACCGGTGACTGCGCAGACACATGCTGTCCTTCTGCATAACAGTCCTGCGCACCGCATCCATCTGCACCAACGCAACTCAACACAATGATCTCATGCGTATCTGAGCACGCGAATACACAACACGGCTCCTGCGCGGAACAACCGAAGAAAACCCACAAAAAAATCACATCGTGGAAACATCACAAAGTTGTGCTCTTAGCACGCCAAACAAGTCTTATTTTCACCGCGACGCAGTGGATAAACGCGATGTGAAACAGTTCACGGGCGCGCTGATTTACACACGCATGCGTCATCGCGAGCGATACGTCATAAAGGATTAAAAGATACAAAGTAACCGAGGCGCGCCGAATGTATCTTACCTGAGTGCGAGAGTGTGAACGCGTCCCGGGAGCGAGCCTGCGGCGTGCGTTAGCGTCTGCGCTTCAGATAATGTGAGATCATGAGAGAGATGTGTGGGGTAGGTGGGCAGGAACTACAGGAAGTGAGGGGCAGATCCCGAGAAGACCTGCGCAGATCAGCCGGACACTGCATACTACCCTGCTACTCCTACTATCTGTCTAGTGTGGAATATGGATACTACATGCATTCCATGTTTAAAGCAGACATTATTCATCACTTCGTGTACACTACACTGGAGAAGTACACTAAACTGCAGAAGTACACTACACAGCAGAAGTACACTACACTGCAGAAGTACACTAAACTGCAGAAGTACACTAAACTGCAGTCAAATACTAGTGAATGCGTTTTTTGTTAGTTAAAAGTTTAATTTGCAGCGTGTTTATATACACACAGTTACACATCACTACATTAATTACTCTTTATTCAGAACACCTATAGCATTACAGTACAAATCTTTCTGTCCATTTATTTGATTTTGATGTCCTATAACCACAAACAGATGATATTTCACAAAGTAGTGTTTCTTCTTATCGCAAATGCGTTCCAGTTATATACACTACCAGTCATACGTTTTTGAACACTTACTCACTCACTTATTCATATTTCCACATTTTAGAAAAATGGTAAACTCATCAAAACTGTGGAATGCCACAAAAGCAACAATGAGGATCATGTTTCAACCAAAAAAACAAAACAATAAAATAAAACTTGTTATACACTAGCATCTTCATTGTGTATTTATTAGTCACCTTTTGACTAGAATTTGACGAATTGCATCCTGGTCATGCTACTTCTTGGATCTTTGAAAAAAATATTAATGGAGTTCACATCAATTCCGAGCTCTTATTGAATGCTCTTTTTCTAAACTTACTCAGAGTCATCCATTTCAAAGACATTATATTTGTTTATAATAAAAAAAATGTCTATGAAATCAATTTCATACATTTAAGCATGCACAAGGCAATAAGAAACAATTTATTTAAGCGTGTTTGAAAATGTTTGACCGGTAGTGTAAGTGATTTATTAGAGATATAGTGAAAAGTGAAGTGAAGTGAAAGTGACCTATTTGTCAGATATGGTGACCCATACCCGAGATGTGACCTCTGCATTTAACCCATCCAGTGACTAGTGAACATACGCACAGCAAGTGGTGAACACACATACAACCGGAGCAGTGGGCAGCTATCAGTGCAGCGCCCGGGGAGCGTGTAGGGGTTAGGTGCCTTGCTCAAGGGCACCGCAATCGTTACCTGCCGGTCCTGAGGATCGAACCGGCAACCTTCTGGTCACGAGTCCGACTCTCTGACCATTAGGCCACGATTGCCCCTGTAAGTGTTGCCCCATATAGTGTAAGTGATTTATCTTGGACATTACAATTTTACCTGCCATGATATGACATTTCATTTATTTGATAAAATGAAGATTATTCCATAATTAACGCATCCCTCGTGCTTGTATGAGTTTCTTCTGCAGAATACAAAAGAAGATATTTTGAAGAATGTTGATAATCAAAAAAAACTGAAACCTATTGACTTCCATTTTACAAACACAAAACCACTGGAGACATTTCTTGGGTTACTGCAGTCCAACTTTATAAAGGCAAAATAGCTATGTTTGTGCTTGATAAACTCAAAAGCCCCTCTCAAGAGTGAACATGTCTGTTTAATCATTGCAACTTTGATGAAACAAACATCAAAACCTTGATACGATCTCTGTTACAAACCTTATAAAATCCAGCGGATAGAATTTTAATATCGATAAAAGATAGAAAAATTTGAAGAAACTATAAACATTACTTAAACTCTGCTTCATACAACAGCTGGTGAATTTTTAACTTCACAGCACTTTTCTTGGCGTAAGGCAGCCGTCTCAGGTACGGCAACAGGCTAAACAAAAACATCTCGTCCTCCAAGTCCTCCGTCCCCTCCATCGGCCACTTCCGCTTGCGTCCTGGTCCCTGCGAGCCGGACGCCGTGTAATGAGACGATGCGTCCAGCATCCCGTGATCTCCCTCAAAGTCCTGCAGGACGAAGGACGAGTTACCGTCCGTCGTCCTCTCCTCCTCTTTGTCTTCATCATCTCGGTCTTCCTCATGCTCGTCCGCCGCCAGCGATCTGGACTGAATGAAAGGCGTCAAGAAGGACATCTGCCAACTGTACTTCCAGCTGCGGTGGGACGTGCCTGACACTCGCCTGCGCTGCTCTGCACGTTTGTCTTTGATGAACATGTCCCGCAGACTCTTCCATCTCCTGCGGCAGTCCTCCTCTGTACAGAGAAACGACAACAGATGGTTAAGATCGGCATGACATTCACTGACACTGACGGTTTACAGAAGTCCATCTGAAAATCAAAAACACAATTGGTGAAGACAAAAAAAACTAAAAACAAAATGCTGGGTCGCAGGAGAATAAAATACAATGAATCCAATAGACACAATTCACGAAATCATCAACAACAGAGCGAGAAAATTGGGATGTTCTGTTCTCACAGTGAAGTTTTCTTCTCTATTTCATAAAAATTCAATGATAGACATATCTTAAATCATACCTATATGAATATTTAAAACTACAAAGCAGTTGGCAATGCATTTAGGTAAACTTTAAATCAAATGTGTTGATTTGTATACAGAAATATAAATAACGACATGCATGTCATCCTATGTACCATTTTTAGACCATAATACAAAATTTAATATTGCATAACTGAATTTGTGGTGTGACCTCATTTATGTAACCTATCACCTATCTTTGACATCACGAGCTCACTAACTTTTAGATGCAATTAAATCCCACTTACTATCATCCTAGTTGGGTGACTTGAGTCAGTAAATAAAGTTTGTATATCCACAAGTGTCAAATCTATCAGATCAACATCTAATGTAGCTTTTAAACTCAAACTATGTTCCTCCTGATTCATTTCATAAGTGGAGAAAATACGAACGACATTGAAACTCGTTCAATGTGGACTGATGTTAGCCTTCTCCGCAACAGGCTAACAGCAAACAGCTAGCGCTTCTGTGAGTGACAAACAAGTTTCGAAAGCTCGTCTCGTACCTGGTATTTCAACCTGTAAGCTCACGGCTCGCCATGCTTTGGCTTTTCTAGCAGAGTCTTTATATGAATTTAATGTAGAATTGTATAACTCTGGATAGTCGGACACCGCCGCTATTAACCGCTCCTCCATTGTTACTAGCATCGGGCTGCAGACTGTACAGCTAACCTAACACGAGCGCATGCGCGGTTTGTCCAGTAGAGGGCGCGCGGCGGCTCAGAAACGACAATCTTTATCTTCTAATAGCGTTCAAGTCATTATTCAATAGAAGTTACTCCGTTTAAAATCATTTATTTGAACTGGTGTTTTCACAGAAACAATTGCTAAAATATTTTTAGTAAAACATTACTCCGTGCGATTGTTCCGAGAAAAAAAATACGGGAATCTTCTTCTTGCGGTTTCATTCAATGTATATGTAAAAAGAAAAATGACATATTTGACTGAAAATACAACAACGATGGATTATGTTCTATATGCAACTCCATGAGTGCTTAATAGCTACTGATAATAATGATAAATAATGTTTATTATAGTAGGCCTAACTGTAGTTGTATAAAGGTTCATTTAACCTTCCTATATTTTATAAAAAATTACTGCAGTCAGTTAATACAGGAAAATTGAATTAACCTTTATAAAACTATACAACTACAGTTAGGCCTACTATAGTAAACATATTTATTTAACATAATTATCAGTGTTAAATATTAAGCAATCTTATCAATATTAAACTCATAATCACACAATAAACAATTTCCACAAGGCTGCATTTTAATAATATTCCACGGCCATTTAATCTATTCATCAAAAGTTTTTTTAGTAGTAAATACATTCTTAAATAGGCTAGTTGTGATCAAAATTTGAATAAATATTTTCTTGAAGCAGTTTCACAGCTTTCATGTTTTTATCATTCATTAGTTTCTCTCTCTGACAGTGTCTCTTTTAGTCTCTTTTGGTCTTTGAAGTCGTTTGTGGATCCATATGTATAGCTCACAGTCTGAGACACATGAAGTCTCTCTACTTTCTGCCCGGTGCTCGTGGAGACAATCTCTCCTCCTGTTTTATTCTGTACAAGAAACAATCACAAAACCACATTTAACTGTAAATGATGTAATCATGTAAAACAAAAATGAGTTTTCATTTGTTTTAAGTGTAGAATAACTCAAAGTTGATACCTGATGAAGTCTGTGATGTTGATCAATGGCATACTGGTATTTTGCAGAATTCAGTCCCAGTAAAGAAGCCATTTTCTCTCCAAAGAAATCACAAACTGCAGAGAAAGGAAAACCGGACCGATTACTTTAATTAAATGAAGTGTTAAAATACCCACCCGAAAACAAAAATGATCTCATAATTTACTCATCCTCATGCCATACCAGACGTATAATATTCTTAAAAATGTATAATTTTATAGCCAATTAATAGATTTTATTTTACAGGACTCCAAAAGTCGTCATTGAAGTCATCTAAAGGACCCCAGGGGGTAAATAAGAGCTTTCATGGATGAAAATCATATTTTCGTTACAGTGAAAATGACCAGAACGTCTTTATTTATAATTGAACTTCTCCTTTGACATGCATGCAAAACACAACATTGACGTGAAAACATTCCCTCTTACTTCTCAGTGACATCTTCAAAACATGCGTCCCCCAAAACCGAGAACGTTCCTTCAATGACCAGTTTCCCTAAAAAGTATCATATCCATAATATAAAAACTCGAGTAATGAATCAACTGTAATGTCAGATGACAAACTTCCGTCACGACTTCTGACCTGAGAAACCCAGAATGTTTGATGCAGCTCATCTTCATCCTCCTCTTCTTCACTCTCGGTCAGAATCTCTCCACTAGAGAAATAAAGAACCTTCTTCTTCTGGGCTTTGACATCATAGTCCGACAGCTCCTGATCACCAGACGTTTGATTCATGAAGATAATCTCAATTCCCTCATTAACACAAAACTTTTGTCTTTCCCTCTGCTGTCAAAGGTGAGCACAAGGAAAGACACTGTCACAAAAGCCTTGTGTGTGTTTACAAAGGGCAGGTCCTTAAACACACGTCACGCATCTACAGAGAGTAAAGAAAGACTGTTGGATAGTCCTAAACCATATAATGATTCTAAAATATCTAAAACTTCATTAAAATGTCTACATGGCATTGCATCAGATAGAAAAGTATCATAGCAAGCATCATTATATCAATGTTTTCATCCAACAAGTGTAAATTGTCCACTTGCTTAAAAGTGATCATTGATGTAGTGTGGAGTGAGTTTTACTCTTAAGCTGATCAGAAATGTTTCAATCACTAACCCGAAATAAGATCAACTTTAGCAATGACATAACAATGACTACAAACACACCTGAATATATGGTGCGTGTTTCAGGTATAACCCAACTTATACTGTATATAAAAAAAGGCAATGCAAACAGTGTTGACACAGGTTTTAATCAAAAAGATGTAAATATGACAGTAAACTACAGATTAAGCTCATAATGTGTGAGTATATTTCATAAATACTTATCCATACAGCTGTTATTAGAGAAAAAAATGAATGAATAAAATAAAAATCTTGGAGTGCCATTTTAGACAGCTGAATAAAGTCTTGTTGTCTACAGAAGTGTGAGAAATAAATATACATCATCCTCCGTCAAGTGTCCGAACTAAGATATACAGATTTAGAAAACTACACCATGAAAAATGTAATGTGAATATTTAATACGTTATTTCAAAACAAACAGATGTAGTGTCTGAATAACAGCAGGGGCTGAAACTACCAATGACGAGCATTAACTGTTATAAAATGTTGTAAATCTAAATGAATTTCATCATTCGAGCATTTACTTTCAGCATCATTACTTTTGTCTCTGTGCTTCTCTACTTGTCGTCTCTAAGGTGAAAATAATGAACAACTTATTTTAAGTCTGTAAGACAACAACTTCTTTAGTATTTACAGCACAACCATCATAACAATCCTTCAATGTTCCAAGAAAAAGATTTGAAAAATATACACAAAAGAAAAAGCTGATTTGATGATATCTTATAAGTTGGCGTTTCACTAAACATTACCCGGTGTCAAACACTGACGTGTTCTGTGCATCTCAGGAGTCTGATCTTAAATTATTCTCATGAGCACAATAAGCTTATTTCCTATGCCACCGTATTATAATACAATTATATAGTATTTTCAAAAGAGAATGACATAATGCATTATCTGTTGCTGTATTTTGATAAAAACTACTTGTGTTCTAAGAGTGAATGTCGATAAGGATGTCCGGCTCACAAAAAGTCAACAGAAGCATCATTTTCATTGCCGTCTCACAGGACTTTCCAGGAAATGTCTTGGTGAGATTCAACATGTAACATTTGTTTATCTTTGTTTGGTTTGGATCATAATAGTTTTAATATTGGCATTCTATGCCATAAAATGTTGCTTTATGGACATCTCGACAAAAATAACATTAATGTAGTTCCTTTACACTTACGGTAATAAACAAAAAACCTCAACATGATCTGTATTAAACCACAGAATGTGTAAATTAATGAATTCAGGATTATAGCGATCTGATTAGTGATTACTTTTTATTGAACAGAGACTAACTATATATATATATTTTTATATTATTATTATGGAGTTAAGTAGAATTACACTAGGACAGAGTAACTGTACTGACGATTACTGTAACTGCAAAGGGATCAGACTTCCCTCGACATATGTTATACATGCACGTGTTGAAGTTTAGGAGATCACACAGCCCGTGTCTTTCTGTGGTTTGACATCAGGCTCTTTCACTGGTTTTATCTCCTCATCGTGTTTGGCTTTAGCCTGGAAGTGAAAATCAAACAATTTAAGGGTCAAAATGATGGTTGAGCCATGTGTACACAATGTACACAATTCTTTAAGCATCAATGGTTTATATAGTGCAGGATGAAAATGGGCACCTAAGATGCAGTTTACATACAATAATAATGTATTGACGGACTTGCTTTGACTTATTAAGTTGAACCCAGCTGTTAGTAGAATTGATTTAGTTTCATTATCTAATATACAGGGATGTAAGGATTCACTCAGCTCGCGATGCGATTCACGATACTGATCTCACGATACCATTCATTCACGTTTTATTTTTACAAAAGGAGTTGAGACTAATTAGAAAAGAACAACTGTCCTATTATTATTTCTCAAACGTTGCACATTTCTTTGTAAAATAAAAATATATTTTATGCCAAATGACAAAACTAAATAGCAATTTTAAAACAAGTTCTAAATCAAATAAAAAAACAGAATAATAATATTCAGAAATATCAGTATATCCAGGTTTTCCAAGTTTGAAGTGAACACAGCAGCGGCTCCTGCTGTTCAAAACATGAACTGCGATTCAAAGAGTTACATCCCTAATTATAATAGCTAAAATAATTCAACATCCCACAATACTATAGTTTTAAAATCTCAATCAATCAAATCTGTACACCGGAGGGAACTTCTGCATGAATCTAAATGTTATAAGTGAAGGAAAAAGTTTGACCTTGTCATCTTTAGGTCCTTTGGTGAGGTCAAAGGTGGCGTAGACTTCAGGTGTACACTGAGCATTCAGTGCCGGGAGTTCAAATGGAGTCGGTTCAGCCAAACCATAACTGGCCTTTAACTCCAGAGCCGGAGCTTCTGCGGGAACTTTATGAAAGTAACTGTCAGAGAAATGAGAAACAAACAGTCTGTGTTTTATCAGTCCCGTTAAAAACAGCCGGCTGATGATGTGTTAAGAGCGGATATAAACGGAGTCACGGCTCAACTTTAATAGCAGTCTATGGGTCATTGTCACTAAATAAACCCTGATTGTGATTTTTGGGCCTGATGTTTGTTGACTCACATGAAGCCGTTTTCTCTCTGGCATTTCTCCAGGGTGTTTTTGATCAGAGATCCCAGCTTCAGGAAGAAAAGCTGCTCCGAGGGTTTGGCCGTGCTGCCCGGACCCTTCGTCTGACGGTATTCCTTACACAGCGCTTCCGCTCGGGAATAATCTGCCGGCAAGTCAATACGAACACATCATTTCACGCAGAAAGCTTTTCAAATCTCAACTCAGAAAACGTCGCAGACTGGAACTCCGTTGAAGCAGCATTACTCATTTTACAACAATAACCTGCACAATAATATCTAACAAAACATGATGTGAAGTGTTGCGTACATTTCTCAGCCTCCTGCAGGGATCGGATGGCCTCTCCACATTTATCAGCAGCCAGAAGAGTCTGTCCATGATAGCAGTGCGCCTGTAAACAACATCAACAAACACTTTAGAAACATATTCCATGCCTTCATTTCCTAACATTAGAGGGACATTAAAGAAACCTCAACTAGACTCACATAAGCCATGTAGAAATCCTGCTTGAGCTGCAGGTATTTCCTCCATTTAGCGCTGCACTCAGGATCAAGCGTGTTCAAAGTGTGATCTACAACACACAATCCATCAGTAACAAAGACTAACAAATACACTCTTTTTTATGTATTGTTGCATGACAGCTCATGTTGCAAATCACTCTCACAAAGAACATGTTTACTAGACTTTTATTATAATTTAATGGTGATGAGAAAATGGCTTTATAACTCAAATCATAACATTAACGGACGATAGTTTGAGGCTCTTTCTACTCAAAGAGTAAATAACACAAGTGGGCATCAAACTTTGTTTATAAGTGGGGTTCTGAATCAGAGCCGTTGAGAGAGTTCCGACAACAGAAGTTCAAAATTTCCGCACGTCACGTGATTCATGCATTTAATGACGTCTTGCGTATTTTAATAGGTTAAAGTTCGTCACAAAGGGTCTGTCATGCGTTACTAACTTCCGGGAACTATTAAGAGCCTCCATTGCTTTTAAAAGCGTTGGCGCAACTCTCTTTCTCAAAGGCTCTGGTCTGAATAACCCTTTAAATGACCAACACGCAGAGAAATGAAATAACGCAGCAGAAAGAGAGTGGCGATAAACTCACCCGCCTTTTGGTAGAAGTTAGCCGTCTCGTAGGCCAGCGCTGCTATGAGAGCGGCGTTGTGCTTCAGCTCGATGGCTCTGGCTATAGTCACTGAAAACACAGAGAGACATGAACACACATACAGTGAACACGCGTGTCATCGCTGATGATGATGATGATGATGCTGATGTGTTTTTACCCTCCTGTGCTTCTGCTTGACTCTGAATGATGTACGTGTCAATGACTCTGGCCTCCAGATCTCGACCCTTCTCTGCTGGAGTGATGAGACGAGGAATATGAGACTCCTGAGAACAATATAAGAGCGTGAGCGCTTTTCTATAAACTTTTATATGTGGCCAGTGACGTGAGGTTGAGGCTACATTGAAAATCTGTCACTGGGACAGAAAATCTCTAAAATGGACATCTTGTGGCTCACGGCTTTGATAAAACATGTGGATCTCTCATAAAAGGAAAGGATTTAATAAAGGTCTCACCTTAAGGGTTTTAAATGTACCGGCGGCGATTTTCAAACTCCTGTGAACGTCTTTGGCCTCATCCTCTGTGACGCTACAAAACAAAGAGTTAATGACGGTGACAAAAGAAACCTCAGAAGGGTGAAGTGTGTGATAGTTCACAACATTTCCTGCAGGACGCTGATGGAACTTACTTCTCTTTTCCAGACAGTCGTGAGGCAAACTTGGTGTACCAGATGGCCACATTAAAGGCCATGGACACCAACTCAAACACTGCGTCCTGCTGGGCGCTGACGGAGAAAATCTCTTTAATAGATGCGATGTAAAACAAACACTACGGTACAGAAAATCTCCATGACTACACACGTGTTCATTTAAAATCTCTCTTCCTCACGTGTGATTATGGAATATTCTCTCTGAGTTACCTGCCGATGTTTCCCTGTAAAGTGTCCGTCCATTTGAAGTTGTGAATGAAGCGAAGCTTGCTCTCTTGTGTGGTGCCGTCCAGTGGCAGAATAAAGCCTGCACGCATATTGCAAAAGAGAAACGGCAAAGATTTGATACTAACAACAAAGCAAGCACGTGCTTCTGAGCAATCATGAAAACATTCACAGTTTTGTCAAGGTGTAAACACGTCTGGTGTTCTGTGATCGAACGGAGAAGCAGAAGCAATACGAACCCTGTAAGAGAGAGAAATAATCGTCACTGACTTTCTTCATAATCTCTGGGGTGCACGTGGAGTCTGTGAACGTGTCGATCAGTCTCACCCGAGCCGTTCTCAAGTCACTGAAAATAGACATTCAACATCATTTACGGTGAGTCATGTCATGTCATCTCAAACCTGTATGAGCTTCTTTCTTCTGCAGAAGACAAAAGAAGATATTTTAAAGAACGCCGAGAACCAAACAACACTGAGCTCCATTGACCTACTTTGTATGAACACAAAACCACAAAGACATTTCTCAAAATATCTTCTTTTGGGTTCCACCGAAGAAAGAGTTCCGTGCCGGTGAATAAATGACGAGATTAAAAAGTTTAAACTCACTTGCAGATCTTATTGGCAGACGGGCTGGATGCCACCCCATACAGATTGAAGGATGCAGGCGCTGTGGCTTTCAAAGGGTTTCTGTGGAACCAGTGAGTCATGATGAAACACACCTGGACAAATAGAAATATTATTAATAACATCTTCAGTGTTGTCACTCCTTGTGTACGAATGTTATTTTCTCAATATGCTCATTGACATCTCTCACCCTGATATGCTTTTATTGAAGGACTTCACATCAACGCTGACCTCTTATTGACTTATTATTGCTGACCTCTTATTAAGACATTTTTATTCAAATAAAACATTTTTATTCAGTAAAAGTCTAGTTTTCTCATGAAAGAAATTATTACGTTGGCACATGTTTATTTGCGTCTACAAAATCATATTAAACATTTAAGCAGACACATTTAGATCAAAATATTTTTATTTTATTAGAATAATCATTTCAGTACCTCAGAACTACTGACTGGTGATGTATATGTATATGAATATAAAGGCTTAGCTCGGCCTTGTTTGTCATCAGTTCTATGACTTAAAAACAGACATTCACCCGAAACACATGTTGTTAAAACCCATGTATAGTAACATGTCATATTCCACATGGAAGTAAACTCTGATCTAACGCTTCTTGTGTCCCACATATGATAAAAACACCGATATAAACAAATGGACAAGAGAATCGTTCAACAGCAGTAAACGAGTAGACAAACCACACACACGAACGACTGAAAGACAAACATAAAACAATTGTTTTAAATAAAAAATGTGAGTCTTTATATAAGAAATAAATCACCTGTCTGATGTTTGTTTGTTTATATATCGGCCTGATGTGGACGAGGAAACGCCAAAACGATGAGCGCTCTTCCGGTATGACGGGGTGTGGTGACGTCATCGACACGCCCGTTTACTCATAAACCCCCCATGTCATTATTTTAATGCACGTTCTGTTTTTTAATCTTTTACAACTAATGTGAAGATTTAGTGAAATGATCGTTGTGTACGTAAATAGTAACAGCTTCAAGGTTTGTTTTGTCACAAATTAGCAATTTTAATTATAAAATTGGATGGAACAATTATTTATTAGAGTAGAGGAAGAGTTTTGTTCCAAAATGAAATAGAAATCATGTTTTTTATTTCGTTATTTCTTGTGATTTATTGTGTTAGTTAGCTAAATATTATGAGTTATTGTGGTTTGAATCAAAACAACCACCTGCAGTTTGATTGATATTAATCGAAATGCACAAAAAAAACATGATTTAGGATTAAAATTAGGGCTGTCAAAAGATTGTTCGCGATTAATCGCATCCAGAATAAAAGTTTGTGTTTACATAATACATGTCTATGTACTGTGCATATTAATTATGTTTTTATAAATACAAACACATACACATGTAAACATATTTAGCAAATATTTACATGTGTTT
Organism: Triplophysa tibetana; assembly: GCA_008369825.1. Taxonomy (NCBI): domain Eukaryota; kingdom Metazoa; phylum Chordata; class Actinopteri; order Cypriniformes; family Nemacheilidae; genus Triplophysa; species Triplophysa tibetana. The sequence goes on along the minus strand of CM017910.1, from coordinate 976,132 downwards.
ATTTATATTTACCAACAACTGAAATTATATATAAATGTTTGATCATTTTTTAATTTTTCTTAAATATACGCATGGATGTGTATGTGTTGCTTAATGCAACATTTTTATGCACAGCACACAGATATATATTATGGAAACACAAACTTTTATTGTGGATGCGATTAATGACAGCCCTAAAAAAAAGAAGAACAGAGTTATCTAATTTTAAAACCAAACTCTTCATATGTATGGTAATGTTCTTTGTCGGATTTACTGCCGTTTTAATGACCACAGTTTCATCATAAATATCACAGTTGAACTTCGTGAAGGTTTAAACCCACTGACAAAACAAAAACTCTCATTCACAAAAGCTTTTAATTTGAAATTTCTCGCTCAGTAGGCGCGGTTTCCGGTTCTGTGGCAGGTAGTTTGGTTGCACTCGCATCAGGCCTGTGTCAGTGTGTGGCGGTGCCACCGGTGCATCCGGATCTCAGTGTGTGTTTGCGCTTCCCCGGCGACAGGGCTGGAGCAGAAACTTCACCAGCGATGTCACACGCAGAACCTTCCGTGAAACTTTAACTCGCCAACATGTCTGACGTCACCAAAACAGTGCAGAGATGGCACGCGAGTTTTAAAAAGGCCACGGACTTTGATTCGTGGGGGCAGCTGGTGGAAGCCATCGATGAATATCAAATGTAGGTTGCGCCCATTTATTATGAAACAAAAAATCATATTTTATTTATTCTTGAGTAAAAAGTGCAAAATTAAAACCGAACGCATTCTATGCTATGCAAAGAGAATATACCGCGTTCTTTAGATGTCACCATTGAAATGTTAGAAAGTGGCGACATGTCATGTGTATTTAAAGATGGATTTGTGCTTTATTGTGCATGCCTTGTTGCATCAAATGCAAGAGATGCATTCGCGTAAAGATGAATGTGAAGAAGTGTGTCTGAGTGTCTGACAGCCTGTTTGCATTAAAGCTCCACACCCTGCGGTTCTGCTCCGGGTGGAGTTCCACTGTTTGTCCGCATCTGCATGAAAGCCATATAGATCAACACCGTATTTCTGCCTTCAAACTGCAGTTATGGAACTCGATGTCTTGACTGATGTGATGAACAACATTCTGTCATTCACTCATTGATGTTTCGTCAGATTGGCAAGACAACTTCAGAAAGAAGTTCAGTCGACAAACTCTCACGACTTAACCGAAGAACAAAAGGTGACAGCTGTCAATTACTGTTTTAATTCTCAACGCGAAAGTAAATAACACCATTAGTAAGCCATTTTGAATAATTAAATAATTACTTATCAGATGTTTGTTTAAATTGAGGATGAAATCTGTTTTGGTTTTCCAGAAAACCCTGGGAAAATTTGCAACATGCCTTGAAATGAGAAGCGCAGCGCTGCAGGTGAGCACAATACACAGTTCCATCAGTCACCTGTCAGCAGGTCATCATAGTGAAGATTGTTGTTTATTATGAACTTCTTCTGTTTGGGTCAGAACACACCCTCTCAAGATGACTTCAAGCTAGAAGACCTGAAAAAACTGGAACCCAGTATGTAAATATGGATGAGTTTATAAAACCAGTCAAAAGAGACGTCTTTATTTATCAGTGTTTCATCTTCTGTTTTTCATAGTCATCAGGAATATTCTGACTTACAACAAAGATTTTCCATTTGATGTCCAGCCGGTGCCTTTGAGGTAACTCTACACTCCCTCTTCAGTCCAGGTTTCATTTTGTTTGTTTGCTAATTCTGTCCTCACGTCACCTTTAGGAAGATTCTGGCACCGGGAGAGGAGGAAAACCTGGAGGTGGAGGAGGAGTCGGATGCTGGTACTGGAGCGGGCTCGACACCATCATTCACCTCCAGAGTGCCAGGTGCGCATGAAAGTCTGTCACATTTATCGCACCTGCGTTTTGTGTTACTAATAATGCATTTATATATATATTTATATTTTATAATGCGTATTATTAGCGCTCACAAACGACAAACATTTACTTCTAGTGCCGCACATGTATGCAAAGGTAAAGTAGTTTTCACCCAACCGGATGTAACTCCGCTTCATCCATTTATTTTTTATGTGCTATTCGAAAACATTTTTGACAGGTACTTTGTTGCCGAGGTTACCGTCAGAGCCTGGGATGACATTACTGACACTAACCATAGAGAAGATCGGTCTGAAGGACGCAGGGCAATGCATTGATCCTTACATCACCCTCAGTGTTAAAGGTAGAAATCCTCAACGTCATGTCATCCTGTAGAAGGTATTCATACACGTTCACACTTGTGTTGCTCCTCAGATGTGAACGGAATAGATCTGAATCCAGTTCAGGACACGCCGGTGGCCACGCAGAAAGAAGACACGTACGTTCATTTCAGTGTGGACGTGGAAATCCAGAAACATCTCGAGAAACTTCCCAAAGGTACGCACACCTGTTCTAACCTGACACGACCTCCCTGAAAGAAATATAAAGCAGACCCGTCACATCTCTCTTTTGTAGGAGCTGCTATTTTCTTTGAATTCAAGCACTACAAACCCAAGAAAAGATTCACCAGCACTAAATGTTTCGCTTTTATGGAAATGGACGAAATCAAACCAGGTCCCATTGTCATAGAACTGTGAGTAACAAAACGTCATCCGTTCATTATTTCTAGATGACTTACAAGTGATTTGTGAGATTGTAACGATATTGAATTGTAGGTACAAGAAACCAACAGACTTCAAGAGGAAAAAACTCAACCTCCTCACCAAGAAGCCGCTGTTCCTGCATCTTCATCAAACTTTACACAAAGATTAAACCAAAAGGGACGGGACTGACATACATGAACCAAAAACATGTTTTTATCCTCCAAGATCCTCAGCGATGTGATTTGGGATGATCCGCATATCACCAACGTATTTGATCCTAAAGAGAGACTGTTTGAAACGGACGATCTGGTGCATTTATGTTTCGTACGAAAGCTCTGTATGATGATTTCTGATCATAAACAATAACGCTTGGGCAAAGAAACGCACTTTTATTATCTGACAGATGTTGTTATGACTGAAGCACAAAACTGGTTAATGCTTACAACCCACAAACATTGAGAATTAACTGATTCACATGAAGGATGCAGCTGGGAGAAACTTCATCTCTTCATCTCTCACATGTCAAGTTGGTAAAAGAGCAGCGGTTTGTTCTTTAAGAATTTGAGAAATATGTTCATTTCAGTTCAAAGAAAATATTCTGTTCCGGTTTAAATGACACGTCCAACCTGTCCTTTAAAGTGAAGATATCAGTATTTACAGAGGAAACAACTAATGAAGAGAATATATTGACCCTGACTGTTTAATAACTGTTAATCTCGACGGTCTCAATAACACAAACTAAAGCTACAGTTCAAAATTAAAGTGTTGTGTTTCTATAAAACTTTATTTGATAAAAAAGATTTCTGTCTTGTGTGGGTTGTTATAGCTTTTCATGTCTCATTTCTAATAAAAGATAATGCTGCTTGAAACAAAAATGTTTTATAAATATATTACAGTCTACAAACATGCTATTAAACACTCTGACTTCATAGAGTTACTGCCAAATCAGCTACACTAAACCAACACAAACAACACTACAGAAAAAAAACGGCTTTATTCAACTCATTCATAGAATTCACATCCCCGTTTGATAAAAACAGCTTCTTCCCTAAGATGTCATTAGACACATTACATCCTCTAAACAAACTTCTGAAATAATTTACTCTAATGTCGAACAAAACCGGCCAAAAATTAAGATAAAAAGGGTCCGGGGCATTAAAGAGATCCAGGGAACATCATTAACATTCATATGTATTTGACAAAAAGAAGTCAAATTCAATTTAGTGAACTCAACGGGTAATGCTGTGAAATTCATTCATAAAGCCATTTTTAATGTCGTAAATAAACACTTTAATAAACAGAATACAATTATACAATGTATGGCAGGAAAAAATGTTGGACATGACATCTGTTCTGCTCGTGTTGTTAAAGCTTTGCAAAATCCTTCCAACATCCATCAATACTGTGATTTATGTGCTGGCTGAACGTTGACATGAATCTGATGTCTATTTATGAGAGTAGTTTTATTATATATGCAGCTGAAAGAAATGTACAAATACTTTGTCAATATGACATCATATGTGCCTTTCCGCTAGGAAAAGAAATCATAAGCACAGACGGAAAGAAAATCAAACGTTAAAAGAAACAAAGCGCGGGCGAGTGCGAGACTTAAACCGACTAAAAGCAACCAAAAACATAAACAGCCAGCATTTGTTCAAAATTGCTGAAAAAGGCATAAAAGTATCATATTCAAGGCTGTGTGATGGTTTATCTTGCGTGCCTAAATATAACACCGGACTGGTTCGATCATTTCCCAGAATGCATCATCACTGGGTGAGTGGTAGAGATTACAACTGAACCTCGTTATGTTGCTTCAATGAAAAAAGAACAAATGTCTATTTCATCAAACTATTTCCATAGGAAAGGTTTGCAAACGTATAAAATCAAAACCCTCATCATTTCCCTCGCAATTGTGTCATTGGAACAAGCTTCAGCAAAAACGGCAAAATCAAACTATTGTATTAACCCACCCACTCCACATGCAGCTGATGCTGAAATATTGAAAAGAATCAGGACTCAGTAAAATAAATCAAGGCCGGTGGAGCTGGTTCAAGTTCATTCACGGCTCTGCCATGGACGAACCGCCAGCGTCCTGTGAGGGGCCGTCTGTGGGGGGACTGTTGGCTGTTGTGAAGTTCTCCTCATCTCTGGAGTTCTGAGCCACCAGCGGAGCTGGTCCAGGGAAAACCCGGCCACCGTACGGGTGTGGAGCCATCGCTCCAGGGGGTGGCAGAGATCCGTGTTGGAAGGGCCGTGGAGGAAGCCCACGAGGTCCGTAAAAATCAGGAGGGAAGTCGCGGGGGTCTAGTGGCAGGGGGGGGAGCGGCCCCATGGGCGGGAGGTCTCGTAGCAGTGGGCCTCGTGCTGTGGGAGCATTATACAATCATAAATATCACACTTATTATTAAAATGATCTGTCTAGACTGTGCAACAATGGGGTCTCACCAAAAGGCGGGGGTACGGGTCCATATGGGCCAATCGGAGGAGGAGGCCTGTAGGAATCCATAGGAGGGAGTCTGAAGCGTGGCTCAGGGCCCAGTCCTGGGGGCATCATGGGAGGATGGCCATTAGGCGGTCTGTTCATAAGAGAAGGAGGTCCGTTGGGCAGGATGGGTCCACCCATCATTGGCGGTCCATAAGACTTAAATGGGGCATTCAGTGGCGGAACAGGAGAATCCCGAATGGGAGACGGTAAGAAAGATCCCTGACTCTGAGACTTCGAGAGCTGGAACAAAAGACGCACAACAACACATGAGAGTAAATCCAGTTTAATCCTGAAAGCGTTTTCACTCTGACATCATGATCACCGACCTAAGCAGACGTTAAAGGAGAGCCATAAACACACCGTGAGCACCAACACTTTACATTAATGATGAAAACATGACGTGTAATTGCAGTTTAATGCTTCTCAAAACACGTAACGTAAAGCTGTTGTGTTAATGCCCTGAGTGTGTTTCCAGCTCAAGACATGCGCTTTAAAAAAACATCTGATTTACTTACAATGTGAGTTTTGTTAAACATACCACAACCTTCAGAGCACAAGACCCACACGGTGAAAAGAATGTGAGAACACATCATGACCAACCACATTGTGTTACAAACATCCTCTTTCTAGCTATCACAAAACCACGGATTTAAAGCCACAACCATGTCAGATTTTTATGTAACCGACATCCGCCATTGTGAAAAAACCAGCCCTCTCCATCCCAGCACCAAACACTGTACTCACGCTCTCTACGGGCTCAGATGAGACCTGCTCGGCCGTCTCAGTGACCGCAGCCGTCTGCTTTAGAGCAAACACAGCCACCACACTTTTAAGATCTGGAATCATGTACATTACATCTCAAACAGAAGAAAACATCAGAGTCTTTACCATTGGTCCGTCATGTGCACATGGGGACGACGTCATGGGAGGAAACATCTCTGAAACACAATGACACACGCCATTTAATATAAAGTTTAGATTGAATGATTGTGTCTTTAGCAGTTCTAACATTCAAAGCGACGCCACAGAAACACAATATGAAAAGATTTGAGTTGAATAGTATTTCATGTCTCTGATTGTGTGTAAAAGGGGCCACGTGTACTAATGTTCACCTGGTCGGGAGGGCAGCGGGTGTCCAAGCTCTGAAAAGCGTCCGTGAGGGTCTGAGGGGGGCCGTGGACCTGAAACAGATCACGACTGATTAAAAAAACCTTATCAGATCATTTCTGTGTATGGAATGACAGTCTGAGGTCTCCACGGCTGGAGTTCAGAGGAGAGGAGATGACAACGCAGTCAGGAGAGAAGACAGGAGATGCTTACAGGAGAGGAACAAATAAAGGAAAATAAGTTATGAGGAATACAAAAGAGGGATGAAGATGAATACGGCTGGAGCAGGTCGGAGTCGGGAAAAGTTCGGGGGAAGATCGCGCTGCAGAAACTTACCAAACGAGTCGCTACGTCTGCCTACAGGAGCGGAGGGGGGGCGGCCGGGACCCTCTATCATTAGAGGAGGAGACGGAGCCCCCCCACTGACTGGGGACGGCCCGTATGAATCACCTGTTCCGATCAAACCAGGACAATGAGAATCAAGTGACGACCCGGTGAAAATATAAACAAACTTCTAGATAAGCTTTCAGGACAGAAGATTGAAACCTAAACAAATCTGACTCAATGCTAAGATCCGCCCCCTGGTTACCGTCGCTAGGCTCGCAGAATGTTCTTCAGGATAGAATTAGAGATGTTTGGTAAAATGCGTTTATTAAGTGGAAAAGATGATCATTACCAGACAAGCTGCGTAAAGACAGTAAAGATCTACAGATTTACTCTACAGCAAACATCTGTCTGATAATATAGCAGTCGCTCTGTTAGTGAGCTACGTTAAGTCGATGTCCTCACCTCTCCTCATGGGCGGCATGTGTCGGTCTGGAGGTGCAGAGTTGATTCTGAACACAGTTTGTTCCAGGTCTGATATTTTATCGCTGCACTCCACCAGCCTGAAGAATCAATTCAAGAACATCAAAAAAACGACTTCTCACATGGAATGCCAGAAAGTGGATCAATATCTGATTTGATGAAAACTCACTTTTGCCGGAGTGTCACAGCCTCTCGTCTCTCCTCCACCAGCACTCGTTCTGAGGCGCGCGCTTTCAGCTGATAGAAACCCAAGAGCACAGATAAAGTGTGATTTAACTGAGAACTAGAGCAGCTGTCAGTGTACACCACAGTGTAACAGCAACAATGATTTAGTTACAGGTCATTATTAAACTGTTGACATGTTTACAGATACTACTAAGTGTATCCGTTGATATTGTAAGATTCTACTTTTCAGATGATTTCTTCCAGCTAAATATTTGATAGACATGGGCCGGTATGACATTTTGACTGTATGAGAGGCTCAAGCAAACATATCACGGTTTTGCGGCGTTACAATTGCCGGTTTAAAATGTGTTCTTTTAATTGTTTGGATCAAACAAGGAACAAGGGATGCACGATAAATTGGTCATTTTTAATGTTATCAGCCGATATAAAATGTATGCTGATAAATTAAAGCCGGTAAATCTTAAATCATTTCCTATTGTTAAACTACTTTTTGCCTTTTGTTTCAGTCTTAAGGGGTTTTAAATTAATATTTTGATTCTGTATATCCGCCAATATATCGGTTATCGGGTTGGAATGTTAAAGAATTATCGGGTATTGGCCAAAATGTACATATCGGTGCATTCCGGAACACAATACATTTTATTTGAAAGCAACACAAAATATTTGGCCCAGTAGTAAACATGTACCGTATGTCAGATTAAATCTCAAACTTTTTGAACGCAAAGCACCCCTTTCTAGTCTTTTTATTTAACATGCCTTTCTATTAATGACAATTACTGCATACATAGATTGAATGCAGATGAGCAAACAACAAATAAAGCAAAACAAAAAATAGCGAAGAACCTGATGGATTCCTGCACTCTCAGTCTTTGATGAGACATAAAAACAGCTCATACCTTGGGAACGGTTTACAGAAAATGTAATCGGTTTTAAAACCGTGGCCTTTCAAACCTTGAAACCGGACATGAACATTAAAACAGAGATGCACAGGTTACAGAAACATGTTAACAACTCACCCAGTTCTCATGAGCTTTCTTTTCCTGTATGGCAACCTGATTGAAAAGATCACAACAATCAAGTGTCAGTGATGTAGAATGACATCATCTCTGTTAGGGAAATAAAGAGCACCCTCACCTCATTCCTCAATGTTTGTTCATTCTGCTGCATCTCTTCCTCAACGTCTTTGATCTTCTGTTTGAGGGCTCTCAGCTCCTCCTCTGACCTCACTGCTTTACTGTCCACCTCCGTCAGCTTGGTCTCCTTCTCACGCCTCTCCAGCTCCTCCTGAGTCAGCTTCCTGTAAGGGAGTTTGTAGGAGAATTTATCGCACAATCATCCTCACAGCTTCAGTCATAGATCTGTAGATGCTTGGATTGACGCTTTCTGATGTAGTGAGACTTGTTTCTTCTTACTGCTGTAAGGCGTTCTCTTTCTGCTGGTACAGCTCAGTGGTGATCTCCAACCGCTGTTGCAGGTTCTTGAACTGGTTCTCCAAATGAGTCTTGTCGCTCTTCAGATTCATCTGGTCGTGCATGACCTTCTGATATTGCTCTGGAACGACACACACAACACAAGTGGATGAAGATTGGCGCAGATGAAGTTAAGGCGCATCTTACTTCTGCGTGTGAACTACACTTTAGTTGTACACTTTCTGTAAGCGTCAGGCTATGCGTAGACCTAAAAATTCGCCTTTAGACTCAAAGTGACGTGCGTCATACCCTCAAGCTGTTGTCTGCTCTTCTGTTCGGTGAGAAGATTCTCCCTATAGCGGTTTCTCTCGTCTTCAACAACACTCAGAGTGGCTTTAATCTGTCAAACGAGAACAGCGTGAGAAACAGGAGCAGCGAAAAATCATTTTTAAACAATCGGTCCGAACGCACAACGCAGACGCACCCTTGAGACGTCCATCATCTGTTTGATACGCAGTCTCATGGTGTCCATCTTCTTGTCTGAAAGAAAGCAGATGTTTGGTCTTCAGCACAGAAGAACATCTCTTCTAACATCACTACTCGCATTACGTTCGAAAGATTACCAGCAAATTTACCCGCTTCCTCTCTGTGAGACATTTTAGCATCATCTTTCTGTGAATCCACTGCATCACAGGCTCCCAGACGGGTGAGTTCGGCAATACAGCCGGACAAAACCTGCACGAGTAACACATGTAACACATCACTACTACGTTCACGTGGTGACTGTATCGGGTGTTTAAGCAAACACTTCAGCTTCTACTCACGTCAATCTCATTTTCCTTGTGCACCAGCGAGTCCTCCAGCTCCTTTTGGGATTTGTGATACACTCGGATGTCCTCGCTGAGTTTGGCGTGTTTCTCCTGCCAGTCTTTAGCTTCACGCAGCAGCTGGAAGAACATCAGCCGGTCAGGTTCAGGTAGACATTAATAGAGCGAATCAGATCTGACATTTGCTCAACACTTACAGATTTCTTCCGCTCCTTCAAAGCATTGTTTTCCTTCTCAAAGCAGTTCACCTGAGCTTTCAGCGCATCTTCTCTGAATTGGGCTTCATCCATGCGGACGTGAACCTGTTAGCAAATCAGGAAAACTTATCAGCAAACCTGAGAGTATTAGCAATGGTATTCACACCAATCACGTTCACGTATGACTGAGTTTTGCAGAGAGGGATGTTACCTTCGCACGCTCATCGTCAAAGTTCTTCAGAGTTTTCTGGTATTTCTCGATCCGCTGGTGCATTTTGACAATCTTTGGTTTTAGAAAAAACAAAGCAGATTAATTCTAAATCTGATAAGAGATTTATGGTCAGCTATGAAAAAAAAACTAGTAAATAAACTCACTTTTTCATTCAGATTTGAATTTTCCTCTTGTGTGTCAACAATCTTCTGGTTGAGCTGAGACATACTCCCGGCCATCTCCTCACACTGACTTTGTAGTGTCTTGTGATGCATCTAGTTCATCAAAATAAGTTCAGGGTGAACTAAGTTTGGGATAAACACTGTATGACGTTTTAATACAAATGAACGCTGTTATTTACCTTCAGCTGTTTCATGTCTTGCTGGCTTGAACCGAGGGTCTTCTCTGAGCTTTTTAACTGTTCCTCGCGTTCTTTCATCTGTCAGGAGAAAAATGATTAATTCGCAAAAGATTTCCCAGGACATCGGTGAAAACCCACAAATGAAACTCACCCCAGCGTTCAGTTCTGATATCTTGTTGAGGCTTTCGGATTTCTCACTGAGGAGCTGCTGGATCTTCTTTTCAAGCTGCTTTTCGGTTACTGATAAACAAACATACAAAATTACATCAAATCCGACACCGGGCACAACATTAACATCTACAACATATAGACGTCACGGTCAAGGTGACTTACACGCATACGTCCTCCCTTTGATCTGCAAACGAAAAAAAGAAAACGTAGATAAAGATCAGACCGATTCAATCCACATTTAAGAATGAGAGCATTCATCATGTACCCCTAATGGAAACAAAGTGAGCATCTTACAGCGAGCACCGTCCTCCAGAAAAACATCAGGACCGTGAGGAAGCCGACAGCGGCCGTGACCAGCACCGGCTCCCAGGGGACTCCGTGGAAAGTGGGACCCGGTCTCCATTCCTCTGGAAGATCAGCGATGATCTGAATGAAAACAATTATGTGTCACAAACACTCCAGCATATGAAGCCCATTAAGTTTGATTGACAGATGGAACTGGTATCATATGTCCTCCATTAACTTCCACTTTTGTTAACTCAAAACAACCGAGACATTTCTCAAAATATCTTCATTTGTGTTCCTCTGAACAAAGGCTCAAACACAGGTTTCCACCACATGAAAATGAACGAAATTGAGTTTAGACTTAGCTATCACTTTAAACTGCTCGGTTTCATTTAATGTGAGAGCTCAAGTATTGACAAACGTCAAATATCAGTCAGCTGTTCAAGTGTTGACCCTTATTCCACAACTCAAGGGGTTTTCTGGACTTTCACCTCTGATGAAATCACGGCCAACTACAACAGATGACTCGAACGAGATCAACGATTCACTTCTGTGGTCTGAGCTGCACTTTAATCAGAGAATCACTCTGAACACAAAGAGTTTGGGTCAAAATCCAGCCCTGTTACACAACTAGTGCACATGACGTGACCTAAACTAGCTCTTGAACGAGTTAAACTAATGCATTTCACTCTTTAAAAACACCCTCGTCGAGACTCTGAAGGAGAAGCACTTACTTCCTGAAGTCTGGACTGCGTGAAGACGACACAAGTCATGTCAGAAGATGGAGAGGTAACGTTAAGCCTCGACTCTGAATCCATTCACTTTAAGCGTTTTACTGTGTTTACCAGAGTAAGTGCTCACGCGCCGAGGCTGAAGCCGATGTACGCGCATTAAATGGCGGGCCGCTACTTCATGAAGCCGGTGTTTTCTCCTTTAAAATACTCTGACAAGCTTTACTTTCGTATCTATTAACGTTTGGTCTTGTAAATAATTCTATAATGTTGGTAAACAGTTAGTTGTCTTTAAATCGCTTAAGTAAACGTCGTCCTGAGATCAGCGGTGGTCGCTTTACAACACGTCAACGTTGCAAAGCGCTGAGCCAAGAATCTCTCCTGAGGAGAAGCGATTCCACTTTCTGACAGGTCACGTGATGCCACGGGCGGCCTCTGATTGGTCAATCAGGTCACGTTGGCTGAGCACTAGGGATTGTTTGCTGTTAGGGGTATTGAAGTAGATCTAGAAGCGCTTACGACAACAATGCGATAAATATTAGATAGTTATTGAATCGATTTTGGTTGTAATAAGAGGACGTTGTGTTTTTGATGCATGTATTGGTGTTAAACTGGATTATATTCACAATATACCGACGAGTGCTTTTGTATTTCACTCGCGTATTCACGTTTCTCCTTCAAAACAGCCAAAATTACCATAGCAACCTATTCAAGACCTATGACACTTAAACCACAATGACATCCTCAAAATATCTCAAAATAAACAGAGGGAGATTTGTTTTCGTAAATCCTAATAATATCATAAAAAGTACCAAGAAAACCTTAACCACGCACAGTACACCGGTGATAAAAACAACACGCAAAATGCACAGAAACCCTCAAGAAACAGGATCTTTAGCATTATGTGATGAAGTCAAACCAGTTTTCATGCATGCAGTCATTAAAGTCATGTCAGATGTGTATGTCATGGTCACGGTGTGTTTTAATTCAATATTTGTTTTTATGGTTGTGTGCATTATTACATCTGCAAAAGTATAAAGCTGCCGTCTGAGGACGCGAGTCGTAAACATTTAATATCTCATCAGGAGCTAGATATAGGAAAGCAGTTTTTGTGGGAGCACAACTGCAGCTGTAAACATGAGTTCCCAAATAATTCCAATAAAACCATTAGCACTTTATAAGACGGCACAAGAAGTGTCTTTAAACGTCGCGTTTAACTCACAACTTCTGCGTATACTCCCAGACATTCTTTGACGAGAAGCAGCGGGCTCCAAAGTTCATCTGAAGTGCCCGAGCTGGAGATGTCAGTGTTGGTTTCACTTTCGTGGAGGTCAGAGACGATGGGGGTCTCCAGTGAACCTGCTGACACAAAATACAACCAAACTGTTTTTTCCAACAACTATACAATCGAGATTTTATTCTAGTATTGAAACATTTACAAACCTGAAGACGGATCCATTTCAAAGTGAAGTCCGATGTCCAGCGGGTTCTCCAGAATAGCATGAAGCCCCTTCTGGACGTCCTCCTTATCCTCGAAACCCATCTGAGCATCCTTATTTCTGTTGAAGTGTCCTCCGTCCTCCTCGAGGCCCATGTCTTGACTCGGAGACAGATCTTGTGCATTTGCATTTAATTCAGAATTGACTATGACTTCAGATTCGTTCTGCTCCTCTCGGAGATCAGGACTTTCAGGTGGTTCCACTTTTTCAGCATCACCGTCAACATGGACGTCATCCTTCGGCACACTAGAATCATGCTGTTCCTCTATAAAACAAAACATGACACAGATCTGTTCTACAACGAGCAACGTGTTCTGGTGCATTACGATTTGAACATAAAAAGGCAGATTTTAAGACCGAAGGAAACGCTTCTCACCTATCCCAGTCTGTTCTTCCTCGAGGAGAGGAGCGCTGTCCTTGGCTGCCGAATGCTTCTGTCGTAAAGAGAAGACGATCTCCTGAAAGGAGTCGAGAATGGTCGCCTCCAAATCGTAAATTTCCGGCTCCTTCTCCTGTCCGTGTTCCGCCGCACTTCTCTCTTTTTCGTTCAGTATTTCCTCCATCTCGTCGAGAATCGCGTTCTCGGAGGCCTCCATGATCTGGTCCAGAGTGTTCTCCGCATCCTCCGTGCCTGTCTGCGACGTCCTGACGGACAGCATCTCCTGGTCCAGATCGGAAAACATGGCTTCCAGCTTGAAGAGGTTTCTCAGGCCGAGATGCTTCTGAATGCGCTCCATGTCTTCATCTTTCAGGTGATCTCTCAGGATCGTGAGTCTCAACACGCCGTCACTGTATACAGGCTCCTCGCTCTCATGTTTGTGTTGTGAGGCGTCTTCATCTTGAGTGGCGTTTGTGTGCTTGACCTCATCTGCTTCTGTGATGTCATCCGATGAATCGGACTCGGACTGGCTTTCAGGTTCACGTGTGTCCTCTGTAAATTGAGATTTGGACGAGGCGAAGAGAGCATTCTCGTCCTCCAACAGCTCTTCAGCATCGTCCTTTTCATCTTCAGCCCTGCGCTGTTCTGATTCTAGTGTATTTTTGAGCAAATCTACGAGTTCGTGTTTTACTTTACGAATCTGATCGTCTGATTCGTCTAACAGAGCCTCCGTTTCTGAGCTGTCTAACGCCTCAGACCTCTGGTTTGTGATGAACTTCTCCGGACCAGCTCCTTCGATCTTGTCATCGGCTGTTTTCTTCTGGTTTGGAGCAGTGTTCTGAGGATCGTCGTCTTTAGTGTTTTTGTTTGCATTCTCGTTTGTGTTCATGTTGACCATCTGAAGATCTTCAGTGTTTTCATTTGTTGTTTCAGTCTGGTTTGTGTCTAGCGTCTGTGGATCTTCTTTGTCAGCGACATCATCTGCATGTACTGATGGGAACGTGCTCTCGGTGTGGCTTTCTACAGGTGCTTTGGGTGGGATGTCGTGACTCTTCGTCTTGGTGTTATCGGGGTCTCTTTCGGAGTCGCTCTCTGTCCGCAGGTACTCAGGGCCACCGAGATCTTTGACGTGTGATTCCTCTTGCACTGTCTCCATGTCTTCATCTTTGGTGATTTCTTCAGGGGATCCTTGCGTTTCATCTTTGTCCTCTGCTTCTTTATGTGTTGACCAAATGTTCTCAGCAATCTCCTCGACCATCTCCAATGTTTTCTCTGCTGTCAGTAGTGGTTTTTCCATCTCTGTTTCTGTAGGTTCTTTAATCTCCATCTCTGAATCTGATGCCTGAGGTTCCACAGGAAACTCGGTGACGTCCTCTGAATCAGTCCGTCTCTCAGAGACGCTTTGGTGGTTCTGCTCAGAATGATCAATATCATAGACATCAGAATCTGATGGATCCCTCTCTACCTCTACATCTTTGCTTGGTGAAATATCAGCTTGCTTGTATGGGATCTCTGGAAGCTGAGCGGCATTTGGTTCTCGATCTTGCATTTCTTCAGATTCCAGTGTTGTTTCTGTTGAAATATCTTCTATCATTGGCCGAAAGCTGTAAGGTTCCTCATCTATAGAAATTAATACATCTGCATCTCTTTCGGGTGATTCTACAGGTTCTACTGTCTCTATTTCTGAAAGTGATTCTGAATCTAAAGAATCTGATTCTTTTGACAGTTCTGAATCTAATGACTTTGTTTCTGAAAGTGAATCTGACGCTGTTTCTAAATGTGATTCTGAATCTAAAGAGTCCGATTCTTTAGGTAATTCTGAATCTAACAACGTTGTTTCTGAACGTGATTCTGAATCTGAGGAATCTGATTCTATGGGTAATTCAGAATCTAACGACATAGTTTCTAAACGTGATTCTGAATCTAATGACTTTGTTTCTGAACGTGATTCTGATTCTAATGACTTTGTTTCTGAAAGTGAATCTGACTCTGTTTCTAAATGTGATTCTGAATCTAAAGACTCTGATTCTATAGATAATTCTGAATCCAACAACTTTTTTTCTAAAAGTGAATCTGACTCTGAAGAATCTGATTCTATGGGTAATTCAGAATCTAACAACACAGTTTCTGAACGTGATTCTGAATCTAAAGACTCTGATTCTTTAGGTAATTCGGAATCTAACAACCTTGCTTCTGTAAGTGAATCTGTTCCTAAATGTGATTCTGAATCTAAAGACTCTGATTCTATAGATAATTCTGAATCCAACAACTTTTTTTCTAAAAGTGAATCTGACTCTGAAGAATCTGATTCTATGGGTAATTCTAAATCTAACAACACAGTTGCTGAACGTGATTCTGAATCTAAAGACTCTGATTCTTTAGGTAATTCGGAATCTAACAACCTTGCTTCTGTAGGTGAATCTGTTCCTAAATGTGATTCTGAATCTAAAGGATCTGTTTTAAGATGTGCCGGTGATTCTGATACCGTCTCGGTCTCAGACGGGAGCTGTGATAATTCAGCTTCATGAGACGGTTCTTTTGAGCCTTCTGTCAAATTCTCATTTTCAATTAACAATGACTTTCCTAACAGTACATCTATATCATAGCTTTCAAAGTTATCCAGGCCAGTATCAAAGCAAACAAAATCTGTTTCCTGGAAGAAAAAGAAAAGAGACCGATTACTTTTTAAACATAGCAACAAAAATGAGCAGACATCAGTCAGATGCTCAAAACCAACTCACCTGTGACGGCACCTCAAGCTCTTTTTCAGTGTATATATGATTTACAGTAAGATAGTCTTTTGGAAAATAACCAAAGTGGTTTCCAACCTATGCAAACACAGAAAGAGAAAATAATACGTCATTTGCCACTTTCCGGATTGCAACATATTATAAAACATTCATTTAATGCTAACTCTACAAAAAATATGAGCTTGCTAGAAAGATACGGTGGATAGATGTGTAAGATGTTTAGACCGAGATTTTAGTTTCAGATTGCAGACCAAGCAAAAAGAAAGTATTTTGGCTGGACAGATTACATTTTTATAATAAAAATAATGAATTCACACAACATAAGATTGTAAATGTAAAACCTGTGAAACATCACATTATGTGTGAAGACAAACATAGTAATTTATAATCTGATTCATATTTTGGATTTACTTCCATAACATTTTAACCCCTTGTTTAACATGCATTGTTGAATATTACAATAAGACTAATCCGTCTTGTAATGTAGTCAATAGTCTTATGAATATCATCTTTTAAGACACACATCTTCAGTCCAACTAAATCAATAAATAAGGGTATTCTGGCTATCATCACAAACTGTTTGCATTGCCAATATAATACAACTTAAGTCTCACTGCAGATCTTTCATCAACCACAACAAATAACTAAAGATCAATCATTAACTGTGTACTCACACTGCCGGCCCACATATCCGACCTCTGTCCTGAGAGTTTATAATACATATATATTGTCTCTCCTTTCTTGAAAGACAGAAAACGACAGTCCGGCCCCTTGAAATCCTTGGCGGCCTTCCCTCTGCCGAGAAGCACTAAAGACACACAAACAGCACGATGAACACTTCTTATATCACATACAAGGTAAGTTTCATAATCTGCTTCGTTTATTCACAATCAAAAAACATTATTCATTAGGAAAACATAACATCAGCCTCTCGATTCTCTCGTATAAATGTGACATTTAACCTATAGGATTCAATGCGTCAGTAATTGTCGAATTTGCATTTTATAAATAGAAGGAAACCTCTCTCATTAGAAAGCCTCCCTCCTCCCCGATTTTCATTACCATCATGTGTCTGAATGAGCTGTTTGTAGTGTAAATTCCCAGAACAGTTTTCACAATGCAATCTCAACATCAAACAATGGAAATGTAAATTATTTTGATTTTAGGGGTGAATTGTGTGTCTGTTGAATGTATTTGTGTTTTTAATACGGAGACAACTTTAAGTCGGTGTGATGAAATAGCGTTGCATCATATTTCTTTTAGGCTACACATTAACTCTTAAGGACATGTCATTCTTATCATCACATAGCGATGCCCCATCGTCCTGCATCTCAAAATCTTTGAACCCAAATCAGCAGCAGGTTGTTTGTAAATAACGACCTTGTCAAGCAACCAAAGCCTCTGGTGCCCAGATCCCATCTGGCGACTCAAAACAAGCCAAAAGCAGACCTTACATTTTTTATACAGTAATGAAACAAGTGATCACGAGTTATGAGGATCATTTATTAAATCATGCACCGCCCTTAATAGTCTGTTGACTCTACAATATTTACTTATAGGGTGTTTGTGGTGTTAGCTTCGCCGGCTAAGCCGAGAGGGCTTAACATCAACAGGCACGCGCTTCAGTGACACGACCCTTCTCATTCCCCCTCTGTGTCTTGCATTAACGCGTTTTCCTCGCACTCTTTTATCGTTGCAGGATGTTACAAAGTTACAGTATCCCGCTGTAACGGCCTTTATGACGTCAACGCCGCTGAAGTTTAAAGACCCCCATCCGGATACAAAGTGTCGTTGCGATACTCACTGCTGCATTCTTCATCCGCGCAGCGCTTCAGGTCTGAGAAACGACGCTCCCCGCTCCATTCACCGAAACACGCGTGGACCAGAAGCGTTAAAACATAAAAACACGGATTCAGTGTAGCCATGTTTGACTGACTCTAGGGCTGCAGTCCCGCGGTGCGTGCAGCCGACACGTCAGCAGATCGGATTCTGAGCCGCTTCAACGAGGAGGAGAAAGCCACTGGAGTCATGTTACAGGACTCTTAAAGAGACAGATACACTAATACAACGGCATCTCAACATACTGTACAGCACAACATCATCTCAACACACACACAACATCGCTATGAGACTACCACCAGTAAACAACAACGCCCACAACATTAGGTCCACAACAACATGTGAACAAACTGTGCCACTTTCAGTAGAGTAATATTACAATACATAACCTTTCCACATTACAGAGATTTCTGTGATACATTTAATATTAAGTGGCCGATTAGATAATACAGCCCCCCTCAAAATCTATACAGGTAATAATGAAATCACACCTTTGCGCTGAAGATATACATTTTTAAAGCAAACAGTGAAACAGAAATGTTATATCAAACATGGTGACTCTGGTAAACTGAGAAGAAAACATGAAGAGTTTGGTTCCAAAATGAGATGAGTTTCATTATTATGTTTTCATGCCTTTTTTTGTGTTTTATTGTGTTAGCTGTATTTTTTAGTTATTATGTCTTGAATCAGTTATCTCATTTTGGAACCAAATACTTCATATGTTCTTCAAGATTTCAGCGAAGAAGATTCTAGGCAAGTGAGATAAGTCAGCAATATTTATTCCTCCCGGTCCTCCCGACACCAATGACATTCATGCATCACTTCTTTACCTGGGAAAACGATTCATGTGTGTTCTGTGTAGGTCTATAAATCCATGAAATTATAGACAAATGTTTTGTATTCGAGTAGCCTATTTGTGTTACTAATGAGACCATCACCACCACTTTTCCTTACTTTTTTCAAAAGTGCTGTGTCAACCCCAAAACATGTTTGTCTATTTTTTGGGGAGCGGGTTTAATACTGTGGGGAGCACTTTCTTATTTTGTTGTTCATAATAAAAATTCATAAATCAAGCTTTCCTGTAGCTCCTCGGTAAGAGCATTGCGTTAACAACGCAAGGTTGTGGGTTTGAGCCCAGGGGATTGCAAATGCCTATGTTAAATGCATAGAATAAAGCAATGTAAGTCGCTTTGGATAAAAGCGTCTGCCAAATGCCTTAATGTAAATGTCAATTCTATTCTATTCTAAAACATACCTTAAAGATGTGTATTAAATACATTTTGTTCATTAAATGGAAAACGTGTGCCTTGCACCACGCGTGTTGTTCTTCTCCAGTCCGACAGGTGCCGCTGTACGATGACTTTGTATTTATTTTATTGCTCAACTGTAGAATCCAAGACAGTGAACAATACAAACAACAACACAAGGCACCGGGAACAACATAAATGAAAACCACAAAATAATGATAAGCCACATCCACAAAAAACTAGACAAAAATTTGAGATACTCAACAAATTTCACTGCCTGTGGATAATTTGGAGTCGTAGCTGTATGGCAGCAAGGTGCCGACAGGAGTCGCTGTGTGACAGTATGTAACGCTGCAATAACACTCGAAGAAGAAAATGCCTCTTTACATCCACATGTTAATGGCGTGTCAAGCGAAAAATGTATAACTTATATGAGTGAAAAAACATTATACCGGGTTCCATTTATATTGTTTTAGCATATTAATTTTTGCTGAAGAAACGTTCTCGATATGGATGATATAGAGGCTGAGCTGAACATTTCAGCTGCTCATTTCGACTCAGCAGGGAATGAAACGACGAACGAGGAGTTTATTAAAAACCCGCTTCTCATTGAAGCACCACCCAAATCCTACGGTAATGCGACGTGATCTGATGAGAACACACTACAATTCACACTTATTCATTCATTATTATATTTTCCACATTTAAGGATAACAGTAAACTTATCAAAACTGATCAAATAAACAAAATACATAGACAAACAAATGAAAAGTTTAATGCACTTTAGTGTAGTCCGTCTTTATGTATCATTTAATCATACAGCTTCTTCAGGTCTCATCCTGCTTTTTAAACAGTATTTAAGGAGTAAAATATGTATATAATGTTTTGGCAGCTTGTCACAATTGTGTTTTTGTCAATAAAACTATAATGTAAATCTATGTAGCACCTTTGGATCAGAAGGTTTTCTAGAATCATGAAAGAAACATAGTGACATTAAGTGACCCTTGAGTGGTAGTGTTTGCTCAGTTTCTGGGGTCCTCTGTGAAACTCATTCAATCACATGTTTATTCTTCAGGTAATTCTAGAGAAACCGGCTTTCATCGATCCAGCAGAAAGTGTCTGAAGATCATCAGAGATGCCATGCTGCATCACAACTGGCAGACGGCTGCAGAATATTTCACATCTTACATTCAAACTCTGGAGGACACCACTGTCCAACGTGCACTTCTCACTCGTGATGTATTCATTCTTTTGTTTCTCTAAATGTTAATATGTGTTAAAAGTTGATGATAATGACATAGGTTAAATTAAAAATGTTCCTTATTCAAAGAAGAATCCATGAATAGCGACGCTCACCAAAAGTCTATGCTTATTGTATAATGTATTATAATCTTTTAGGGTGAACTATTCCTTGAAGCATTTTCTTCATAGATTCCCCCTCATGTGGTTGAAAATCTGCATATGAACACAAAAGATGATCTTTTGAGAAATGTCTCAACGGTTTGTGTTCACACGAGGGATGTCAATAGGGATCAATGTTGTTTAATTATCAACATTCCTAAAAATATTTTCTTTTGTGTTCTGCAGAAGACACGTGTACCCGTTTAAAATGACGTGATGGTGAGTTCTGTATATGTGGGATTCAATCCTCAACATAAAGATTGAGTTTGTCTGCATGTTTTTGTCCTCCAGGTCATTTGGAGACTGGGCACAGAGATTCTACATCATCTCCCTAATGCCAGCATTGATGATTTTAATGCTGTGTATGAAATTATGAAAAATGCAGGGGTCTCCAACTTTGCTAAGGTAAGAATTGAACTGGTTCGTGAACAGAAATCAGGATATCTACTAGATCTTTCCAGCTTGATCTAACTCAATCCTAGCTCTGCGATAATGGTGCTCTCAACTGAATATGATAGATCTGTTTGGAACAAGCGTATCATCTCCTGCTGAACGGAGAGTTTGATGAAGCCAAGCGACAGCTGTCCAGCGCAAGACACTGGAGGTACGGCAAACGGACGGACGCTCAGTCTCTGGAGATGAAACTCATCAATGCTTACTGTGGCTTTCTGGATTACATCATCTGGAGCAAAAATATATCCACCCCATCAGAGACAGGTCAGAGATTTTAACCCTCACACTGTCCTGTACCGCATGTGATTCCATTGGATTCTGTTGTGGTCGTGCTGCTGTGTCCCACTAACATTGTGATCTCACCCATAAACTAACAAAACTGCCCGACGGTTTTTATTATGATTGTGTAATCAAGCGTGTGTCTGGAGTTTCATTATTCCTTTAAGGAACGTTTCTAAATTGCTTTGATTTAGTTGAAAATGGTTACTAGAACACAACTGTGTTTTATTTCAAATAGAGAATGTGAAGCTGATGTTGGCCCGGTGTTGCAGCGGCGCCGCCATCTTAGGAGGATCATACTCCACTGCTGTTATTGTTATGATATGTACCGTTACTTATTTCGTTTGACATATTGAGAAATTGAACGTGTGAAAAACAGGGCTTTGACTCTGCGTAATGCTATTGCCGTTTTTAACACATAGTTATATTTCCTCACCAAACAAACAAAACACAGCATTGAACGCATTAGCAGCCATCCTCCCAAGATGGCGCAACATTCAACACGGCTTCACATTCTCTATAGGAAGAAATCTAACCATTCAACTTTTGTGTTATTTCAGAGGACGTCCGCAGTTTGCATGAGATCTCCAAGTACTTCAGACAAGCTTCAGTGACTCTCAGTGAGATTATAAAGCAACCAGGAATCTGGGACCCATTTGTGTTGAGTTACATCACTGTGAGACGTCACCTTACTTTGAATTCCATAAAGAAGTTTCTTTGTTTGAATTCTTTCAAAGCTCTTTTTCCTCCTGCCTTCTCTCTACACTGACCAGCGACCAAATAAAAAAAAAGAGAAATACTGCTCAATAAACATGCTCTCCTCTGTGTCGTGTCTCCTGCAGATGCTGGAGCATAACCACAATATAGATGAGGCGCTGAAGGTTTTGCAGAATTACGCCTACAACAAAGAATTCCCATCGAACCCAAACGCTCACGTCTACCTGTATCAGTTCCTCAAGAGACACAACGCTCCACCAGCTGCACTCATCTCATCATTAAGGGTGTGAGATCATTACGAACGACTTACCAATGGAAGTATTGAATGTTGGAGATGAATAAAACCTCATCTGTGTCTGTTTCAGGTTCTGCATTCTGTTGTCCCGAGTCACAAGCTGATGTTAGACTTCTGCTCTCTTCTACTGAAAGAACGTACGTGAAGAGAAATCCACTTCTTTATTTCGAACTGTGTGTTTTTGTATGCTCACGTATGATTTTCTGTCTTTTAAGACACAAAAGTTCTGACTCATTCGTGATTCATTAAATCAGTCAATCATGGCATTTAATAACAACAGCACTGAACTGAAATGTGTAACGTAAGAGCAGATGTGAGATCTACTTCTCCAGATCCAGAGACGGCTATAAAAGAAGCTCTCCTCGTTTGTATGGACCTTCTTGAGTATTCCAGCTGGAAATGTGACAGGGATGCATGGAAATGTCTTCTGAAGATCCTGCAGCGACCCAAGAACGAGTAAGTGTTGGCATCATCTGCAGGATGTGTTATTTGAAACTAAACCTGTAAAGCGTTTCTTCTGGTGATTTTGTTTACTACGCAGACATAATCTGGTGAAAGAGGAATGGGCCGCCAGAAGATCACTGTGGATGGCCTTTCACTTCAGACCTTACATCATCAAGATGGAGTCACAGAAGGACGTCAGACTTTGGAGAATCAAGGAGAGAGTTTTAAAGCTTCTGGGTGAAGACTGTAAGTACCGTACACACCAATATCACATCAAACGTCTGGTCCTGTTTACACCTGATTACAAATCTGTCTCAGGGGTTGTTAACATTCACCCATTTTCGCCAATCCAAATGAATTCAATCTGATGGCAGATAATGAGCGTGCAGTTAACATGTCCCCTAAACGTTGCAATAACATTCAAAGAATGTTTTTCAGCAGAACCGTTCACAACTAGGGTTGCCAGATTCGTGTTACAAATCCACTTCAAGGGCCATTCAAAACGATCCAAAAACCAGCTTGAATGACCTCCCATAGCCCAATAATCAACATCTGATGGAGAACATTATTCCACTTTAACTCACAAGAAAAATTAACCGCAACAATCGTTTATAATGTTCCCGAATGATCAAGTATTTTAAACATAACGGGACCTCGCTTTTTAAATTTGATTTAAAAGTGTTTTATTTAAATTGTGTGTTTTATTTTTTCAGTGACAGACAAGTTATCAGTTTACAAACACAAAAAACATTATTCAAAAATTGTTGATGTTTTGAAAAATAATTTGTACATTTAATTCAAAATATGTCTGTTGTTTAGAATCGAGAGCTTGTTTTTACACATTTTGCTTACACTATAGGTGAAAAATATGAGATCAAAGCCTTTGTTTTTGTTTATGTCATTTCGTATAACCTGTGTGTTCTCACGTGACATCACTGACACTCCTGTAATTGTGTTTTTTTTTCAGTACACGCAGAGGATTTTAGAAAATCTCCCTCAGGTCGGAGAGACAGACATCATAACGCCAGTGAAGACTATGTCAACGGGTCTGAATCGTAAATTATTTTAAACATTTGGGAAAAGAATCTGTGTTGGGGAGCACCTCTTCATGATAAACATGAAGATTATAATAAGATTTCCAGATCTTTTAAGTGGATCGTTCACCTTCAATCAATTCCTTCAACCTCACAAAATCAATTCAGCAATTACAGACGGCTTTAAATGTGTCCAAGAGAGGGCGCAGATGCTGCATTTTTTAAGCCGGCCGTATTCCACAAAAGATTCTTTCAAACAAAGACAAAACCCTGCTCAAATTTACGATGGGCTCCAAAACAGGAAGAATGATGCCAAGAAATGCCTTTCTAAGATACATTCAACTTTATAACTGTGTTTTGGATTGAAAGGTTGGTTTGGAAAATAAACATCAAGTTGAGAAGGTTGAAGTAATTGGTTTGTCTTGTTATTGCTTTAATGACATCATCTGTAGATCTGTATGATATAAACCGGTTATCTCCAACAAGAACAGTTTGTTTCAGTGAAAGCAATGAAACTTGACATGTGTTTAAGGCCTAGTTCACACATACAATTGTATTTTTATAATCGTTTTTCCTGCCTCATTCAAAAAAAAAACTGCATTCACACGAAAACGCAAAAACGCACTGTCAAATGCATGCCAAATCACCAGGTTGGTGATTGTAAATCAATATTAATAAAATAATCATTAAACATCAAAAAAACCTTCAAAAAACTTTTCTCATAATAAAACACCTGAAAAGTAAAGACATATTTCTCAACAAGTTTTGTTTCAATTTTCAAGCTGATATAAAAAAATGCGGTTTCTGGGATCACTTGAATCGTTAAACCAACAGCTGCCACTAGGTGTCATATAGGCTCCAATGGTTTACTGCATGCAAATTATAAATTTATAAATTTCATCATTATGTATAAGAAGGACATTCTTGGATTTTTCCAATTATACAGAAGTTGTTAAGATTTATTTTTAAATATGTTTATGAATATGTAATATTTATAACTGTACCAAATGGGCCCAGTGGGCCTAAGTGATTTCTATTGCAAAACAGTTACAAAATATAAAATCGACATTCTCATTAAGCCCGTCGGAATAGATTTAGAGTCATTAGACAGATGGATTGTAATATGCGAGTGGCACGTGTGACTGTTTTGCTCACGACCATCTGAACGGTGATATTGAACAAGATGTTCATCGTCGGTCAAGCAAACGCCTCCCACACAACTGAATCACACAAAATGATATCATACATAAGGAATATTAAACCATTTGCATGGTGTTACATTTCCATTTTCCTGATATTTAAGCGTATATATCTCCTAATTTACCAAAATTTGCTCCTACTGACTAGTCTACTGAGTAAAACTCAGTAAAGATTACATCTGCAACCATGTTTCAATCATTGGTGTAATTGTCTAATGTTTATTTCATTGCGATGTTTTTGATTATAAATTCACCAAAATCAAAGTTTAAATTGTTGGGAAACATGATTACAAATCTCAATATTTCATCTGAGCCCATGAGGTGGGTGTTGTAGATTTTTTGAAGGTTAAACACCTCTGCACAAGAGGAAGTGCTGCAAAACTTCCTCTTCCGAAGCTTCTAAATATCACACCGCATAACGTCAGTTTTTCCACTGACATGCGTGTGCGGTTATCTAAATATATTCAGATCATTTTTAGCAGACTGTGGGATCTGACATCACCTATCTTTATTTAATTGTGATATCAAATGCGCATGTCAGTGTTTATTTATTACACACATAAAGTTGCTGGGACTGTTTACATGTAGATTTATGTGTGTGCTTTATCGATATAAATCTGTTTGAACGTTCGTCTTCCTTACAAAAGAATAAGAGTCATTCTAAGAACCTGTTTCACAGATGAGTTTTACCCCGGACATCACTTGCTACTGAAACCGTGAGTTAAGATCCTTCTGTATCTGCTTCTTTTATTAGTTACAAATTTTTCCTGAAGAACATTTGTGGCAGTATAACATGTCGGATCACTAGATGAGAGACAAAAGCAAAATCCCATAATACTTGAAGTTATGAATTGCAGTCATGGGCTTAATAAAGTCAGTACTCTGGTCCACAGGAGTGTGTTTGAGAGAGCGGTGAGTCTAGGCGCGGGCCAATACCGCTTCCAAGGTATACCGAGGTTTATAAGAGTCAAGGTTTAAAAACACTAAGGTATGAGCTGTGTTTACACAAAAATACATTAGTAAGTCATGTAATGCAATGCTTGATGTTTAGCCCCTAATATATGGGCAAAAATATATATTTTAAAAGAGTATTATAAGGCTTTATTTGTACCTGACTTAATAGGTTCTATGATTAAAACTCAAATGTGTTGCAAAGTTGTTGTTTGTATGTGCAGACATTTGAAAATAACACATTTTGCAGTTGTAATCGCAATACCGAGAACCCGTGACACTTTTGCTAAAGGTTATCATACTGTCAACATCTTATACCGGCCCACGCCTAATTGAAACAGATGCTGGGATTTTATGAAAATACACATTCTTCCAGATATTTAAAATAATCTAAATCACGTAATAACTTCATTTTAGGTTAATTCTTTGTTTGTTTGATGACATTTCTAACTATTTGAATCCGTGAAGAAAATAATTATCTGTAAACATAAACGCAACACATTATAAAGTAGTATAATATGTGTTAATACGTATGAATTATTAAAGTGTTGTACAGGTATTATACATTTGTATATTTCACGCTGTAATCAGATTATTATATGTATCCAGACTTTCATAATTTAAATGAAAATGTGTTTGCATTTATCTATTAAACAATGTGAATAATGTTTCTGTAAGATTACATTAATATATTTATATAGTCTATATATCATGTGTATGCTTAGCATATACGTCTGTTTAATATTATATGTAAGGATGTTTGTTAATGTCTTGTTAATAATTTTGAAAAATAGCCCATTGATTTGTTTGGAAAAAAACTAGATTAATGCAACTTTATACAGTAAAAGTAAAATTGTACAAAAACAAAGTAGCAGCATCATTTTATAAGCAAGCTTCACCTCTCTAGTTTTATTATACTATAAGAGTCAGGCGTTGTCGTCATTTTGATGTCATTTCACCCTGCTGCGCAGACCGATCTACGTATGACATCATAGTAGCGCTCTCGCGATATTTCACAGTCACACGGCGATCGGTTTGCGCAACACCACACGAAGTCATACACACATATTAAATGATTATTAAATGATTTAACAGCCCCACTTCTGCGCGTTACGCGTCTTAAACCCCGTTCCAGCGAGCTCTCGTCTGATTGGCTGTCGATGACATCACCCTGCGCTCCGGTGACCGGCGGCGTTGCGGCGCGTCATTGGCTCGGACCCGCGTCAGTCTGAAGTGACAGCCGACCCGGACCCGCTAGAAACTCAAACTCGAGCTTTAAACGAGACGAGAGCAAAGCAGCACGGGAGGAAAATGCTGCGGGACTCCGGGACCGGCTGACCGACTCCACACACCGGAAGAGACAGATAAACACGTTTAATGTAAGTCCGATATTGCCCTATTTAGTGTGATTAGTAGTGCAAAGATTTTGCTTGTGAAATAGATCTCCACATATATATAAACACACGATGCTTTTTATTACAACGTTAATATAATGTATTTTTGATTAACAAATATTACAGAATGAATATTTTCTCATTCTTCTTTTTAGAGCTTTGATGACATTAAACAATTTTTTCTGAGACCTGCAATCTATAACGACATATATTGTGTGATATATGAACTCATGGGACAGTCATTATAATAATATATATAACATTTATACCGGGTGACTTTAAGAATGTGTTTTTTCTATTATATAAAACTTAATTTCTCATCATTATCAGTCACACTGAGCATAGAGATGTGATGTGTGGCAGACAGATTTGACTGGTGTGCCTTATAGAGATCTGTACATCTACATTGTAGGCACATGAAATAATGACCGTGTCTGGCCGTAGATGCAGAACCTTTCCATATTTTATTCTCGGCACGTCCACATGCCGTGCTGGAGAACGGGCTGGGTGCTCTTTTGAATGTAATGGGGTCAGCAATTCGGTTTGGTACGCAGGGAGACGGTCTTGGGGATGAGATGCATGTTTGATAAGCGTTCTGGGTATGTGACGGCTCAATGAATCGAGTGCAGCGAGGACAGACTGTACACTTCCTGTGTGATCCAGTGGTGTGCAGCTGGAGCTTCTCGCCTCAGAAAGTATTCGCCCCAAAAAGTGTTCAATCTACAAATGACTACGTTCGATAGCAGAATGCCAAACCAAGCGATGCGTCGCCTGTCTTAGTTTATTCATCGCCTGTGTGAGTTTCTTTCTTCTGCGGAACACGAAAGAAGATATTTCGAAGAATGTTGATAATCATCAACACTCAACTCCATTGGCTTCCATTGCTGGAACACAAAACCATGGAGACATTTCTCAAAATATCTCCTTTCTTGTTCCACTGAACGTACAGATGTACAACCGTATTTTGTTTTTGTGTGAACTTTAACGTCTGATAATAATGTTCATACGTGTTTTCTCCCGTCTTTCTCAGAGCACAGTTCAACTCGACCCCTTCGTTTCCATCCCGGACGTCTGAGTTCTCTTTGGAGCGCCTGTCCTCTGAGGTCTCTCCATGCCTCCATCTCCACTCGACGACAGAATTGTGGTGGCGCTGCCAAGGCCTATAAGACCTCAGGACCTCCGACTCTGCCTGGACACCAGCTACCTGGAAACCACCGTAGGCACCGTCGCTACCGTCGGCAAGGCGACGGTCATCAGCAGCACCAGCACTACCGTGGTGAAGATACAGGCGACCAAGCTTTCGTATATGCCCTCGTCCGGCGGCTCCACGCGCTCGCTGACGTGTGGATGCAGCAGTGCCAGCTGTTGCACGGTGACCACCTACGAGAAAGACGGCCAGACGCGCTCCCAGAGCCAGGTCAGCGCCAGCAGCCCGGACTTGAACTCGGGAGTGGGCTATGGCGACGCCCCCGCGGGCCGCGGAGAGGCGTACAGCGCGCCCAGTCTCACCGCGGCCGTGGCCCGGGGCGGCATGCGTGTCATCCACCCCAACGAGCTGGCGAGGAAGCTGACGCACTGCCCGGCGGGCCACCCCGCGGGACCCGTGCCCGTGATCATCGACTGTCGGCCCTTCATGGACTTCAACAAGAGCCACATCAGGGGCGCGGTGCACATCAACTGCTCGGACAAGATCAGTCGCAGGCGACTCCAGCAGGGCAAGATCACGGTGCTGGACCTCATCTCCTGTCGGCAGAGTAAAGAGTCCTTCAAGGGCATTTTTTCCAAAGAGCTGGTGGTGTACGACGATTCCACGGTCGACCCCGGGCGCCTAACGCCGTCTCAGCCCCTGCACGTGGTCCTGGAGTCTCTGAGAAGGGAAGGAAAGGACCCCATCGTTCTTAAAGGTAAGGATCACCTCCTACTCTCCAATGAAAGTTTGTTTTTGTGGGTTTTGGTGTGTAGGTTTGTACTGAAGGACTTTATTTAGTACCTTGTGTGCGAACCTTTTAATTTCACAAACACTTAAGCCTTCGCAAACAGAACTTGTTGAATTATTCATTTCTAGACATGACTTTTACTTCGATGGCATATGAACTTTCAAAGACAGTGCCGCCTTCTGACACCTTACTCAAGATGTTACCTAGCTTGGAATTTTTTAACCAATAGTTTTAAATAATCAGTCTTTGCGGTATCTTGTGCCATCTTCACACCCACGTAAGGTTTTCATTCTGTGTGGTCAGGTTATGAGATTGTGTGGATGTTTCGCAGAAATTCTGGTGACTGTGAAATCTCGCACGAATCTTTAAATGTTTCGTTTATTTCTGTCTGTCTGTGGCGTGACACCAAACGAAATCATAGTGCTGTCAAACCATTCTTCACAACTAATACGTATAATTATATGTTAGTATCTGTCTATAATAATGATGTTTATATGAAACACACACACATGTGTAATTTTAAGTAAATTATATAGTCAATATCTACATGAAATAGAAATCACATATAAATCTAAAGAAGTGTAAAGGTACAATTCTGGACGTGACATTTTGCGTTATGGATGTGACAAAAAAAACGTCAGGGAATATATTTGTTACGAATATATTGAAACATCTTGTTTATATTTTATAGTCTAAACGTCAGAAAAATGTCAGTCTATGAACGAATGTTCCTTTTAAAAAAAGGGAAAAAAACGCATTATAGATGTTACAATAAAAGGACGCGTTTTTGTGAATTAAAATGCACGAACCTGAAGCAATAATAATCAACACATAGAGAAGGGATGACTCTTTATAGAACAAAAAATACTACTTATTATTACTATTAATATTATTAAATACTACTAAATATTACTTTATATTCATTTTCATGTGACCTTTAATGTGGAATATGAACCGTTATAGATGTGATAATCCTGAAATGGACATCTGACTATGAAAAATCATAAACTTAAAATAAAAGAAATATTTTCAAAACTTAAAGAGAGACCTCAAATGGATATTTGTACCACGGAATGTTAATATCTGTGCTGTTAGCAAATTAAAACCTTTGGTAAAAATTACTTTTTTCAAATTGCCCAAATATTTCTTAAATAGTTACATAAACAGTGAGAAAAACAGAGATTCAGTAATGAAACGTGTATCCGACCCGTCATATGTTCAGTAGATTCGGTTGAAGGCTTTCTGAGTTGTTGACCGTTCATGTCCAGTCCTGCACATACATGCAGACGCAGCTGCTGTCACAGAGGGACACGGGTCACACGGCTCTGTTGGGCTGAGCTCTCGGAGCGAGGGCCATGTGCCACCGCACGCCTGCGCTCCCGTGTCTCCTGCCAGCAGCTGATGGTGAAGAACCGCTCGCATTCCACACGCTAACCGTCTTTCCCATGTTTGGAGAGCGGAGGGCAGAGCACGTCAGCCGCCGAGAGCACGCAGAGATGTGTCAGAGCGCCGTTGCTCTGTGCCAAACCTGAGTAAACTGACCGCTTAGACAGCGGTCCTAGATCCTAGACACACTGCTGTCAAAGGGAAACGCCAACATTTCACTACTCGGTTAACTCACGGTTGTTCTGATAAGTTATTTGTGAGGAGCATTGAAAGCAAATGGGACAAATTTATTGATTTAATATCAATACAATACTGTACACGTACTAGCAAAATCACTTTCAAACTCGTATTAAAAGCTTTTTTTGGTTCAAGTCTCTATTTGTGTTCGCTTGTTAGGGTCCTTCGATGTAGGCAGCATACTAGCGATGCTGTCAGAAATCTCTTGAAAAGTCCATTTTATTAGACTACTGCTGTTGATCTTTCGAGACGGTTAGGAGATCTCAATGTAATGCAAGTTTATCTTGTCTTTTTGGGAACGTGAGGCTGATTTGAATCGTCTCGTACATCTGCTCGCTCTACATTTGCCAGTTTTCGAGTGGCATACTTTGAGAACATCTGAGCAGCCAAATGTTGCTCGTGCTGCTAGGACAGGCGTGCTAATATTTGGCTTTGATGATGTTTTGTTTTTGTGGTTTTTGTTAACAAACTATTCCTCTTGCCCACTAAACAGCCCCCTAGCAACCAGCCAGAACACCCTAGCAACTGAATCGCAACACGTTTGTTACAGTGTGTTAAATGCTTGGAGTGTTAAGTGTATTGTTATCTTAGACAGACAGATGATGCGTACAGGTATTTGCGGTAAGATGATGTCAGCATTGGTTGTGTCTGTGCATGCGTGAGCAGGGGCGGACTGACCGGTAGGACATTCTCTCAAAGGACTGGGGGACTTATTGTGGACGCGAATGCACGCAATGCGAAGGCATTAGCTGTCCTGTAGCGCAGTGGTAAGAGCATTGCGTTATCAACGCAAGGTTGTGGGTTCGATCCCAGGGGATTGATATTGCCTGTGTAAAATGTATAGGATAAAGCAATGTAGGTCGCTTTGGATAAAAGCGTCTGCCAAATGCCTAAATGTAAATGCAAATGTAAATTAGCGAGTCTAATTACACGTGTGCATGTAATGCAATGCATGCGTTACATACAACTCCACCCCCCTGTCCCCCCCCCCCGGTTTGTCCAGGGCCTTATTTGCTTCCCAGTCCGCCCCCCGGCGTGAGATGTAAAGTGATGGATAAACAGGTGCTGCAGGATCACATTTGGTTAACTGATATTTAACAGACAATATCTTCCCGCTGTGTGTTCATCAGATTAATGTTATTTGAGGAAGCTCAGATGTCTAGTGACAAGTTAAACACTTAATGTTTGCTTGTTTGCTGAAATTTATTTGCGGATTATAACAGATGTTTGCTTAAAGACGAGTGGGGCTCATGTGGCTAATAAACCACTCTGACAAGGCGATAGATATCACACCACAGACCTTTATTTAACTATTCTATTCTATTAAATGCCAAAAAACATTGACATGCTTAACACGTTACCATCATGTTTGTTAATTAATAAATGCAAAGAGTTTTTAAAACTACTTTCATCTTTACCAGCCAGTCTTTGTCAAACTGACTGACACTGATTGTCTGCAAAATCTACACACAAATTATATGATATATATGATTAAAGTATTATAGTATTATATTATATATTATACGTATATTTCCCTGATAGCACACATACTGTACATTAGTTATTTGATGTCTGGCTTATTTTTTAAACGTTTGCTCATCTGCAATACGTCTCTGAGACATCTCCTGTCGGATGTCATCACACCTCTAGAAGACGTCTATGAGATGTTTATGATTAAGAATGGATGTAAAGCTGCCATTTCTAAGACTGTTATCAGATGTTTTTAAACTGCAGATGTTTTCCAGATCTTTAGCAGACATCTTACAGACGTACCTGTGGTATCTGAGTTAATGTATTATATGCGTCTATTATTATTTTATATATTTATGTACATTAACAGCAATGCGTCTGGCAGATGGTTTTATTCAATGTGATTTAAGAGTAAATTCTTTTAATACATCTGCGTGTTCTTGGGATGGAAACCCATGACATTAGCATTGCTCATTATTAATTACACAACTTAAGTAGTTCAATAAAAAGGTAGTTATAAAAATCTTTATATACAAATCTGTTTTTCATTCATTTACTGAAGTTTAAACAGCTCTTGACACCAAACGTCTCTAATCTGATTATTCTGAATATAATATTCAGCGTTATGATTCATTTGATTATGGTGTCCGTTCACCACCAAATGGAAAAACAATCAATACTGTGAGCGAGAGACGGATCATCTGCTTTTAAAGATCCTGTTTGAGCTTGTCTGTCTATTATCATCTCCCTTTGAATTTATTACTATTCATTACAAATCGTTCCACATGGTTATGCCAAACGATAAAACCATAGAACTCTTCATAGATTCAATTGTGTCAACAGTGCATCAGACGTTAACATCTTTGTGTCCGTCTGTCTCAGGTGGTCTCGCTGGTTTTCGACAGAGCCACGAGGATCTCTGCGAACACTCTCTCCAGCCGTCAGAAGGGCAGGACGGCAGAACCGCCGCGGGCCTGTCGGGGGTGCTACCTCATTCTTTACCCTCCACACCAGATATAGAAAACGCAGAGCTGACCGCCGTCCTCCCCTTCCTGTTCCTGGGCAACGAACGGGACGCTCAAGACCGGGAACAAATGCAGCGGCTGAACATCGGTTACATCCTCAACGTGACCACTCATCTGCCGCTCTATCACTTTGACCTCGGCCTCTTCAACTACAAACGTCTGCCGGCCACCGACAGCAACAAACAGAACCTGCGGCAGTACTTTGAGGAAGCGTTCGAGTATATAGGTACGACTTCTTTCTCGTGCTCTTTATTTTACAGAGGGTTTTGAGATCTAAACTCTTTTGTTTTGTTGTCAACAGAAGAAGCTCATCAGGCCGGTCAGGGGCTCCTCATTCACTGCCAGGCGGGTGTGTCACGTTCTGCTACCATCGTCATCGCTTACCTGATGAAGCACACTTGGATGACCATGACGGACGCATACAAGTTTGTCAAGTCTCGGCGGCCCATTATCTCCCCAAACCTCAACTTCATGGGTCAACTTTTAGAGTTTGAAGAAGATCTTAATAACGGCGTCACTCCACGTATACTCACGCCTAAACTCATGGGCGTGGAGACGGTTGTATAGCATCCACGGGTTCGGCTGGACCTTCTTCTGGGCTTAATGAGAATTTCCGCATTGGAATATCTTACATGTGTCTCCTTCACTCGCAACCTTTTGGGATGAGCGTTTCAAAATGAGAGTCGGAAAGGCGATGTGCATGAGGAAAGCAATCCCGGTCCGGTCCGGTCCGGTGTTAAGAGACAAAAACACTGTGTTTGCGGTCATTTGATGCTTTTGGCCGCTTTGGTGCTTGCTTTTGCTCCGAGGAGAGACAGGAAGGCTGTTTGGTGTGCCAGTATTTTCATTTTATTTTTATACAGTAGATCGACCACTGGCGTGGCCGTGAAGAGTCTACAGTGTGCTTCAGTGTGCAATAATTTCTGTTCGTCAAGCCACCGGATGAGTGATGTGTTTATAACCATCACTTACATGACTCTTGTGTTTTTCTTACGGCTTTTTTTAGTTTTAATGTGGACCTGATATTCTCCGTGCCAGATGATCTGCGGCTTTTATCTTTGTGACATCACGGCGTTTATATTGGATAAACCACCTAAACCAGCGCGTGAATGCCTGTGCGCGTGAGCGTGTGTCATTGACCACGATCGCAACAAACTTCTGATTATTCAAGTTATTGCATGAAGAGTAAAAGCATATGGACCAGAACAAAAGTATATTAATATTAAATAATCGTTGTGTAGTTAAAAACATTTGCTTGACGATGGAAAGAACAGTTAGTAGAATGAGATCTTTTCCATTCGAGTGAATGAGCCTGATGAAAACTCACCGTGGTTTTACAACAAAGACAAAACATCTACAAACCAACCATGGTTTTTGTAGTAAAACTGTGGTTATTCAAATGGTGATCAGTTTGAAAAAAAAACTAGTGACTGCACTTTTCCATTTTACTGCGTTTGAAATGACACCATTCAAGGGAGACTTCACCCAAAAATTCTGTCGTCATCAGGAAACAGATTGTAGTCAAAAGTTCCCCGCAACTGTTTGCTGTCCTACATTGTTTTAAATATCTTCTTTTGTGTTCAACAGAACAAAAAAACGATAAAGTATTTTTTCCTACCATGGGAGTCAATGGGAGTCAAGATCTGTTTGGTTCTAAGCATTCTTCCAAATATCTTTCTCTGTACAGATTTGGAACAACTTGAAGGTGAGTAAATGATGACAGAATTTTCATTTTCGGGTGAAGTATCCCTTTAAGACACCATTACCCAAAAAGTTCTCCGTCTGGTTAAATGGTTATATACAAAACCATTAATATCCACAAAACCTTTTGGTTGCACAGAAGTACTTTCAAGAATCTTTGACTGACAAAAATGCTGCAAGGAACCCTTTTCACGCCTTTATTTAAATGTCATTGTGTTTGCGAGTGAATGAGAAGCGTCTGTTCTGTTCTTTCTGTGTTGATCTCAGTTCAGGTGAGATGTGTTCTCGTGACCTCAGACTGGCCGAATTGTGGTGAATTTCAACTTCTCAGCTTCAGACTTTGCCGTCAGTAATTGTGCCTCTATCGGTGCCTTAACCCAGGATCACTTGTGATGAGATGAATCTGTGCGCTTCAGGACTGTCTGTGTGTTTTTAACGTGTTGGAGATGACGTCCTGTGTATTAGAAAGCTTCTGAGCTGAATGATGTTGACATTTGTTTCATTATTGTGAGGCTGATCGTCTGTCACTTTAAATTGGGGCTTTAAATGATTTATAAGAAAGAATTAGCAGTAGCTCTTATTTCCCATGAAAACACTTAAATGCTGTGAAACGAACCAACTCTGGGTTTGTCTAAATATTGAAATGTGCAAGAATATATTACTCTGTTAATATTGAAAATTTTTTCTATATAATGTTTCTATTCTTCAGATGTACACAAATTTGGGCTTGTTTGAAAAATTCCACATTGGTACACTTTTCATGCTATACACGTTGAAATTGTGATTTTTGAAGGAAATTTCAACCTTGAATTTGTGAATAAGTAAACAGTAACGTACAGTCAGCGAACGTTATTGGTAAATAAACCATAAACCCTTAAAAACCATGGTTTTACCATAGTAAAAGTATATTAATCGTGATCTTCGGTGGATTTATCATCATCTATAGTTTTACAAAAAATATCATGGTTTATCCAAGGTGTCTGTAGTAAAACCATGGTTTGTTTTCATACGGGAGCCAATTGTTTCTGCAGTTTTGAGCAGGCTAATCTCTACTTTATCTGAACCTGTAATGATGATCATGTAAGTCTGGTTCAAACCAGAGGAACAAAACCATGAACCAAAGTCCCTCACAGCAAGAAACCGAATCACATCTTCTCTTTCCGAATCATTCTGATCATCCGGTTCAAATGTTGGACGACGATTTCTGAACGCAAAGCACATGTTGACTATTCGCCCTGCTTCAAAGCTTTCTTGTACTGTATATTTACTGCTGTACGCTAAAGGTTTAAAGAACGTGACCGTTCGGCCGATGCGCAAATGCAAATCGCAATCGCTTTATTTTCATATGCTGGTTTTCTGTCACTTTGGTGTGTCACACTGTGCTTGTACGAGCGTCACCCCGAGCATCTGAATCCGGCTCAAGGATTTAAAGGGCAGGAACACTCCGGGTGCGCTTGCGGGAATATGGGATTTTCGCAGCTGTCGGACCTCTATGCATTGTTTATCTTTTGCACTGACTTCAAATGGAAATCAACAGCTTTTTTATTTGATTACTTTTCCCACAAAGGTGCTATGATGCTGGAGGCCTTCCGCGATGTTTTTGCATGACCTGCTTTGGTAAAGCGTCTTCCTGTAAGCCAAGAGCTCTCTCTTTAAATGTCAGAGTTCAAAACACTGTTATTTTCTAATGTGAGGTTTGGAAATAAACCAAAATGTAAAACGATTCTGAATGACTTGTTGAGTGTTTGTAAAGCACAATCCTTGTATAAACACATGACTCCAGAGAAGATTTTATGGGTATTCGTTCGGGCAAACATCACTGTTACTTTTGTTCGTATTTCAGATGAAGGATTTGATAAATGAATGATAAATCACATCATGAGATTTGTCGAGGAGAGATGTGCTGTTTTGTGACTGATGCAACTTACAGTTCTTGTGTACAAAGGAAATTTCAATTCAGTGTTGTTTGGTTCCCATCATTCTTCTGTGTTCTGCGGAAGAAAGAAAGTGACACAGGTTTAAAATGAATAAGGATGAAAGAATTTTTCTCGTGGAGGAACCTATTAAACAACCAATAATGTATCTCCAAATAGCAACATTTGTAAATTTTAGATTTAGTTTGTAATATTCAATGTCTGATCTTTGGAGAACATTGTGAATATATTGTTGTGTGTTGTTGCCCTGTGTAACTTTGCTGCTGGTCTTCACCGTCTATATTTGTTCTGTGATTTGGGTCTCTCGTCCCTCCCGGCTGTGATATACTGGGATTGTCTGAACGGGGGGGTCGGGGAGTCAACAAGGGCTTCGGTAAATTTCTCACCGTAGGAACAGAGCCCCAAAATAGTTTTAGTGGGCTTTCTAATTAGGAAGGATGAGAGTACCGCCTCATTAATTTTGTCCAATCATTCGTGTCGGGGTCTGGCACACGGGAATAGCCCGGGTCACTGCCCTGACGCCCTTGACGTCTCCGTTATGGACGTATTAGGAAAAGTGAAGCTCTGACAACAGAGCCGTGAGGAGGGGTCAGACGTTACCCCTCATGCGACTTCACGTTTAAAATTTCATCAATCGTGAGTCACTTGTTGACACACAGTATGAATACAGGAGGCGAAAGACCTGAAATCCCCAAATCTAATCTCTTTTATGATATTTTTTATAAGAGACATGTGTCACAGAAAGTAAAGCACACAGTGACGCATTTGAGGGCGTCTGATGGAGGCTCAGCTGTCAGGGGATGTCCCATTCACAAGACATTTCAGAAGTGTGACATGACTGAATAACCCTTAAAGTTCCTGCATTCATGGTTTTAATTTTTTCACATTTTAAAATGCAAAAAAAAAGTGTTAGTCTTTACAGAATTTATTTTGGAGGTGAAAAAGTTGGCGGTGAGATATGACTGTGTCACCGGAGACTGTTTTGACGGCTGCAGGTTACACCTGATCTATATATATATAAATACATATCTGCCCTTTAAAATGCGTAGTATCTAGAAATAAATAAAAAATAAATCAACCATGCAAATTAATAAAAAAATGACATTATGCTATAAAACCAGTAGCCTACTTTAATCTGTCACTAAATCCCTCTCTCTCGACAAGTCTCTATTTTTTGTAAATAGCATTTTATCCATTTCATTATAATTTGACAACTTTTAATGTGCACAATAGAGTGCCTGTAAATTATTTCTGATAACAATTAAAAGTAACCGAAAAGAAGCTTTACTAAACGTGTCTTTACAATATTTTTAATTTAGCCTGCGATACCAAACTCAACCGCTAGATGTCAATGTACCATATGGATTCTTCAATGCGACCAAACTACAGGACGACTCAACAAATTGTTTATTTAATAAAATAAACATACAACTACATTTTATTGAATAGAATTATTATACAGTTAGTAATATTAGACACTAGCCGAACACTAACCGAAAGTTTACTGGGGATCAGGCACGCGCTCGTGTCCGATAAAAGGTTGGTCTGAGACTCTGACAGACTTTAATGAATTGAATTCGTGTGTCTGCTGTTTAAATCGAAAATTTCTTCAGTAATGAAAAAGAATCAGGCCAATAAAAGAATAAGCGATGGACAAAACTCTAGCACTGATTTACTTATAACTGACGTGCAGTGTTGGGTGTACTAGTTATTAAGTAATTAGTTACTGTAATTTAATTAATTTTCCCTCAAAAAAGTAAAGTAAGGGATTACTCTTATTTTTCTGTAGTTTAATTAAGTTACTTCAGATATAATTGAACTAAATACTGTGTCATGTACTTTATGCAATAGTGTGTATTACTTTAAAATGAGTGCATTAATAGAGTACTTTATGTAGTTTTATATTATTTATTTGAATTAATTAAGATTAGTTTAAAGTCTATCCTTGAATTGTTCAACTAATCAAGTTCGATATAAGATACAGAAAGTAATTAGTAATTAAATACTTTTGGGATATTTTAATTTGTACAGTAATCTAATTACACGATTAAATATGTTATTAGTAACTAGTAACTTACCCAACACTGCTGACTTGTAGTAAGGCTAAATGGAACCGAGAAAAATATTTTAACCTAACGTTCTGGGAACGTTCCCCAAATGTTAGTTTTTGGTTCCCAGAAGTTTTTTTAAGGTTTGTGTTTGGTTCTTACGTTCGTTTCATGGTTTCTATAACTTAAGGGGAGTGTTTGGTTCCGAGAACGTTACTTTCTTTGTTTCCATAAAGAAAACATTCCTGGAGAACCAAAAACAAACCTTAGAAAATAACGTTCTGGGACCAAAACATTGTTATGTGGCTTAAACACATCAGCGAGTGGCGAGCAGCGAGTGATTTGATCAAAAATAGACATTATCACTAGTAACAAGTTAATTATTGATATAAAAAATATGCTTTTTACTAGTAAGAAATGCATTTCTGATATCTGAAATATGATTACTGACATGTGAGAAATGCATTATTGATATCTGAAATTGAATTTCAAAGGCAGTCTAGTGTGATATTTAACTAATAAAAATACAATTTCAGATATCGAATTTACGTTTTTTACTAGTTGAAATTAAATTCTTGATATCAAGAATACACATTTCTGCGATTGAAGACGTGATTGTTGATATCAATAATTCACATTTTAACTTGTGAAAATGTAATTAATGATATCAAAAATAGCAATTGTTATTAGAAATTATATTCTTCATATCAAAAATTATAGCTTTTACTTTTAAGTAAAAAAATTCAGTTTTGATATCAAAAATGAATATCCTGAGAATGATGAAAGCTAATTCGGCTTGCCATATCCGTTAGGTTCGCAACAGATCTCTGAAAGATGTTAAGTTCTGTATTAACACACTGTTCTTAAATAATGTCACTCTTATTTTAACTCGATGTTTACAGTTTGTCTGTATTTGTTAATTACTGTTGCTGTGGCCTGGTTTTAGTCTCGGCGTCTCCCGAGACAACAGCTGCCGTTCTCGGCGTCTAAAAAGCAGAAGTGATGAAACGCGGAATCCCATTCGCTCATGATATAATCAGGTCATGATACCAAAATTGCATAAATGTAATGCGATTATGTGCCACGGCTCAGATGCATCATACTTGTGGCGTCTTTGCTGTGACATCGTCGTTTAGATAATTAAATTGCGTCATGAATTCAACATTTGTCAACATTTAGAGTCACTGTTAATTTTGAGTGAAGGCCTATTTCTTTGTGAACCCAAAAGTTGGGTTGGTCCATATTTTACTCAAAAGGATTGAAAGTAATGAATTTTCCATGATATCATAATTGATTTATAAATGGTATATCGGCTGATATCATCACCGATGATCAGTCACCGATGATTTTAGTAAACGGGTCCAGCTGTCTGATGCGTGTCCGTATATAATCTCGGTCTATATTTGTGTGCTGGTTGTTATATTGACAGTAAACAGAGAGTAAACAGATGCAGGAATATCAAGTCTTAGTTTAGCAGTAGAGAAGAGGTTGAGATCCTCCGCTGTAATGGGAGTCATAATGAAAATCTGTCCTTGCATAGCTGAAATGATCTTGCTGGAGCTGCATTTAGATGTTAAGACGCTTCCCTGTTCAGATCCAGCCACATGTCCCGCATCTAAATTTAGCCTGAAATATGAAACAATCACAATAAAGGAGCTATTTATAATATCTGTGATGTGTTGTGGCCATTGAGTTATCTCTCCACATGACATTACACAGTGAAGCAGGCAGCTGTCAATCAAAAAAATCATATTCTCATTCATCAAAATCGTATTCTTGAACATCCAATAGAAGAGCAGAGTTTCTGAAGTCGAAGCTTCGAACAGGCAAAACAAAACGTGTTAAGTTATTCCTTAAAAAAAAAAAAAAATCTTGTTTTAAGCTTGACAAAATTTTACTCGATTTATCTGAAAGCAAGAACTTACAATCTTATATGATACAAAAAACATCATTGCTTTTGAATAGTTTTAAATGCATTGAAATCAAGACCAAAAAGGGAAGATTTTTGCAGTGCAAGCAACAATATCAGCTCTTGTTCTGCAAAACATGACTTATATAAAATAAGACATTAAGTGAGGTTTATGATGCATTTAAGCGAATTCTCTGAGTTAGAAAATCTTACCTCACAACACTCACAGCACGTGAATTACTGTAAGTATCAGCGAACTTTTGCAAAAGTGCTGAGAAGTATTAATCTCATATTTTTGTCATTTTAAAGGAAATTTCTAATGACTTTTGATATTTTACTTTAAACACAAAATACTTTTGGGTAAGCGCGTGAGGCGTTTGGCGCGAAAAAACAAAACCGTTAAACTGAGCGGAGCAGCGCGCGCGACACCTTTACCTCACATCAATCTTTTTGTTTACGAAGAGTTTTACAAAGAACATCCAAGGCTGATTTTAAAACATTTATGGGTGTTTTACAGTTTAGAGGTTATTTAAAAACAACAAGTCTAAGCTAACGAGTCCGACGATTATTCATTGTATCACAACAAAGTTACCTCATATTTATATAACGTTATGTCTCTATCTGGTTTATATTATATTAGGTGCTAACGTTGAAAGATGGTTGACGTTACATGGAAAATAAGGTATTTATTATGATAAAAAACGTTTTTGCCTGCTGTGCTAACTTGGGTATTTTATTGCTTAAGCTTAATATATTCGAATGTAATGTGTGTAGGATGCAGAGATGACTTTATGAAACTAATCTTTTTTTACTTCATAAATCCTGAAAAAAAAACTAGGAGACTATACTACACAAACTCAAGACAAAATCGATGTTCATCAAAGGTAAATAACACACAGCTGGAGTCAATGTTACTCATGTTGTTGATTCTACTGCCACCTGGTGTACTGACAGAGAAATACACGTGACCACTGAACCTTATTTACAGCATCTGTTAATAAACACACATCGCCTATTATAGAAGAGCTACTGAATTATCATGATAAACAGTGTTTGTGTGTGTCTGTGTTTGTGTCATTAAGTTTGCTGAAGACAGTGTGTGTCTGGATTCATTTGACTCTCAGTCACATTCTCATCTGACAGAAAAACGAGTGTTATTGTTGAGAGCAGACTCATCGCTGTCAACATGTTGAGTAGGATGTTACCCGTCTGTGATGTCTGCAGACACACTCACACATACAGACAGATATTGGAGGATTTGCGTCGTTTGTCCAAAAAAAGAAATGAAAAATATTTGTGATATCATGTACATCATATGTTTTCTTTGCTCACCTAAATGTTAATTGCCTGAGACCAAAATATGATGCCAAGTTGCAGGCTTAAGACTCCCGGGGCCTGTACCATGAAGCCGGTTTAGGTGGCTAGCCAGGTAAGTTTAGGATTACTTTGTGCCAACCCTGGGTTTTAGGTACCATGAAAGTAACTCAGCTTTAATCGGTGTTCATCGCCATGGTAACTTAAGCTGCACGTCTAACCTGCTCCGGAGCAGGCTATGATCTAGATTAGAGATCTCACATCGAAAATAAACCAATCAACGGCGAGCAAATTTACATAAGTGAGGCAACTAACTCACAATGCGTGTTACAATGGTTAGTTATTTTTAATAATGTTTAATAAAATAAAAATACTAACATAAAATGATGTAAATATATATTACAAAAACAAAATCAAAAAATGGTGACTATGTAGGTAAAATCTGATTTTAGAGATGACATTTGCTGGCTTTCCCTTAAACATGAAATTAA
Organism: Triplophysa tibetana; assembly: GCA_008369825.1. Lineage (NCBI taxonomy): Eukaryota > Metazoa > Chordata > Actinopteri > Cypriniformes > Nemacheilidae > Triplophysa > Triplophysa tibetana. Next base: position 933,408 of record CM017910.1, on the reverse strand, counting down.
ATGTATTTATACTGTTATTGTACTGCATACAATATGTATTTCTTTGCATTGCATTTTTTACATTCCTGTCTGTGGGGCAGAACATTTAGGAACACTTCCAGTTTCACTGTGTTGGTTTTATCTTCTTTGTCCACTGAAGAAACTTTCTATTATACAGCTACAGCAAGATACAGACAAAACCATAAATTGACAGGTGACATCACATATTTTTAACACTTCTATTTTAATCTTTTTGTTATCAAGTTACACTTACAATGAACCTAAATAATGTATCATAAAGTAGGCCTACATTTTTAAATGTTTAAGACGTTTTTAATACTTGTAATGCCTACAACATTCCCTATGCATCTGTGTTTTTGTTAGTGCTTTAAGGAAGGTAAAGTATAACAGGGCTGTTTAATAGCCTGTTGGTGGGAGACGGGGGTCCCTATGTATGCCAGAGGTTTTTGCTATCCTGACCGCAGAGCCACTTCAACATGGCCCTCAATCAAACCAGAGTCAGGATTGAGATGACCATCGGATTTTTAAATGAACACTTCAACTGACAACTAAGTTCACATACTGGTATTTTTTATTTAACCTTCTTTATTAAGAGTAAGCTTCTCTAGTGTATTTTGTTCACAAAATACATGTGTTACTTCTGTAACCTTTGGAGGTAGACACTTCAGTCTCTGGGGAAGGAATTGTGAAATGTCCTACAATAAAAGAGACACCAGTAACATAAAATATAAATCCTCACATTCACACTTGTGCCATAATGAATAGTACAGTACATTTATCTCTTTAACTTTCTCAGCACACAGATCGTTTCACTTCATCATGTGCTTCATCCTCATTAATAAAGGTAAACTAAATGATAACTTATGTTAGCAGGATATGTTCATCCACTGTGGGGGCACGTACACACATAAAACACATCATATTACATTACTGTAATATTTACCTTACTACAGTATACTACAGTAAATGTGTGTACTATATAGTCGTTCAACTTGTGCTTTAACTCAATCAGCAGTGTTTCTGAAACCGTTCTCTCTTGCGTAAACAGCAGAAACAGTATTACTGCGTGGCTGAAATACATTTTTGTGTTACTAACATTTGCGCATAATTATTTCCTAAGAAACCTACGTAACTCCCTCTATCCATGTTGAACGCGATTGGTTTAGCGATCCCAACGTCACTCGTTCATGTGCACGCGCGCACAAACTAATCTTAGCTTCAGGATCAAAGCTTGAGTTGACAAAGAAACTCCTGGAGCTGCTTCATGGTACCAACAAAGCTTGATCACATTGGTTTGGTTTTGACAACCCAAAACTAATCCTGTAACCCAGAGTTTGTTCAACTACCATCATGGTACAGGCCCCCGGTCTTAAGGGAAAGTTTGAGCCGTCTCGACTTCAAATCAATTTCACGGATATATCTAAAAAATGTCTTTGCCATTGCCTCAAGATGCACTCCAGTAATATTTGTATCTAATGCATTTGAATAAAAGCGACTTTAATATCCTAATCTAACCAAGGCAGAGTCCTGGCTTAAGCTAAGCCTTGTTTGAGAAACAAAGAGCAAAATTTAATAAGTGGGCAAAGAAAAACACACTTAATTCAAAGGAAAAACAAGATTATTTAGATGAAGATTCTTAGTTTATTGGAATATGTTTTTGTGGTTTTAAGCATAAACTCACTTAATTTGGTTAAGCTTTTCAGACTACGATCTTAATTTCTCGGCTTATTAACCTCTCAAATAAGTATGTGTTGATTTAATAATGTTTATATCCTTTTGCTTAATTTTGCAATGAAAAGCTTCACTCACAATTAACAAAATGTTCAAAAATTTCTCATTTTGATATGTGTCCTGCTGGTGCCCTCTAGTGGACATAACTGTGTGTTACAGATCCGTGACCAGGAGAAAAGATGCTATTGCCTCACATGTCAGAATAATATCATGAATATATCCTTTTATACCATATGATCCGACGTCACCTTCATGTAACCTAATGTTCAAACTGCTCTTAAAGTGATAGTTCACCCAAAAATGAATATTATTTCGTCATTAATTCAGCCTCCTCATTTCATACCTGCTTAAATGACTTTGTTGTGAGGAACACAGAGAAAGATATTTGGAAGAATGTTTGCAATTTTTCAAATCTGTTTAACTGCCATGGAAGAGAAAATGAAATGTTTGTGTTCCTAAATTCTTCAAAATATCTCACTTTATGTTCAACAGAACAAATAAAATGATACAAAATGTTTTCCCTACTATGGTAGTGGATGATGACACAGAACAGGAACCAACATTCTTCCAAATATCTTCTTTTGTGTTTAGCAGAGCAAAGACGTGTATACAGATTTGAAACAGTGAGTGAATGGAGACAGAAGTTTCTACCCCTTTAATTATATTTTAAGCTGTAATCATTCTGGTACAGTTTCTCACTCTTCACACGTCAGATTTTCAGCCTCGCTGCTTTTCCGTGAGCATTTATTTCATTATGTAGTGCTGCTTAGAATAACACACTGATAGATTTAGCAGGCCCTCATCTCAAATGAATAATTTTCGCCAATTTACTGCTGCATATCAAATCATGCAATGAATTTTACATGAGGTTTTTAGTCTCTTCTAAAAGTAATGATTCAGGCTTCTACTTTTTCCACAGCAGCTGGATTTTGATTCATTGCCGGCAGCACAGGGACTTTCTGCATTCATGTATCATATGTGACGAACCAGAGGTGGTGTGTGAAAGCAGATTCATCAGGCAGTGTCTCACGTTCAGGTAAGTTTTATCAAACGTGCACACTAGTGAAGGTTCTTCATCTTTAAAGAAAAATAAACCACGTGGCAAAATATACGGCTAGTTTTTATAATGGACACACACAGCTAATGAATCATTTCTGATGTATTTCCTTCACGTGTTTGTGAGCTATATATTATTCTCCATTGCCATTTTTCCACAATATGAGAACATTTATTTCTCTGTTCCCCAAAGGCTCTTTTCCAGTATAAAATCTCATCGAGCTGTTGGGAGGAATTTAACCGAGCGGGGACAGATTTTAAGCTATAATAAAACACGACGTTCATTTGACTCAGAAATGTTTGCCTTGAGGATGTGTCCGGCCTTGAGTTATATGAGTGTAATTCACTTTCACTTGAGCTGATCCACTTGTGTGGCATTGCTACCATATGGTGTTAATGGGGCTTATTTACTTATGAAAGGAGCCGCCGGGTGCCAGGCTATATGTTTCTCCATTAAATTGTCACGAGTAATTAATTGCAAGCTCACACACAGAATTTTTGAAGGGTTGACGTGTGGGAAACTCAACCATGGCGAGTGTGAGCCAGAAACATACTCAAGAAAGTGAACCTAAAGCAGGATTTCACGTGTGAATGCGCTCTTGTGTGTTTTTGGCCTTTTCTCACAGTGACTCGGATGTGGTTCACTCTGAAGGTGATGCTGCGACACGGTTGACCTTGGTTAATGAATTAAGTGAAAAAATGAGAAAATGTGTGCATCGTGAGGACTCTCCCTCGCAACACAGGCCGGTCTCGGGCCGGTCTGTCATGAGCACGAGCGTCTGGCTGAAGCTGCTGAAACTGAACACCCTCCGCCCTGCACACCCAGGCATTTCATTTCAGCTCATTAAGACTGTGAATAACTCACTGTTCCATCAACACAGAGAGAACGACCGTGAAGACTCTAACACACACACACCTAAACACACACCTATACATGGACACACACACAAACACACACACACACACACACACACACACACACACACAGACAAACACACGCACGCACGCACACACACACAGACACACACACACACCTACACTTAAACACACACACCTATACATACACACACATTGTTTAAGATTATGAGTGAGACCATCATCACTGTGTGACAAAAACATGCCCAACTCACTTTTCGCCAACAGATAAAAATACATTTATTATTGTATTAGTCTTTTGCATGTGTTAATTGAATATCGCATAAATTGAATTAAGCATTATTAATAATAAATCTTCATATTGTCTATAACGACTAATGCAGCGTTGTTTCAACCTATCAACTGTTGGTTTAAATTAGCCTAAAAATATCTATATTTCACCCAACCTGGCTTGACACAACACAGCCAGCAGATGTATGTAGGCTGACAGATTACTTTACATGGGGAAAGTTGTTAGGGGACAATTTAACTTGTATAAGTATCAATAATTCATACTTTTTAAAGGGACAGTTCTCCCAAGAAATGAAAACGCTGTCATCATTTGCTCACCCTCTGTTGAACTCAATGAAAGATATTTGGAGAAATGTCAGTAACCAAACAGATCTCATTTACTGCCATAGTAGGGAAAACAAATAATATGGCAGTAAAAGGGGGATGAGATCTGTTTGGTTACTGACATTCTTCCAAATATCTTCTTTGGTGCTTGGCAGAACAATGACATTTTTGAAGGTTTTAAACAATCTGAGGTTGAGTAAATACAAAAGTTTCATTTTTAGACGAACTTCCGCTTTCATCAAGTTATTTAATTTATTATTTTCATTTCTCAATATGTTAATTTTGAATATTGCTTTGGCATTTTATTATTCCCAATTCTTTCCACAATTTTTTTTATTGTATACCACAGTATTATCTCTAGTACATGTTAGTATACTATAGTACTACGTATTAAGTATTCTTTAAACTATTGTAAACGGATAAACTAATACACACTGAAGTATACAAAGCAGTATAGTATTAAGGAATTTACTATAGTACACTATGGTATTTTTTTCCTTTTCCTTTGATTGTAGGGTGTGACCTGAAAGTACGTGAGGTTTTCTTACATTCACCCCATACGAGACATGCGTTGCCCTTTTTGGGACTGTCACAGAGGAAAGACAATGAGGCGGATCACGTGACCCATCACGCTCTACATCTCTCTTTCTGTCTCATTTCAGGCCTGAACTCTGATTCTGTCTTAATGTGAAGACTCTTTTGTTTCCTCGTCTCCTGCTTGTCTGGTGAGTGCTGTTAACATCCCGAAGCCTCTGGCCACCGCACACAGTTATTTCCACGCCGGACCAGTAATGTGATCCTTCCGTTTCTGGAAAAGTGACTCTCCTAATTTCTTCTTGTAGACCTACTTACACATTTTGACACATTTAATGAGGAAAGGAGTTGGAATAAAACTCCTATTTGCTTTCATAATTTGGCCAAAGCAGCCGTTTGACGCTCAAAGAATGAAAGTTATAGACTGTTTAGACATAAGACAACATGCAGAAACAAAAGTGTGTTCACTTATTGGTGGCATTATCGTTCATTCTTTCATTTCAAATCCAGCGGCTTGTTGAAGAGATGTGTGATGTCACTTCTATTGGTGAGTAGATTTATAACTCTCACTTTCTGCCAGTATCATATGTAAAAGTTTAATTCTTCATAATGTCTAGATCTTCTCTCCATCATTATCGCTGTTCGCAAGAATTAAACTGCCGTAAGTCCCGAGCAGCTGTAGTGTGTTCTCATGTCCACTGAGAGAAGATTTTCTCACCCTGTGTCACTTGACAAACAACATATGACTCAGCTTCAAAACCATTATGTGCTTCTGGAAACTTCTCTTCTGCGTGCTGCAATAAATTTGGACTAGATTGACCCCCACAGTCCCTGCGCTCATACCAAATACTCTGAAGATGAGATTACATTTGACATTTTCTCTCAATAGTTTTGCATTATATTGTTTCACTTAAAGCACATTATACTCATAAGTGTTTTACTTGTAAAACAACAAAAACTTTTGGACTGAAGTTATCCAGGCAATAGAAGACATTCTTAAGGAATTAAATATAATAAAGATACAAAATTTGGTTTTGGGTAAACGACCTATATGCTACTTATGACGAATACTGAGAATTACAGCTCTTAAAGCAATAACACAATTGTGATAGGAAAGAATCCCCAGTCTTAAATGATAAGTTAGACTTACTTTCAAGGAGAGGATAACATATGAACTTAGTAATAAAAGTATACATTGTGAAAAGACATGGACACCTCTAACATCAAGTTATATATTATGAAATAAAGGAATACATATTATATTAACTACTTTTTGATATAAACTTGCCTCCCTTATGTCATTTTTCCTATACATGTGTATGGTTGTATGTGTAGATGTACAGTATGTATATATTTTTATTTATTTTCTTTTAAATATTGTTAATGAGTGCCATCATAAGATTTCTGTACGAACTTGAGAATGGTTTCCATGCTGAAAGGTGCTTATGAGTGTTGTGGTTGGAAGGTATTATCACAAGGGCAAAATAATATTTATAAATATATGTAAAACAAAGTAGAAGGAAATAATGAAGAATAACTATTGGGGAAAACAATATGTCTTTGAAGAAACTGTTTTTTGTATGATTGTACTATATAGGTTTGAAACGAGAGACATAAAGTACAAAAAAATGAAAATTCTGTCCTCGTTTACTCACCCACAACTTGTTCGAAATCAGTTTCAGTGTCTTTTTCTGCTGAACACAAAAGTAGATATTTGAAAGAATGTCAGTAAGCAAACAGATCTCATCCCTCCTTTCCTGCCATAGTAGGAAAAATAAATACTCGGGGAGTCAATAAGGGATCTGTTTGCTCACTGACATTCTTCCAAATATCTACCTTTGCGTTGAGCAGAACAAAGACATTGATACAGGTTTGGAACAATACACTTTTGGGTGAACTGTCCCTTTAAGAGGAACTACTTTATATCATTCCTCCAAAATTGAAGAAAAGGTATATTCTCATGTCATCAGGAGCCTCAGAGGTTTAAACAGATCGTGATTTCTAACAGGCCTTTGGCAGCTGTACTGCGTTGTCTTTGTTGACTCTCATTACCTCTTCAATGTTTTCCAGGCGAAACGACCGGCCTCTTATGCACTCAACCAAAAAAACCTCTAACCCAAACACAAAACAAAAGCCTTGTTTTGGCAGCCTAATGGTTTACAATTGTGTGTTTAATGGTGCGGGGTGGGTGGAGAGGGATGCACGCCGCTACTTGTGATGTGACGGAGCCCATATTGAGCTTGTGAGAAAGGAAGCACCAGGAATATCAATACATCCTCTGCGCAGATTTCCAGCAGAGCGTGACGTGCGTGTGGGGAAACCGGGATACTTTCCTTATTATGGATTTGACATGAACTTGGCCCCGGGCCCCAGGGAATGTGATGAATGCATTATTTGATCTTCCTGTCTTTGTTACCTCTCTGGGGCGTCAGCTAGCGGCCATTCTGCAGCAACTCGCAACGCTACGCTCGTGCAGGTCACTAGATTTTTTAATAAACGGGATCGTTCCGGGACGGACCACGGTTGAGATAAACTACAGCTTCCAGCAAAACCTGTTTTATTGTTTGATGAAACACATTCCTGGAGAGTTTGAGAGTTGATGCGAGCGCCACAGACGCTAGGGTGCGTTTCAGCAGCTGGCTGATGGGAACTTTTGACATCTTATCTGCGAATGAGCGATTACAGAGTTAAAGCATGTGTGTGCGGATGTCCGACTGACAAGTCGTGCTGAAAATAAACCCAAATTACACCAAACATAGTTCGGATAACAATTTCAATCACAACATTTAACAATAACAAGTGAACATGTACATTTTTCTCTTTTTTGCAGTATTTATCAGCAGTTAATTCGAGAAAGTATTAAAAGTCCAGTGTGTGAAATTTAGAGGCATCTAGTGGTGAGGTTGTGAATTGCAACCAACGGCTCACTACACCCCTCCCTTTTGAAGCAGGACGACGGCTGACACAGAATAACGATGTTTTCGATTCTTTGCTGAAGGAAATAATGTATATATTATTTAAAGTAATTTATTAATATCGCGTTTAGCAACATGACGAATTCAATGTAAGGAGTCCCGCGGTGTATGTAGACAGAAATAGCTTTTTCTACAAACATAATGTTTCATTACGTAAGGTCTTTATACACCTCTGAACACATAGTTATATATGTTATACTGCATTTCCGTCCATAGGTCCTCCAAAAAATGACACACTGGACCTTTAAGGGACAGAATGTGTTAAAAAGGATTTGTCTTTGAGATCATCAAAACCAGCACCATGTTATGTGAAATTGTAATTATTTTATGAGGCGGATAATTTATATAAGTTTAAAACTTATGACCGGTTGCAATATTGACTTCAATGGCTCATAATTGTACATTTTTGTGTGTTTTTTTAGGGTCACGTCTCAGGAAAAGCCCCAGATCGGCTGGTGTTGAACGGAGCTCTTCCTCGCTGTGATCCAGAGAGCTGTTGAGCTTCACTTGAGCTCAATGCTTCAAAACATAAACGTTAGAGCCGTCTCCTTAATGTGCTGTGCGGTGGAATCCTCTCGCTCGCGGCCTCCGTGACCTGCAGCTCCTGAACCTCAGCTCACGTTCTTACAGACCGGAAACACTACAGGAACACGCCACACACCTTACTGAACTGGGAATATTTGAACCAATATCATCGTCAGTGTAATTCAACATAATATATAAACTGCATAACTACGGATTTTCAACACAAGTGGGAAAAATGTGTTCAGAACTTTATGGGAATGTCAGCAAGAATATAGAATATTTGCTAACATCTTTAACTCGTGTTTGTGAAATGAGGTGTTGTGTTGGAGTTAATGTGTCTGTTTAACAGACACATTGGATGATCTCACAACTATTCTGGCGTGACGGATGTGAAGAGCTCAATGCACATCTGGAGAGACGCGCAGCGGCGGGATGGAGTCTCTAACGCAGGTGCACGCGGCCCCATGTACGACATTAACGGGTAAATTCAGGGTAACAAAATAATAAGATGAAAAATTGAAAAAGTTTGGCTCTTCTCGCTCGCAAAACATGCGCTGGATGAAATCCGCAGACTTTCCCCTGTCAGCTTTCACTTGATGGAAATGTGCTCGCTTCCTCCCAGCGCTCCTCATCCCGGCGGACAGCGGCTAGATTTCATTTCCTTGTCATGAAGAGGCCCTCGATGTGCATGCAGTTTTGGAATGCTCGACTGCCTTTCTGATGCGGTTAACTCCTCCCCTGCATGTGACGCCGGCGTCCACCGCGCGGCCTCTTCACTCGTCCTCATAAATCACTCAAATCCTGAGACCCACCCTTTAGGCCAGCGTGGACAAAAGTTCCCTGTAAAAACGAAGACGTGAAACCGCAAGCGTCCAGCGTATGCCGCCGCTTCGTCCCAAACGTAAGCTTCGCACAAAACCGCTAATGACCCGGGTCACAAAAATCTGCGTCTACATTTTATTGCGTGTTCCTTCAACCCGCAGGACAAATGGTCACGGATTCAGCCACTTATACATTTGACAAGACACAAGATAATCACACATTCTGGTCAACAGGCCGCTCCAGTTAAATGGAAAAACGTCTTTAAGGGCCGGTCATAATCCTGCCACGGTTCAAGCAGTTTCTTGGAAGCGTTTTAAATTTCTCTGTGAGCTTTTTTTGCTCTTTATTTCTTGTCTCTCTCGTTCCCCAGTGATCCATTATTTGACAGTAAATTTAGGCATGGAGTTGAATGGTCTCGCATGGGTCTTCGCGGATACGTCCCCGTGCAGAGATTCACGGGACAGATGAGGGAACTGTCTGGACACTAAAGGTAACAATGTCAGATAGGACTTATAGTCCAAATCACAGAGCAGACACATCACCTGTAGGTTAACTCACAATGTAAAACACACCACGTCTTCTAATTATATGTGACCCTGGAGCACAGAACCAGTCTTAGGCCTGATCCACAAATCCCATCTTTTCCACATTCCTCATTTTAAATGTAGGTTCATGGTAGGCGTGTGCAAATAGGGGGCGACGCATGCGTGACACGCATGTGGTGCAGCGCGCACCCTTTTGTAGGCGCCACATCGAGATGAAAATAGTTTGGAGTGCCGCGGATCATTTGAAGAGAGAAAGCAACGCGCCTCGTGTTTTCCGCACGGTTTTAGACGCGCAATGTGAATCGGGCCTTAAGTAGCACAATTTATACATTTACAAAATACAAAATTATCCATTGTATGACGCCAAAAATCTGTAGGATATGAAGTAAGAATGCAGCAAAATCGCGAACAAAATGGCCTGAAACTTGACTCGCTGCTGCCACTCTTTGAGAATCACTCACTCAAGTTTGATGTCAATGTAAAGCCATTCTGTCTTTTGGGTTCATCTACTGTCCACAGCGCCGGGTTAACAGCGTCTTAATTCTTAAGTCTTAACAGCGGTTAGCCAATAGAGAGAGTTAAAATAAACCTATTTCCTCTTAGCAGCGGCCTGCTACACCGTCTCTGATTAACAACGTCAAAGGCCATTTTCTCAATATTTAGATTTTAAAGAGTTTTAAATAGTTGAATATAAGCCAAATATTGTCTTGTCTTAATAAACCATCAACAAATAGAAAGCTTATTTATTCAGCTTTCATATGATGTATAAAACTCAATTTCAAAAAATTGACCCGTAAGACTGGTTGTGTTGTCCAGGGTCACAGACCGTCATTAATAAATGATCTGTGCACAATTCTGACAGAATGGAAATATTTTTGTGTTATCTGTAATTTATCATTAGTGTTAATACAATGACTATAAGAAAATCATTTATGAAAGGAACAGTCCTCTTAATGAGAGTTTGTCACCATCTAACCACACTCATGTCAGTACGCAACTTTAAAAATCTATACAGAACTATACATCACAAACTTTATGAAAGTTTGCATAAAAAACAGGGCAATAAAATCTGCAGTCCAGACTGAAAATCTAGGCAAAAGTCTTATAGTGTATTCCAGCTGTCAAATTTATTTAACTATTCTTATGTGACACATTTCAATCCTCCAAGTACAAAACTATTCATGAAAATAATCACGGTGTTAAACCTCCAAAGAAATGTTCTTTTTCACTTCTACACAATGTAGTTCTATTAAGGAAGAGAAAGTCCTCTTCATAAGGGAAGATGAATCTGTGTTTCTACTGCTGGGGTTCTTGACACGCATATTCGGTTACAAAACATATCATTTGGTGAATGTAAAAGCAACATGGTGGATTTAAATTTCATGCTGTTTTTGTAAAGGCAGATTCATCTTTCACTCTCAGGGTTTTGTTTGTTATACTGTGCTCGCCCTTAAATTCTGTCCACATGCATGATCATACTGTACTTCTTTTGTGTAAAACCTTACGTATTGATAATGTCTATGTTTGATTTGTGGGTCTGTTCCTCAAATAGTGAAGTAGTTGCCTCTTTTTTGTTCTTTTTGTTGCCTGACTACAAATCACCATACGCTTTCTATGTATGTTAAACTCCTCAAAGAAAAAAAGAAAGCGTGGCAGCATTTTTTCCCACTGCCCTGCAGTTTCAGTGTGGCCTCGCTCACTACAAACAGATGGAAAACAATAAGTGGAAAAAAGCTCAATTAGCATGTTTGTCCGTTTGCAGGAAACACAGTATCGGTTTCCCGGCCGTGGCATTTGCAGCGCACCTGTTGAACATGATGATGAGGGTGATGTCTACGGTGGGTAAATGTGTGCGTGTTGGCGAGGCACAGGAGGGACTTTTGTCATATTTATATCAACAACGTCGGACAAAACGTACTAATTATCCCCTGCTGGCCCGGCTCATCTTACGCCTCTCGGTCCATTTGCCATCCTGTCCAGGGGCCAAACTCTGCAGCCCGGCGTCTTTAAGCACATCTTAATGACAGCTCTCTTTCAATCCACAGTCTTTATAATTGCACAGGCTGACTTACAGACATTAGGTGGCATTAGTCCAGAGAGCTCATAAAGAGGGGTCACAGGCAGGTCCTCCGGCCCATCACAATACATGTGGCCGCAATAAATCTCTCCAAGTGACAACACAGAGAGGTCATATTGCGTGGAGACAAAGAGGCTAAACCGTGAACTTAAAGATCAACTCGAACGGAAAACCGCAAGAGTTTGATATTGTGGGGGGTTTTTTCTTCCGAAAAATAATGTTTGAAAATTTGTATTACAGTGAAAAAATAATGTAGCAATAATTTGTCATTTATAAAACATCTGTCAAACGATTAATCGCAATTTTGTATTTATAAAAACATATAGTTTATATATCATTTTTATTATTGGTAAATCTAAATATTTCCTAAATACATATAAACATGTATGTTTTTGTGTTTATAAATGCAAAATTAATATGCAAAGTACACAAACATACACGGTATTTTATGTAAACACAAACTGTGATTCTGGAGGCGATTAGTCGTGATTATTCATTTGACAGCCCTTAAAAAAATGGCTTTCACTGTAATTAAAGTTTTTATAAACTTAAAGGAGAGGGGATTTTTGCGTACAGAGAAAATAAATATTGATTTATTAAATTTAGATTGATTTGTAAAACACTTTTTATAATTAACAGCTTTATTGGAAATTACACACTTTTTGTATATGTAGCCTACAAGAAACAATAAAAATATCAACAACAATATTTTAAACCTTAGTAATAATATTATGTAAATAATATGAGGTATTCAAGAGATTATTCAAAACAAAAAATATGTGCAAATTAAAACTGTATTTTTAAAATTGGAAAAAGTTTCATGAGGTATTTTTCAAAACCCATCATTGTGTGATAATCTAGGTTTGCCAGTTATTTTCAGTTGAAATGATTGTGTTGTCTACGGTCTTGTAAACATCTTTTGTTTATGTTAATGATGATCTACAGGAGGCCTATCCACAGCTGCAGAATTCACTAATTGGTCGAGAGGAAAATATAAACACAGATTCACACCTGTGAAGGTCTGACCTCAGCATATCCACAACGAAACGTACAGAATTGAAAGTTACACCCGCTGTTAACTTCATTTCAGTCTGTCTGTTATGTCCGTATGTAACTGTGCTCTTCCTTCAGGATTGATAGAGTCTTTCTTTCTCTTGAGGGAATTATTAAGCTCGCCCACAAAACCAGTGCAAATAACTCAGGGCTGAGCTGCCGGGTGGCTGCGGAAGGGCAACCTCCCTGAGGGACGACGCTCGGAGCTTAATTAGAATGTCAGGAGACGCTTTCAAAGCACTCGGAGATGAGAGTCAACTCCAATGGGAAACCCGAGACTATCATCTTTCCCAGTTCAAGGCGAATTGTTGAATGGGATCAGACGCGAGGAATCACAGTGAGTCAAATGGGACCCATAAAAGCAGCACATGGGGGGGCCGGGGGGCCTTCTTTAACAGTTTGCATGCAATAGAATCGTAATGATACGAGAGCATGAGCTATATTAATACACAACCACTCGAAAGAAAATACAGCAGCTATGTTAATGATGTTAAACACTGGGACACTATGAAGTCACTCATAAGAAAAAATCACAGATAACATCTTAATTGTTTTCAATATAGTTTAAAAAGAGAAGTCTTAAGCCGTATATGCGTTTCAGATATTTCTTCTGAAAATCTCATTTAAAAGGTCTGTTTTTTTAATGTAATAAATTATTATACAGTATTAGCGACAACAACATAAACAAACATTATATGGACATCCGCAAATACTCAATAACTCTTAAGTCATTTTAATTTATTTCAACACAACTCATATACAATAAAATGTTAAAGGTGAGTATTTCTAATATAAATTAAATCTAAAATAAAATAAAAATAAGTGTTGGTTGTAATTAGTTACTAAGTAATTAGTTACTGTTATTTAATGACTTTCCCCTTGAGAAAGTAAAGTAAGGGATTACTCTTATTTTTCTATAATTTAATTACAGTTACTTCTGATGTCATTAAACTAAATACTGTGTGTAATATATGTGTGTGCAAAAGTGGAATTGACATCAAAACTCAAAGTCTTACTTTAAAATCTGTGCTTTTATCTATAATTTTCACATTTGTAATACTTTGGTCTGTTAAAATATAAGGTTTTATATTATTTATTTGATAATTCATTCATAATTAAAAAAGCTGTTTCATGTCCATCCTTGAATCACTCAACTAATCAAGTTTGATACAGAAAGTTATTAGTATTAAATAATTAATTAAATTTTCATTTGTACAGTAATCTAAAGACACTTTTGAATATGTAATAAGTAACTAGTCATTAATAACTTTTTCAGAGTAACTTACCCAACAATGATTATAACCAATCACAGAGCGGAGGTTAACTTCAGGCCAGTGCGTGGATCCATTAAACCATCACTATATTTGTATATATCAACTATTGACTTTTTCAGTAGCCCGTGCTCATCAGCATTTTTACTTACACTTCATGTGATGGTCTTCTCTGTGAAAGCGAGCGCAGAAATGTTTTGGGCCTTGTTCTCTTCTCTTCTCTTCTGGTAGCATCTCTGTGAGGTCAAGTTGTTCGTGTCGGCCTCCCAGAAGTGGCAGCTGGCCGGTATAAGGTTACCATTTCACCTGTGTGCTGCAGTAACGCAGGAACCGGCGTGTCATTGAGGAGTGTGTCATTATTCAACACGTCAGACCGCAATGTCTGCAATGTTAATTACGCTTCCAGCTCGTCCCTGGGCACAGAAAGATGAAGCCCGGCGCTCATTACGCTCACAACGACCCAACATGTGCTGAGGACACTGACGTCCCGCACGGCCCCTGAACGGGTATCCAGTTCACCACCACATGACTTTTTATCATTCCCACACCGTGTTTTATTTTAGGTCAGATGCGGATGATTTTACAACGAGACACATTAAATAGATCAGACACCTTCGCTCCCGAATTTGAGATACATCGTGCTTTTGTAGCATCTTTTTATCAATAATTTGACCTCAACATCTTTTACAGTTACAGTAAGGCACATACAGTACAGTAAAAGAAATTGAAAGCAGAAATGTGAAACTGGTCTGTATGTTCGCGTCCATCAAAATGTGTATTGATTGATTTAGTTATTGAACTCGTTTTAGTAAGTTGGAAAGATAACTACACTGTTAAACTTTGCTGTAGTTTTGCAGCAGGTTTGCCAGTAATTTACTGTAGATTTAATTTACAATTTTGTTTCACACATAAACTTACATATTTCTTATATTTTCTTTCATGAAACGAGACTAAATATCTTCAGTCATTTTTTTGCCATGTAAATGTATCGTAATTTAAGAAGTTTAAATATAAACATTACATATTTTTACTAGAAATCAAAACAAAAATGCTTAGTAAGAATGTCATGTTCTGCTGTGTTGCTGTTCTGATTCTTCTTAATCATTTTAAAACTCAAAAGTCCAAGTGTTGAAATTGTCCTTAAAGTAAAGTTGAACTCAAATTGTAAACATACTAATAGGTAAGTAATTAAATCTACAGTAAGTTACTTGTTAACCTGTTGTGAAACTACAGCAAAGTTTACAGTGTAGTGGTGGATAAGTCTGAGATTTAGATTTACAGGTGAGCCCGAGATGAAGATGTATTTTAAACCACAGATTCAGAATATGCTATATTGATGTATAAACTTTGCATTTAAATTTTGAATAAAAGATGAAAATCCCAACACAGCTTCATGGGTATTCATAATTATTCTTTGAGATGGATAATTGGTATGAACTTGTACAATCTGACTTGTATTTTTTGTACATTTTGCTTTCACGTCTGTGAGGGATGGGTCAAATTGGTTGGGGCTGCATTATTGTGTTTGATTAAAAATTGTACATTTTCAGCCTGATCTCACAGAAATTCGTATTTTATGTGGTGTCTTATTTGTACTAATTTGGACGGTGTGAATTGTAAAAAAATGAGCGATTACTAGAAAAAAACAATTCTGAAACCCGCCCCTAACATCACGGCATGAAAGCAAATCGTACTAAAAATTAAAAAAAATTAGTCACTATGATTTCATTCGAATTAGCCACATCGTTAAATAGTTATATCTTTGACTGTGAGATTTTGTTGACATTTTCGTGGGATTCACTTTGTAAAATTCATACTAAATAGCCGTCTTGTAAACTAGTTATGAATTTCCGTAAAATCTCCAGTGTTTTGTTTAACTAGTTACTTATTAATTAGTTACCGTAATTTTCCCTTGAAAAAGTAAAGTAAGGGATTACACTTATTTTTTCTGTAAATTCATTAAGGTTACTTCTGCTGCAATTGAACTAATACTGTAATATATTCAATAGTGGAAATGACATAAAAATGATAAGTCTATCTTTAAAATCTGTGCTTTAATATATAATTCTCACATTTGTATACTTTGGTCAGTTAATAATAATACTTTATGTGGTTATTTACATGAATAAATTAAATAAGTGTTTCATGTCTATCCTTGAATAAAATCTATATTAGATATAGAAAGTAATTAGTAATTAAATACTATTATGGAGAGAGTCATTTTTACAGTAATGTCATTACACTATTGAATATGTAATTAGTAACTATGAACATAAATTACTTTTTCAGAGTTGCTTACCCAACACTGGAAATCCATTTACATTCATTCATTTGGCGGACGCTTCAAGGCGACTTATTTTGCATTATACTATAAAATTGATTCTGAGAATGTGCATTACTCTGGGATCGAACCCATAACCTTGGCGTTGCTGACATCACACTCTAACAACTGAGCCGCAGGAACTCCTTTATATACACTTCACATTTTCATCTCTGAATATAACTTAATAGTAATTTTTAGTTTGACTAATTCGTTAGACTTTGAGTATTGCTATCACACAAACACAATTTGTATGTCAAATTGTAAACCCCTCGCACATGACTGTACAATAAAAAATGAGAGGGACTATACAATGATGACGACACAGGACAGTCTTTATTGAAACAGATGGCTGTCCCGAAACATTGACATTGTCCCTCAAATATCTGCTGATGAAAACAGTGTGACATTAATTGCCATATATTCTCATGTTCTTGACCGATATCACAAGGACTCATTTTCATAGACTTCTGTGTCATAATTGTTATAAAATAACCCCCTATTCTTATCTCTCTGATACTTAAGGGTAATTCTGTTTTTACCAGTGGTTTTTACTCTGGTAACAGCACAGATTTGAACATTTGGTGGTTTAAATACTCATGTGAGATCTCTCTTCAAATTTGTAAAGCATTTGTTTTATTTTTAGTGCATGATTCTTCATAGTCAGGTAAGAGACCTTTTCAGGATTGTCACATCCATAACGCTACATATTCCTCATAAATGGACACATGAAAATGAATATACAGTGACTATTTGATGTTCTATAAAGAGGCATCACTTCTTCATTCATTGTGTATTATTGCTTCAGGATTGTGAAGGATCTTATTTTACTTAAATCCTATACACAAAATGTCACGTCCATAACGCTGGAATTGCCCAAAACAAAAGCGCTGCACTGAAATGCTTTATATTGTGAAGTATTTGTTTTAATGATTGGAAATGATTTGCCTTCTCACTGAAGACATCAAACTGTCAGCTCATACATCTCTCCAGTGAAAGGGTCTTGTGCTTTAGAAGCACTAAAGATATGAACACTTGGGGGGAAAACTTTACAATTTCCACTTGAAATAGGAAGCCAGATACTTCAGGGAGACACTCAATTGAAACGAAGGCTGTTTCTGATGGGCCACAGGATACGCCTGCACATTTAGACATATCGAAATGGCAAAAACGTCTGTTAGTGCCCATTCATATCAAGTGAATGGCTTGTAATGTTCTGGAGTCCTCAGAGAATCCTCACAAGGTTAAGCTGTAACAGCAGGAAGACTCGAATGGTTTTGACATCACTTTATTTTAGTGCTCTACAGGTTTTCTCTCCTCCCTACGGTTTAATGGTCTTTTCCACCGGGCTCCTGACGGGAAGCTACTAAACTTCTGCCGCTCCGCCTCTGGATGGATGTCATTTTAAGATCGGACCGAAGACCTAGAGCGATGAACGCCATTTTGGGAGCTAGGCCAAGGTTTTCACACATTGTGTGTTTTTTTTATATTTGATATGTTGGAGCTTCTCGTGATTTAAGAACTCAAAACTCTAAACGTTTTGATCCACGTGCGTATGTATAAATGTTTTGACATGGGCTAGCCTATATAACTAAGAATAATAAGCCTTTTTTGTTTTACTTATTTATTCATTCACAGCATAATTCCCATAATGGCATTTGTGTTATTCCAAAGTTGGTAAAAAACTAAGCAAGTGACCCTAAACTTTTTAGTGATGATGTGTTTGTATTTGTGTAGATGATCATGTGTCCCAGACAGATATAATGAATTGAGCCGATGTTCTTCTCAGTTTCCTGTCGTTTTATTTGATGGAAGAGGTTGTGAAAAACAAACAATGTTACGTGATCTCAGACATCTTCCGCTGTACTGTACTTCATTTATTCAGCTGAGCTTGGTTTGATCTTATTAATCACATGTTTATTTGTTATTGAACATTATAAAAATTCTTCTTCACAAGATCTTTTAAGGAATGTTGATCATCAAACAACTCTGAACTCCAGTGCCTCCCATTATGAAATGCAAACCACCGAGACATTTCTCCAAATATCTTCTGTTGTGTGAGGTCGAAGAAAGGCTCACACACGTGGTGTGAGGGGGAATTATTTTTGGATGAACTATAAAATCTGGAAAATATTAAGCTACCACCTCTTTGCTTCTGTAAAAACAAAACAGAGTCAGAAAAAAAGATTGAAATAATAGTGAGTATCTGTACTTCACAGAAGCCTAAGAAATGTAAAGAGAACTCGGCCTGTATTCCTAAATCATAACAGCAGGAAAGATCCATTTAGTTAATCCATTATCTTCCTTCCTTCTAACATCTCCGGTTGTCTTTCCACAGATGAAATATAAAGGCCAGTCAAAAATATCAACATTGTCATTTATTTTTGGGGTGTACTGTTTCTTTAAATCCATTTCTCGATGAATCACTTTACTGAATCTATGACTGAGTCATTTGGCTTCATCTGCAGGCTGCAAGCAAATGTTTATACGGCGAACCAGAGATTTGCTTGTATCCATGACATGTTTTAGGGCTGATCTGGGATCTGGCATTTCCCCTTTTAAAGAGAAACCCTTTCACTTGTTCCAATTACAGAATCTTGAAGTATGTGTGCGGTTTTATTGGCATGTAAACCACACAGGTTATTGCGTGTTTATGTGAGGTGACGCACGGTGTACAACACATTTCCTCTCACATTGCTGTGATGTCACCACGCTCATCATTATTATGGGATAGATTGTGTAGTTAGGGCATCTGTGAAGGAGAAAACTTCCATCTCTGCCATTTATCTGAACATTATCACTCTGTCACGGCCCATAAGAAAACGATCAAAGATGAAATCTCTTCTAATATCTTGATTATTTCTCCAAGATATGAGTGAGATGAAATGGCGAGCGAATGGTCAATTTTGCTTAAAGTCCCATTGACATAAAAAATGACAATTCTTATATTTCATGAAATATTGCAGCGTTTATTGTAAATAGTGTATGAATGTGGGTCATTTTCTGTTTAAAATTTACGCACCCTCATAATCTTCAGTTTAAAATCTAAAAATGCACTTCCGCTCTGAAATGACGATCCATCTCAAATGACGTTAATTCGACGGGTTGGGCGGAGCATCCTCTTACTCCTCCCCTTCAACAGTCAGTCTGCTGCTAGTTTCATTTCAATATGCAACAGCGTTTTTTTACATCCAATCTATTAGCGCCAAGTAATTTGCGCCAGAATATGGAAGTAAAAACGATCGCAACTTCCGGTTCACGGGGGTCTCATCTGCGTCTCAGATATTTCACCTGAGAAAAAGAGTACTCAAGTCCAAAATATTTGACATCTACAATCTTTCTTCATTCAAACCTCCAGACTTCTTCATGTGTCTTCCACATCTCATTTTATTCTCTTTTCATTTCTCTTACGCAAGAACAAGGATCATGTTGTGTTTTTAGATTAATAACAGACACTAATCTGCGCACACATGAAAGTTTTTGTGAAATCTGCTCAATGACTTTGTTTCTCCAGAACATGAACGCGTTTAACAACACGTGAGCTGATCCATGTCACCAGTGCAGCCGGACTGCGGATGTTTTCTGTGTTTTTCTCTTTTCTTGACCTTGTAGACTCGCTGTCAGACGGCCTGAGAGATTTCCATCAGGACTCAGAAGAGCTCTAAATTTCCAACTGATGCTCTGCATGCACAGCTTGAGATTCTGAATGGACAAAGAGGGAAAAAGTGCCTGGTGTCAGGATGAACAAAATCCGCAGGAGCAGAAGAATACAAACTCATTTATCACAGGAGTTTAACAATCCCTGCTTGGAATATATTTCATTTGGTCTGTGAGCCCCTGTCCTCATTTCTCTCATATTTTCAGATTCACAGCACGCTGAACGCTGTGTTTCAATAACTTTATAATGTGTGACTCCACGCGCCGTCCAATGAAACACAGACAGTTTCAATTTCAATGTAACTTGCAGCAGGAATGGAGCATTAAGTTTAAAGACAAAATAAAACAAAATTTTATTAAATTGTTATCGCTATACAGTCCTTATTCTTAATGTGAATAATTGGTGATGTTATCTAATATTGAAACAATTAATTGTTTTATATTAAACTTGATAATGTGGTACCTTTCAATGACACATTAATAAAAATCAAGAACCCTACAATTTTTTTTCTTCGATATTGTTGATTAGGGATGTGACTATTCACTCCCCTTACGATGCGATTCACGACGCTGATCTCACGATACGATTCATTCACGATATACTTTTACAAAATGAGTTGAGATAAATTAGAAATGAACAACTGCCCTTTTATTATTTTTCAAACGCTGCACATTTCTTTGTAAGATAAATAAAAAATGCAACAAAAATAACTGCTTTTTAAATAAAATAAAAATAAGAATACATCAAAAGTCTCTTTAAAATAAACAAACAAAGATTGTCTGTGTTTTCTTGTATTTTTTCACATTTCAGAAATATCTGTATATCCACGTTTTCTAAATCTGCAGTAAACACAGCGGCCCCTGCTTTTCCAAACAGGTACTGCGATTCAAATAACATCTCAACTGGCTTGAATCGTCACATGTTCTAATCGTTCCTCAACCTGTTTACGATGAATGTCATTGATGTCTACAGTAGGAGAATTGAGATATCGAAGAGATCTCATGTGTGATTTTTCTTTAATGTCACTGGTCAGGTCATTCCGTTTTGAATATTGTCTCATAGTTCTGTAAAACTATTATCGCTATACATTTAAATCATAATAAAGAATCACTTTCAAGTCTAAATTTAAGGTGTAGTACATTATTTCAAGCAACAGAATGAGTATGACAAGCCTGACATGTGACGTCTCTTCTTTACTTGTCTCCAGATACTCACTTTTGCTCTCGGCCATATGGGAACTCAATATTGGAAGTTGTGCTTCCGTGGATTCCTGAGGAACCTCCCGCTGCCATCATTGAACTTCCTGCAGAAAGACGTCTGATTTACTGCTCCGTTCTGTCTATTCCCATCATCCCTTCTGAGGAATTATTTATCGGCTCAATGTCTGCAGGGATTGGAAGGGAAAGGGAACAGATGAAAACATCACACCCTTTACCAAAACGCATCCCAACAGTGGATTTACTGTATCTCAAGGCAGAATTAAAAGTTGATTTCTTAATATCAGCCTTTGACGTAAACTCCCTCGTGCTGGGTTTTATGTTCTGATGATGATTCAAAACACTGGTAGCATTTATGAGCGTTTCCATGACGATGCGTCTCTCTGGCAGCGGCCCGTCGTCATAAATTGTATTACTATTAAATGTTTCTAATGGGGGTTGACAAATATTTGAACGGAGTTGCTATTCCCTACCACTCCAGCCCTGAGAGACTCGCAGGAAAATCCCCATTCTTAAAAAACAAAGAACACGCCAACAATCTCATTCATCTCAATAGCGTCTGAGGACAATCTAGCTCGAATTGTTCGCTGGAATCGCAGCTCGCTTCGGGGCAATAGTGAAGGTTTACTTTTGCAAGAAACGAATCGTTCCTCATGGATCAGAATTTGGATGTTGTGAGGATGTGTTGGGTCAGGACGTGAGGTTTCGCTGCAAAAGCTGCTACGATTGGTCTTAATGTCCAGAGACACGAGGATCTTAAACAGACATTGAAGGTCACGACCTGTGTGGATGTTATGTGCATTAACACGCTGGTTTTGCTGAATGGTTAACAGACGCCGCCCCATCAGTACGGTCAACATGACGACAGGACTTTGAGAGGCGCCGGCCATCCAAACCATCCAACACGAAAGAATCTCTGGTTTTTTTTTCTTGCATATTAAAAGTCGAGAGACTGGGAAAGTTTACCAGCTTCATCCCGTGGTTAACCGGTTTGAAGCCAGCCACAACACAACGCTCCAATAATGTAAGAGAGAGAATCAAGATTTACGTGTGTGTTTCCTGATAAATCTCTGGTGACAGACGCAGGTCATCTGTTTGGCACCGAACGCTCCCAAATATAATTCTGATAGACACCACCATGATGGAAATCTCTGAGGATCGACTGGATTTCTTGAGGTTTGCAGAAGATCTCATGTGAAGTCACGTGACGCACGCTGGGGAAAACAGATGGTTTATGGTCGAGCTACTTAAATATTGAAAATGTTTCATTTCACAGCGCTTCTTACATCTGTTTTGCTTTCGGGAATTGCAAAGACAAACTATTTGTCTTCGGAATAACACAATATGCACAATAAATAATAACACAATATGCACAATACATAATAACACAATATGCACAATACATAATAACACAATATGCACAATAAATAATAACACAATATGCACAATACATAATAACACAATATGCACAATACATAATAAGACAATATGCACAATACATAATAACACAATATGCACAATAAATAATAACACAATATGCACAATACATAATAACACAATATGCACAATACATAATAACACAATATGCACAATACATAATAAGACAATATGCACAATACATAATAACACAATATGCACAATAAATAATAACACAATATGCACAATACATAATAAGACAATATGCACAATACATAATAACACAATATGCACAATACATAATAAGACAATATGCACAATACATAATAACACAATATGCACAATAATAATAACACAATATGCACAATACATAATAAGACAATATGCACAATACATAATAACACAATATGCACAATAATAACACAATATGCACAATACATAATAGCACAATAGCACAATACATAATAACACAATATGCACAATAACATAATAACACAATATGCACAATACATAATAACACAATATGCACAATACATATACACAATATGCACAATAAATATAACACATATGCACAATACTATAACACAATATGCACAATACATAATACACAATATGCACATACATAATAACACAATATGCACAATACATATAACACAATATGCACAATACATAATAACACAATATGCACAATACATAATAACACAATATGCACAATACATAATAACACAATATGCACAATACATAATAACACATATGCACATACATAATAACACAATATGCACAATACATAATAACACAATATGCACAATACATAATAACACAATATGCACAATACATAATAACACAATAGCACAATACATATAACACAATATGCACAATACATAATAACACAATATGCACAATACATAATAACACAATATGCACAATAAATAATAACACAATATGCACAATACATAATAACACAATATGCACAATAAATAATAAGACAATATGCACAATACATAATAACACAATATGCACAATACATAATAACACAATATGCACAATACATAATAACACAATATGCACAATACATAATAACACAATATGCACAATACATAATAACACAATATGCATAATAAGACGTTGAACGTAATGTTGAAATGTGATGTCATACTGACTTATACATCTATCAATCCACTTAAAAAAAATACAGAAAGTTGTGTTTCAATGAAATGAGGGTGTAATAGTTGAAACATGTTGATTTTAGAGGTTCAATAATCTGGATTTGAGTTAAAGTGATGAGGAATGTTTGAGTTGATGTTGAGATCTTCAATAATATTGACTTTTGATCACAGACGAGAAAAATCTGAGCTCAGTTGTTGACATCTCTTCTCAAACTCTAATGACAGACACACGTGTGACATTTCTGACTCAGAGAAACATCTGACCGTTTTCATTTTCCGTTCTTTATTTAATATCTAATATCACTGATGTCTTGGAGAACTAACTGTAATATTAGAGAGATTTCGTTTGTGATTTGTCTTTTTTCATGGGGATTGAAACAACTTAAACATTTAGGCTCGTTTAAGGTTAGTCCCAATCTAAAATCTCAATTTGAAATGGCCAGAAATATTTTAAATTAAACCAGTGCCATTATTTGGTCTCAAGATGCACACCAGTAATGAATATTTCTAAGACATTTTTATAAAAGCCACATACATATCTTTATTCAAGCTGTCTTAAACTAAGCCGTGCCTTTGAAACCGGTCATTTAGTTTAAAATTATAGAATTAAAAAGACTCTATAGGAGCAGATCTCTGTAGGTCGTTTCATTGGCTGGAATCTACATCACATACAAAATCAAGTAAATAAAATAAACGAACTGTGTTTATGTTTTTAATCTGGTTTCAGTTCTGGACGGCAGGAGGATTATGTCACAGATTGAGGAGTGCTATGAAATCATCTCTAGATATTGAGTCGGTGAAGAATTGTTTTACAACATTTCCCATTGAGGAATTCCAGAGGTTGACCGCTCCTCCAGAACATCTGCTTAAA
Source organism: Triplophysa tibetana (assembly GCA_008369825.1). NCBI lineage: Eukaryota > Metazoa > Chordata > Actinopteri > Cypriniformes > Nemacheilidae > Triplophysa > Triplophysa tibetana. Next base: position 908,680 of record CM017910.1, on the reverse strand, counting down.
CAGAGACGTAACCCGCCACACTACACAGGCCTTTAACAATCAAACCTCACCAGTTATTTTCATCATGGCCCTTAAAAGACGTGTCGAATGGATTTTACAGTTCTTCAACATACTGTTTAAAAAAGGAGAGAGATGAAACACACTGAACTATCTCATAAATTCCAATGATGTCGTTGAAAAGAAGGATTTTCAGAATAAAGTGAACCGGTGAACCCGCGAAGGTGACGATTTATACAAGAGTGCAGAAGTCTGTAGATGTGTTTCTGTTCTGAGCTTATTACTCTCTCTCTCTCTCTCTCTCTCTCTCTCTCTCTCTCTCTCTCTCTCTCTCTCTCTCTCTCTCTCTCTCTCTCTCTCACTCTCTCTCTCTCTCTCTCTCTCACTCTCTCACTCTCTCTCTCTCTCTCTCTCTCTCACTCTCTCTCTCTCTCTCTCTCTCTCTCACTCTCTCTCTCTCTCTCTCTCTCTCTCTCACTCTCTCACTCTCTCTCTCTCTCTCTCACTCTCTCTCTCTCTCTCTCTCTCTCTCACTCTCTCACTCTCTCTCTCTCACTCTCTCTCTCTCACTCTCTCTCTTTCAATTTCAAATTCAATTTAGGTTTGCTTTTTGGAATGACAAAGGATACATTCGAATTCCAAAGCATTTGCATCTGGGCTGTGTACAAATAGTGCAATATGTAAACAAACGAAAAGAAAGACAATATAATAATGAAATATAATAGATATATTAGAATAAAATAAAAAAGATTGATGTATGTAATGAACTTTAAATGGTTTATAATATAATACACATAAAAACTCTCTCTCTCTCTCTCTCTCTCTCTCTCTCACTCACTCTCTCTCTCAGTTTTTCAGTCTCTCTCTCTCTCTTTCTCTCTCTCTGTCTCTCTGTTTCCCTCTCATTCTCTCTCTCTCTCTCTCTCTGAACGTGCCGAAGTAAGATTCAGCTGCTGGATTATTGCCCTTCAGCCCACAAACTGACAGCAAGACACTTTCACATGAGAACCGAGGCTTTTAAAAGAGACTCTACAGACAAAAATTATTATTAATTTTTTTGTTAGCACCTGTGTCTTTTAATAACTCTACATGTGGTTCAGTAGAATTTACTGGAAAATGTGATCTAATCTGACAAACACGTCAGTGGGTTTTTAACCTCAAAATTTCATTGTAATCGAATTTATTTCGTATCTATAATGTGATATGATCGAACCTTTTCCTTCGCTTCTCCACAGTTTGTGGTTCCACTTCCTATTGGCAGCACAAGGGTTTGCTCACCTCTCTCTCTCTCTCTCTGTGTCTCTCAGATGCTGTGCATTCTTGAGTTTGTTGGAGCGGATCCCTCCTCCTGAGCCGAGACCGACTTTCCCAAAGCTGATATTAATATCACAGGCCATTGTGATGGAGTTATTTTCATGGAAGCCCGAGAGGAAGTCACGTGGCTGTAATTAGTCCTCGGGGTCCGCAGGGTCTCCATTACGTGCCGTGTTTAACTCACATAAGCATCAATGAAGTGGAAAGGTTGAGGAAGCAGCGATCATTGCGTCTAGGCGGCTGCTTTTATTTCTCTTTTCATGAGCATCTATTGTGTTAATGGGCCCAAAATCTGTGAAAGCAATGAAGCCTTCTTTCTTTTTTTACCATTTCACTAATAAAACGTGTAGAGGACACATGCTTTATGTATGATGATGTGAAAATATGCTCGTGTTGTATTTAAGATGAGATTTGTTTATAAAAATATGACAGCTTTTGTTGAGCTTTATGGATGACAGCCTGATTATTTACATGAACGATGCTCATCAGGATGCAAACAAAGAGCTTGAAAGTTTCCATGAGGTTGTCAACTGAAAGATTTGTGTGTGAGACAAACCTATATTAAATATGCCACTAAAATGTACTTATTAAGGACTAACAGAACGAAGAGCTGTGATTATTGATGAAAAAATATTTGCATGATAAGTCTGACATTTTATTCTGAATCTTCACTTTTTTACCACAGAATAAATACAGTTATATTTATATTTTTTAAAAGAAGCAACTTGAGGGAGTATTTAACATTTTGGACCCAACAATAAGTGTAGTGTAGCCTACTAGAAGAGAATAAATTAAAGTTGTTTTCACAAAATGCGGGTTTTAAGCGACAACATGAACAAACGTTACTGCGCATGCGTGCGTTCGTGGACTGCCATTAACTTCCGGTACACATTGACGAAAAATGCCTGTAGATTATTTCTGATAACATTCAAAAGAAACCGAGAAGAACAGTTACTTGGCTAAACTTGCCTCTACAATATTTTGAATTTAGACTGCGATACCAAAGTCAACCGCTAGATGTCAATACGGGTTCTGTAAATGCGACTTTACTACGGGACCCATTAAACAAGTTGTTTATGTATTAGAATGAACATACAACAAAATCCAACAAACCGTTTATTTAATACAATCAGACAATATGAATAAAATAATATTTACATAAATTAAATAGTGCATAAATTCCTGCTAAACACAAACCGGAAGTTAACTGCAATCCCGGTGCGCGAGTCCGAAGAAACGGACTATATGACTAAATGTATTCATCTAAAAACTCATTTAAAGTGTGTGTGGTTCTGTCAGAAAGTCTGATCCGTGAGCACTCGACATTAATAACAGACTCTGCCACATGCAACTTCCTCCCATAATTCTGTGAATTCACCTCTCAGCTTCTATTCTCAGCTGGGTCCGATCCAAAGGAAAATGAAGAGTTGGGCCAAAATCTGTCGACAGCGCCGAGCTACTGATGAGATCTGCCGAGCCCCACACGAACCCCAAGCGTGATAAACAACATCATGAGGAAGTTTTTCAGAGATCCTTCTGGGCTGCGCTAGCTAAGTGAGATTACTCTCAAATTAGGCCTGTAATTGACATTCTCACATTTCCGCCGGTGGAAACTGTTCCCTTGGAAGCTTTTAAGAACGACGTGTTCAACTGTTGCGGGAACAGAAGCGGAGATATTGAGTGAAGAACAATATGCTGAATAAAAGCAGAATTATAAACAATTGTTTAATAGGTCGTGGACAGAACGTGATGTGTTTAAATGAGAGGTAACGCTGTAGATCACTCTGTGTTTCAGATGTCCTGATGGTAAAGCAATGGATGTGAAGTGAGAGATTGAATCTCTTCCTCAGATCGTGGTCAAGACTGCTTTATGGGTTTTCCTTTAGCAGTGAAGGTCAAAGGTCGTCGTGAGGTCGTGACAGAACACAATCATCCGTTAACATTCAACACTGCTGAATCAAGAGACAACAGTTCAAGGTCATCAAATGGGATTCGAAAGCAACAAAACACATGTTGAACGGAGGATAAGCAACGATCTCCAGTGAAACACATCCAATTTATATAGTATATACACTATGTTCATGATCTTCAAAATATTTTGATTGCAAATCTTTGGACAGCACATAAAATGAAAAAACAAAACCAACAAAATAAATAAAAAATATTTTAACTAACAATATTTTGATTAAAAAGTGTATGCGTAAATATAAAAACATTTTGTGTCAAAATACATATTACTTTTAATTGGAAACTACAATTGATTTAATAAAAATGGTTTGAAATAGTCGGATGATTTGGTCTGTATAGAAATTTGCCAATAAGAGCTCAGATTATATTGTTTTTTGTAAAAAAAATCCCAAAGTTACATTTGTGTTATTTCATAGTTTTTTATATAAGTTTTTTTATAATAAAAATTGTTATTGTAAGATTTGATAAAAATACAAACAGGAGTGTGTATATATTTAATATATATTCATATATTAATTAGACAAGAAAACTATAAAATAACAGCAAATAGTATTTTAAATCAACATTTTATCAAGTCAAGAGTTTAAATCTATAGACATTTTAACCAACAAACAGGTTGGTTAAAAGGGTTAAAGGTTAAAAATATTTTTTATTTATTTCTACATTTAAGACGCATGTTCCTTGTTCATTTTTGCCAAATAAACATTTAAAAAATACTGATCAATAATTTCTCTGTCGTGTTTCGAATGTCTTAAAAGCAACACTGTTGTGAGAAATGTTGGTGGTCTAATAAAAGTGAGCTCTGCAAAAGGATCTTTGATAAAACGAGGCCGGGAAAATTATACGTGTCTTTCACACACGGCAGCCAGTGATCAGCACATCTGCAGCATGTAAAACTCCAGTAAACCTCCTAACATTTGCCTTATGAATGTCAGCTCGACGTCACGCATAACCTTACACAAACACCCGGCACACATGTTAATCCTGCACACGCAGCGGGACTCGGACCGGGCCTCCGTCCCAGCGCTATCTGTCCCGTCCACCCGCTGCTCGGCCCGAAACGCCAGATCCACGCTGAGGCCTGTGACACACTGGCCCCTTTCAAATCCCCAGCCGCGGGGTGAGAGAGTCCGACCCGGGCCGCAGATTAACTGGAACAGGTGCAGGCGAGCGGGTCGCTTGTTTCCCTTCACGGCCTCCTCAGGAAATCATAAAGCAAATATATTGCTGGGGGACGTTTTGTTGGGGTGCCCTGTGAGCAAACTGAAAGAGGAAATGGATCAACGCACAGCCACTGAGGACGGTAAATCAACGGAGAGCTGAATGTACTGCGGTGGCCCCCGGAGGACCCGGCTCAAGGCCAAACTCTCTGTCAGTCATGGCCTGGTGTTAATGTCATAGCCAGCTGTGCTCGGCAGGCCTGCAGAGATTGAGACGTCCGTGCCGATCGCAGGAATTCCACTAGAGGCCATCGTGACGCAGGAAATGCGCCTCTGAGTCAGGGATGATTTGCATTCAATGCAGTTTGACAAAGACATAATAAAGATGACAAAGAAGCTTTTGACTGCAGTTTTTCAAAGTCAACATGAAACGGCGAAACGCAAGTCATTGTTACAGATGATCTGTTGTGGATCAAGATAAGGAGACACTCGTTTCTAGGCACTTGCTAAAAACATATTTTTGCTTCATTCTTAGCAAAAATTTACGAAGTTACGGATTGCAGATTTAATGTTGTAAACATTGTAAACCTGGATAAGTTGGCGATACTAAAAAAAATAAGTAAATAAGCGTTTTAGAGGCTTCTTGGTTTAAGTAAGCAGAACTTTCAGATTTTATTAACTGTGAAATTCAAGTTCTTTGTAAGTCTTGGTAAGCGTGACTCACATATTTCATTCACCCTTCTCGTGAAATTAGGTAGACAGAATATAAAATGTTACAGTTTTCAGTTGACAAAACTCATTTTTATAGTTTTCTTTGTTTAACATAATTCTTAGTCTTAATATGCATTAATCAAACAGATTGAACTGTTCAACTCAAGATTAGTAAGAAGAGACCGATCTCAGAACTGGTATGAGCACAGTCATTGCTCACTGATGACATATATGTGGCCTTCCACACGCTATAGTCTTCTGAACATTGGTAACCACAATGCTGTAAAATATGTCAAACACTTCTTAGTATCCAAGATAATTGAAAATTAAACACTAATAATTCTTTAACTTTACTGAAAGACACATCGAAGAATATTTTTTTTAAATGTGAGGATTGAAGATCCTTCCCGACAAATTGTCTTGAATTAACTTTTTTAAATTAAGTAAATTGAACAAGGAGCAATTACATTTTTAGTTATGGTCAAAACCTAAAGTTAATAAAAAACGAACATTAAAAATCACTCAAAAGTAAAAATTTGTTTTAGGAACTTTAGATATTTAAGTTTAAAATGAAGTATCCAATACTTAATCTGTTTAATTATTTTGAGCATTTGGGTTGAATGACTTCCACTCAGATCTCCCTTCCTGAAAACTATTCCACACGCCACTCAAATCTCCTTTATTCTCATGGTCAGAAGATGCTTAACCTGTTTGACTTTACCGAAACACAAAATCCTCCATCCTACAGAGCAGTCACACTTTAATACAAAATAAAAGCACAAGATGACGGGCCTGTCGAGCTCCAAAAAGTCATATATTTTGTTCTCCTCACACACAGTGTCTTGCATGCAAACTTGTAACGTAACGCAGGACGTTAACAGTTGCCTGTCTACAAAAACAGCTTATTGATTCTTTAGGATACAAACACAAATGTGTTATACAATAAATAAAAGGATCACTAATATAGAAATATGCTAAATATACTCAAAATATTAAACAGGATATATTTATTTTCGACACATTAATTCATGTATTGTTTGGAACAAAACTGCGGTCTAGATGATGACGTGCATTTGACATCTGCTTTATTGACATGTGTAGATAAAACGACTTCAGCCACACCCGTCGTCTTGTAATTCTGTATGAATCTTCCAGGGATTTTAGACACAAGTTGCCTCGTCTGATGGAGCGATTTAGCACATGATATAGAGAAACAGCTGTGCTACAAATGAGCCCTTAACACAGAGACTTTGATAAATGTGTTCAGAAGTCCCGAGGGGGACGACCTCCAGGCATTTCCGTCCCTCATCAGGTTAAACGTTCCTTAACTACACGTAGGCCTATGTCTCTTTAAACGTGTTCGCCGTCCTATCGCAGAGCAAAAATCTGACATTACAGTGAAGTGCATTTCAAGCTGTGTAAATATGAATTCATATACAGACCGCCGTTCTCCAGAGCGGTTTAAATCACAAGCACATTAGCCATTGTACATAATCCCAGCCGCACGTATAAATCACTTTACTCCAACAGTAATGAGTGCTAATGCTGGGAATATATGAACCAATGATCATGACCCCACATGACAAAAGATTTGGTGTTTCTCCCATCATTACAAAACGAATGTTTCACATTCACGCACATGTTTCTTCAGGATAAAGTACATATAATCTTGAAATATGGAGAGAAAATGCAATGCGCAGGATTTATAGCAACAAACAATAAATTAGATTTCCCTGATATGCTTTGTGTTACGCTGCAGTCTTCAATAAGAACATAGTCAATCAATTACACGCTTATTTGAGTAAGTATAAATATAAGTATTAACTAAAAATATTAAAATATACTTTTGGCTATGTTTAAAAAAAAACGGTTGTAAAATAGTTGTGTATTAAAATTAGGGCTGTCAAATGATTAATTGCGATTAATCGCATCCAGAATAAAAGTTTGTGTCAACATAATATAGTCTGCGTTCTGTGCATATTCATTTGTATTTATAAAAAAATACATATACACACATACATACATGCATATTAATGAAACATTTACAATTTTATTTATATTTATCAATAATTTAAATTGGATATAAATGTTTATTATTTTTTATATACACATATTTTTCTTAAGTATATGTATGTATGTCTATGTGTTTATGAATACAAAATTAATATTCACATTAATATTCAAAGAACACAGATGTATATTATCTACACACAAACTTTTGTCCTGGATGTGATTAATCGCGATTAGTCATTTGACAGCCCTAATAAAAAAACTCCTTTACAAAGTAATAAGTGGGCCAACTTACTTCCAAATTGTACCTATACTAAATGTATAAATGATAAAAACGAAGCAAATGCACTCTCTTTTTGGACAGACTCATGCTGCTAACTTGTAAAATTTGTTCTTGTACTTCCGAAATTACAACTTGTAAACTTTTCTGAGTGCATCTACGAGTATCACCTGACCACATCAACGTCACGAGACAGTACTGCGACTTTAGGATTCTAGTAATATTGTAGTTTTCTGCTTTAATGGCAGCATTGGTTATTGAAACACTTCACGTCAAACTAACTGGACAGGTGGACAGCAGTTTATTTCCTCTAAAGCCAAGAAACAGATCAACGCACCATTGCAAAAGACATTTATCCTGTGGCTCCAGGTAAGACACGTTTTTCAATATTTAACAAAATATTTAATACGTATATTTTACTGACGTCACATAAAATAATAGTCTTATCATTTTACCCGCAAAAAACCCTGTTTGAGATTTGATTTGAACTTCGAGAAAAACCGCGAACGTGCAGGAGTCACGTGCTCTAAGGACGGTTGTGCACGTGCGCAGAACAGGGTCTGTCAGCCTTCAGAGGAATGCTTTATATTAATAATGTAATACATTATTACATATTTTAATATATAATATATGAAATACATATGAATAGTTTCTGCATTTATTAATGTTTATGTTCATTCATATTACATGTGGTAAAAAAAAGTAGTGTTTGTTTCAAAAGTACAGTTCACATTAGCCGCCATCTTGTCTGTGACGTCAAAGGATGCGTCCTGCCAAGGTCGGCGTGATCGATCTGCCTCGAGTTCAGAGGTCGGGTAACCAACTTCGTTTATCGTTGCTATGCCGAATTTTGACTCCCCGTCAGATTAAGACTCCCCTCATTGAAACTGCTGGGGGAGTTTCCTAAATCCTAACTCCTGGGAGAGTCATAATTTGACGGTAATCATTTTTTGACACAACACCATTCCATACGTTCACTTCGAGGGTTGAGGTCGCAATACCGGAAATCCGTGTTGTCCCGAACGCAGCATTATACACTTGAATAAAAACTGTGCGTTTCAAAATTTCACTGGACAACAACACATGTTTCTTTGCATTTATAAAACGGCTTCCTGATGAAGAACTTCTCATTTTTACAGAACAAACGGCTACATTTTGCCCAGACTACAAAAACACATCTATAGTACACAATAATTGCGGTTAATATCTGAGTGTTGCAATTCTTACGATATGATCTAAACATTTCAACGGCCGTCCAAAGATGTTGCAATTTATTGAAGGTGTCTTTTAACAGAACTGAAACTCCTCATTTTAGAGTAGGCAGCTGCTTATGTGTGCATGTACTTTGGTTTCTTTCTGTGTGAAAGTGGTTGTAACTTCTCTAAATGACCAGAGCATCAGGTAACAACAGACGAGAGCATGTTTTTCTGAGTGGAAAAGTGTAGGCATGCATCATTTTCACATGTCTGCAATTCCCTAAATCTCTAGCACTATTGAGGATTTTCTGAAATAATGCATTTGATTATGTATCTTTATGTTATTTTGTTTTCGAAGATGTCTGATTAGAAAAACCGCAGTGATTGTTCCCGCTTTTCTCCAAGTAACTGTATTAATACCATTGTGGCCAATGAACTTCCCTATTCTGGATATGACACATTGTTTCATCTTCCTGTTTCTCTTTATCTGAGTCTTTGCACATCGAGAGATGATCACACGCGCAGTCATTAACTGTGTGCTAACTTTGTGGACGAAGATAGAGGAAGTGTTTAAGTCGGTGTTAAGAAATCTTTAGTACTTCATTAACATTCAGTCATGACCCACAGAGATAATAAAATATTGTTTATTTGTTTAATTTTGTGTGGAGAATGTTCCAACGCTGACCTGCGGCATGCATGTAAAACATGGACAAATGTCATATTATAACGGAATATGATATATTTTGTCATCAAATCAAAGTATTGCGTTTATGCATTTGGCAGACGCTTTTATCCAAAGCGACTTACATTGCTTTGTACCGTACATTTGTTTCTGTGCAATCCCTTGAGACCGAACCCATGACCTTGGTGTTGCTAGCGCCATGCTCGAACACTGAGCCAAAGGAAAGCATTTAAACTTAAATTTTTTAGAGTGTAAACCCAATTGGGAGTCTTGCCATATACCTGCCAAAAACTGTGGTATTGAAAAAAGAAACATTTATTTACATAATAGTAAAAAAGTAGCATGATTTGTTTATTAAAAAATATAAATAGATGTTGTGATATCATTATTTTGGATACATTTTTGGAATAATCACAAAATTGGATTTTGTCATAATGTTTAAGTTGTGTTGTGAATCTTTGAAATAAATATACAGTGGGAACTCTTTCTATGACTTTCTATGATTTACTGTAATTTTATATTAAAATAGCAATAATACAATTGTACGTAAAATACAGTATGAAGAAACCATAACGTTTGCCAATTGTAATACAACATGGCACGTCGAAACATAGATTTGGGCTGAATACATATAAGGAATAATATGTTGGTAAATGTGAAATGCGATTTCATTTGTGATAAAGTCTGTTAATAAACCGTCCCAGTTAGCAGAGAATAAACAACCCTTAATAGTGTACACTACCGTAGGTCTGGAATGCCATGGTAAAGTAAACAACATAAATAAAGAGTTGCTGTTCGCCTAAGATCTCACACTTAACAGTGAAACGCATTCATAATGTCTCAAACTGAACAGATGACAGCAACACACATTCATCAAATGAGCACTCAAACCCTTTTCTTTTTCAAAGGAAGCCACGTCTAGTAATAATTTTAGCAGATGCTTTGCCAAATGTTTCATACGCGGAGCTGCCAAGAGGGAAAAACAATCTCACGTCCCACAGGTAAAATTATCATTTATGAGAGTTTTTACATCAGACTCAAAATGTAAAAAGTGCATTTGTGCTGCAAGCGCCAGTAAAATGAGATCAGAGCAATAAAGAAAACGCAAAGAAAACAAATATTTTGAAGTGTCTGTATACTTAAAAAGAAGAACAGCTTCCTTCTCCAATGAATCTCGTATATGAGGATTATGGGAAAAACCAAGATGAAATCTCACTTGAGATCTATTGGCGGTGTTGGCGTGGGTTCGGCGTAGCTGTGTACCAAACTACAACACAAACTGCTAATTCGGGAATGGAGTACGTAAACCACAAACTCAATAAGTGTTGAGCGTCTCTCAAAGTTCACAATTCTGGAACATTAAGGCTCCAGGTTTCACAGGGTGTTAAAGGCACGACTCACTCAACGGGAAATGGCTGCAAACGACTCGAACTTGAGAAAAACACAATCTTTGGTACGGAAACGGAGGTTTTCGTCGATGTGAATTAATGCGTGTGTACTGCTGCACCCTGCGAGAGGATTTGAGAGCTCTTTATCACCTTCCCGAACCGTTGAGGAAAAATAATGCCCCCTCTGTTATTCTCATCATGGCTGCGGTGAGCGAGTCTAAGGGGATATCCTGTTGGAGAGCCCAGCGCATTTATCGTCCACGCGGCGGTTTGGGGTGACTCGAGATTTACAAAATGTTCCACTGGCTTCCACTTACCTCTTTACAATATTACAAATATAGAGTAATGGGCCTTACATCCTCTGTTATTTCACAAAACATGAGGCTCTCAAAATGGTGCCAGCTTTAGAATGGTAACCGAAGGGGTCGGAGTGACATTGCAGGGCGTCCTCGCCAGGATCGGGAATTTGGCGGCCTGCTGCGGTGATGAGCACTGAGATTAATAATCCACGGACACGTCTCTGGACGAGCTTTAATGTGCGGTGAGTAAATGTATTGTATTTTTTATACAGTTTGTGTCCAAATATTCTAGAAAAAAATTATATAGACAATCATTCTTCGTGTGTTACATTTAGTGGAAAGTAAGATTTGATTTCTTTCATGTTTTACTGCATTTTATTAGAATTAACAACATTAAGTCATTTGGCCTATTAGAAAGTAGTTGCGTAGCCAATTTATAGCCGCTCTCTTTGGCCAAGGCCAGCCCATGAGGTCATATGACTGACAGGTAAAGCAACCAATCACGTTTGGTTTTCGACCGCGCCATGTTTAGATGCATGGAAATGTCCCGCATTAACAGACCGGTGTACAGTCACGAACGTGTCAAAAGTTAAAGGAGCAGTTCACTTTCAAAATAAATGTTGATGATAATTTACTCACCCTCATATCATCTGTGTTTGTTTTGTTCAGCGGAATAGAAATGAAGGTTTTTGATGAAAACATTCCAGGATTTTTCTCCATATAGTGACTTCAATGGACTCCAAACACTTAAAGGTCAAAATGACAGTTTCAGTGCAGCTTCAAAAGGCTTTACACGATACCAGACCATGAATAAAGGTCTTATCTAGAGAAACCATCGCTCATAAAAAAAAAATTATATTCTTTATAAACACAAATGCTCGCCTTGCTCTGTTCTGCGATGCACGCTCATGACTTCACGTCATACGTCATTACGTTGAAAAGGTAACGCGCGACGTATGTGGAAGTACCGAGTCAGTGTTAACAAGTTGAACATGCAAGTTTCAACGTAATTACGTATAACGCGAAGTCAACCGGATGACGACTTCAAACATGCTGAAGTGTGCTCAGAAAAGCTTCCCGTGACCTCTGAGGCTGACACTAAGAATGGTTATTTTTTCTCGAACGTACAGAGACTGCTCTCTCAAGAGCCGCGAGTCCGACAGGACCGTCCGTCTCTGCAGTATTTTCCATCAGCAGATATGGAGAAGACTTCAGCGTCAGTCCAGCGTCACACCTATTGAGCATCAATCCACAGTCAGTCCATCCAGAACAAAAGCCTCTCACCAACAGTCATGAGAAACTATGAAGTGTTAGTGAAATCTCTCTGCTGACCGTAACATCTCGTGTGGCTTTCCACACTTTGAAAGCGATGAGAAACCAAATTCAAGGCTCGAATTGCTTCTGAGACCAGAATGAACACCACGCTGGAAACCGTTAGCGGCCGGCACACTAGTCGTTGTTGAGGTCGTCCGAGCGCACGAAGTGGACCCGATGTCTCGCGTGCGGCGATGAGGCGGTCGCGCGGCCCAAATCAACGACATTACCATGGAACACCAAAGGAAGCGGTCATAAGGGCCACCCAGGCTTTCCACAGGTCCAGGAGCCAGCGAAAGTATATCTTGGACGTATCTCTGGCCTGCTCTTGCATTTCCTACGATTAATTTTGCGCGGGTCTCTCGTCCCCGTTCATAAATCAAACCTGTGGTTTTGAATGGCCTTTTTGTCTCAGCAGTTGTGGTGTTTCTCGGCCGCTCTAAATCTCCCAACGAGCACTCGGCTCGCTGGCGCGCGTCGCGAAATAAAAGAGATCGATAGGGGACGCTTGCGTCTCCCCCCGCGTTGAAAGAGGGATGAGATACAGCGATGGCTTTTCGTCTGAAGCTCACGGCTGTATTTTCTCTCTGACCATCTCGCTTGAGCTCTGTGCATCGAGAAATGGAAAATCCCCTCTCATTGGGTGTAGATGATGTGAGTAATAATTTTGTTCTAGTCAGACAAAGCCGTTGTTGGATGGCAACGCTGGAATAAGAAGAACTGTACCACAGGGCCTGGTATAATTTTGGCACAGATTCGTGTAGCGTTGCAGACCGCTCATTTTTTGGTGTTTTGTTTGGCAGCTGAAGTGGGTGATGTGTGTAATGTGATAGGCTGTCCACTCCAAATTAACCCTTTATACATTAACCCAGATGTCTAATCTTATCGTGAATAATTGAGCACATTTAGTTTTTATATTTCTGGGAATGTAATATCTTCACTCCGCCTCTGAAACAACTTTTGGTGTCGGCTTATGTCATCAAGCCCTCTTTCCTCCAACCACCTCTCATGTTGAGAGCAATGTTGACAATCTTCACAGATAAGTCCCATCTTATTGTTTTACTTTATATCTCATATACACTGGAAAATAAGTGATTTTTAAGAATAACATATTTGCTCATTTCAATTTTACATTCTTAATTTGGTTCAGTGGTCAGTTGCTGTAACTCACTTATAATACTTTTTATGATAACACAGCGATCTCTAACGTCGTTTTTAGTCAAAATGATGGACATTGAAAAACTCTATCGCAACCTCTGAGTTAACGCAATGTTAAAACATTTAAAAATGTAAAAGAATAAATTGAAAGAGCTGTAAAGTCAAACACACTTTTTTATTGGAAAACATCACAATGCATTGTGGGTTGTGCAACTGGTTCAATCTAAAGACAACTCGAACGATCTCATAACGTCTAAACAATATTTCCACAAGCAAAGTAGAAGGATTAGTGTGGGCCGAAAGGCCTGAAATAGAAACTCTTATGAAAGGCAACATCAAATAGTGGTTTGGGCCACAGAATGACGGATCTATCATGCCACCCCGGACTTAATGCACCCTCACATTTTCTTGTATTCGCGTGCCAAAACTATCATGGATGTGGCCTTCTTCCAAACCCTTCCTAAACTCTATCAGGTAAATCTGTGGCCCTGTGCTCTCTAAACACACGCTTAACCTAGAAAAAATGATCACTGTAAATATCTTTAATGTCTCTGCCGAGCGTCATATGATCTTTAGTGAAAAACTGTAGCGGATTTTAAATGAAATGATTTCCTCCACCGCCTTTGAAGCTTTTTAATTGTCCGTTGATGTTTCTCATGCGAATTTTGACGTGTTTTTATACAAGTCTCAGGCTTGTAGTGTCGTCTGTCTGTTCCATATTAGGCAGTAGAGCATTAGAGGACAGATGCCACGGCGGGCATGCCAACAACATCCTCCAGCTTCCATAAACAAAACCTTTGGATGAGTCGTATTTAACTGGCACAGGCGGATCATCAAAGTGGACTCCAAGAATCCTGGTAATACTTAAACATACGTGATGTTCCTTCAATAAACCACAGGCCTTGACGCTGCCTCCATGACTTGAGACAAAATCACTTATGTGAGAGAGAGAGAGAGATGTGCAGCAGATGCTCTGTGGAATTTCTAAACAAAGAGATAGCCATCTATTATATCGAAACCATTTTACGCTTTATTTGGACCTCTGGTGTCTCTCATCACTCTTAGAAGATGACAGTAATTATAGCCATCAAGGTGTTCCCTTGGAAACGGGGTCCAAGAAGTTTGAGTCGCTGCTTAATCTCAGAGCGGCCGTCTGACATCACGGTGTCGTTTATTTTAAAGTGGCTGAAGTGTGTAATGGCTGTAATTGCAGACAGAGCAGATTTAAACAGACAACTGTCAGGAGGACTAATCCATAAATCAACTTAAACGTTACTCTGAGAATAATCCCATAACAAAATAAAGTATTACTTTAGAGCTGAGCGAATCGGGTTGTTTAATCTAGACATTAATCCAGAGATGGAGCTCAGTTCTGGCTGAACTATTACTATACCAGCGACAAGACAGCATTAAATCGGTTCTCAATAATTGAAATGTTTATTTAAAATAATAATACCAGACTTAAGATTTGACCATGAGTGTAATATAAAAAAATGTGAAAAACAATATTGAAATTGAAAATTTGGTCATACGTTAATGCCACGTTTTAGAATAGATCTTGCAGATAAATATATTTACGAGTATTTTGATGTATAATACTGTAAGAAGGTTCAATGAAAAGGAAGGAAGGAGGCGGGAACCGGCAGACATTTAAATATTTAATTATATAAAATCAAAAGTCAAAAGACAGCCGGCAGCCACTCACAGCCGACTGTCGGCGAATAAAACATAACATAAACACAAACCACAACTAAAATCCAGGCCTGGTCCTCTCTCATCGATGATCCGGTCGCTCGTTCTCTTATGCTCTCGATCTCCTCTGTGATACGAGACTGGTGCGCGCAGAGCTTACGCTCATTAACGCTCGCTCCCCATCCTCGATACACGGTCTCGCACGTGAATATTATACTTCATATAAATATTTTAAAAAAAAACTCTCTCTATCGCCATCTCTGTTTGAAAATGGACTTAGTGTTGTGAATCAATTTCAACAATTTTTATTTGAAAAAGTATTTTGTGTACAGCAAAAAATATGTATTGCAGCTTCAATAAGGATATTAATAAATCATAAAATAATACTTTTACAAGAACTAAATTGATATTTACACTAGGATGGGATCTGCGTTCGTAATGTTGGCACTTCTGATGGAAGCTTATGAAGCCGTTCATTTGTGACGTGTTGAAAAACTTTACGTGTATTTAATTCCAGGCAAACGCGGCAGTGTTCCGATCTTGTAAACCGAGCGCTAATAGCTGTTAGCCATGGCACGTATTAGCCCGAAAGGTCCTGGAGGGAAATGTAGTCATTCTTTTCCTCTTGATTGTAAAACGCTATCATTGGAATATATCGAATGTAAATAGCTTTTAGACATTGTGACGGCACCCATTCGCTGCGTAAAAGCCCGTCTGATTTATTTCCAGTGGTTATGAGTGAGGTGATGTTCTATTAGGCATTACTGTCAATGATGTCATAATTTTATGCGTATAAATGTTCCCCGGATGATTTAGCAATAACTGTACTTCTCCAAAACGTTAATTCAAAAGGAACGAGCGCCGCTAAATCACACGACCAAAGTTCTCCGAGCAAAACAGGGAAGGGGAATGGAAAGCGGGGAAGCCCCCGGAGAGAAAAATGTGTCTAACATCAACAAGCCGGGCAGCAATGTGAAGCAAACACAGTGACCTTTGACCTCCGCGCTGAGCCTCGGCTCATACATCACCGGACCGAAACTCCCTTAAAAGCCCGTTTACAGCGCCTGGTGCACTCGCAGTGAAATATGCGCCGCTGGATAGACAGAACGTGTCAATGAGGTGGGATTTCTCAGGGTCTGCGTCCGTCTGTTATCACGAAACGTGAGTGAGAGAGGGAGAACGCAGAGGAAGATTGGAGCCGTGGAGGATGATTTACTTGACCTCGGCGGTGCTGGAACCCGAGGCGAGAGCCTCATTAATTCCGGGGTCATTCTGTTTGGACGTAAATTGGTTGAAAATCGGAATGTGTGGAAGACTTCCAGACGTATACAGAGAGTTATGAAATCTCTGTGCTCTTTGTTTCCTCTCCTCCCTATTCCGAATGAAAGCGTTCCCACATAACCTGACGTAAATCAAGTGGGCTTTTTCGTCGGAGGTCCCAAATCCCGTTCAGAGGGAGGGGACGGCCTGGAACGCTGACTGCTTATTAGTGGGTGAATGTAGTGTTGTTTTTAGCGATTACCGGCCGTAGGTGATTTCTTACTCCCATCCGCTCCCGAGGCGGGGTCCGACATTTGTCTCAGACCCCCCCGCCTGAAAAGGGACAACACTTGAGCTTAGTAGGAGCCCTATAAATAATTTTAATGCACACATTTGAAACTTTCATATTTCTCTTGGCCTGTTATCAAGACTCGGCTAAGAATGTAAACTACCTTTGCTGGCGCGTCTCATGCTCAATATTTAATGTTATCTTCATTTGAAACATTACTGTTTGTGTTATAGCGGTTGCAGCCAGATTTTGCAGAAGCCCTGATCTTTTTTCTTTCAATGAAGACTTTTTTGGACAGTTGTTTTAAACAGATAGATGATACTACAGGAGTTTGTAATGATAAGCAGAATATATATGCCATAATAAAGAGATAAAGACATAAAAATGAGATCGAGTGATGAATTGAGGTGAAGCGTAATGTGCACTATAACACCATTGGGTTTAATTCAACGCTATGAATGCAATGCAATGCAATACATTTTCATATTTTAATCTTTTATTTTGTAAAGATTTTTTTCATGGGTTTTTACCATGTAGCTGTATGTGACCCACGGATGTTGAAGGCATCTTCTTTAGAGTTGAACATAGGGAATAATAACTCATCTTTTTCATTTTAATCCACCAATATACCTATAAAAATTGCACATTGTTCGGTAAATTCTTGGAAAATCGAGAAAAGAACAAATTTTTGCTCTCAATCTCATTAATTTTCTTTACTTTTAGATGGTTAGCTGTCAGTGTACCTAGCTAGCAAGTGATGCTTGTCATGGCCAGTGTTTGGTGTAACTAGTTACTAAGTAATTGAATTACTTTTCCTTTGAAAAAGTAAAGTTATGGTTTACTCTTATTTTTTCTGTAATTAACTTTCAGTAACCACTGAATGAAACTAAATAATGTGTGTACTATATGTGTGTGCTATAGTGGAATTGACATCAAATTTCAAAGTCTAACTTTAAAATCTGTGCTTTAATGTATAATTCTCACATTTTTTATGTAGTTTTATAGTAATGATATGAATTAATTAAAAGATCTGTTTCATGTCCATCATTGAATCACTTAACTAACCAGGATTTACTTTTTGGAGAGAGTCATTTGTACAGTAGTCTGATGACACTATTGAATATGTAATTAGTAGCTAGTATTTCATCACTTTTTAAGAGTAACTCACCCAACACTGGTCATGGCTAAGGCACAGATGCAATATGAGTTGTAGATGAAAAAGGTTTAAAAAAAGAAAGATTGATCCATTCTTCCTGTCTCACACGGAAACACATTGAGATGAAATAGCATTTGTAACGTCTGCACACGTACTTGGTTTTATACATAAAGAAAACCCAATATAATCAACATAGGGCTGCTGGGTTATGACAAAAAATGTAATCACGATTATTTTGGCCAATAAGATCCTGTTTTTTTAAACGATCACTCATTACTTTTAAAACAACAGAAAAATGTAAAAACTTGGCTTTTAAAATTTTAATTTAACTGGAAAATAAATAAAGAAATGATCCTTGCAAAATGGAATCGTTTTACCTCGATTATTCTGTTTTTGCAATTTTTTAAGGCCAAAATTGACGATTACGATTATTTTCGATTAATTGACCAGCCCTAATAAAAACACATAGAGAAAACTACTAAGACTGTTTTCAAATGTATTTTTTGTTTACTAAGCTTCAAGACAAACATTTTTGATAAAATGAATGAACTTATTTGTATTGTAAACATTTTGCAATCGACCCTAAAGATTGAATTATTATCAGGACACTTTGACGTCATACTTTGAAGCTGCGATCCGTATCTTATGTCTCTCTATTGGCGTTTCTGTTCATGCTACGGCTTAAGATTATATAGCAAATAAATAGCCGTCAGTGGTTCAGTAACAAAACAAATCAATGGTCAGTTTGTGCGTGATTCTTCTGTGTAAATATCTATTTTTATACACTTTATATTATATAAGAATAATACATCACTGTCAGTCCTGTAAAAGATGAAAACATCTTCTATGTCTCCCATCTTCAAAAGTTTCAGGTCACTCGAGGGAAATGTTCTCATAATGTTTTTAATCTTATAAAAGTTTTTAAACATTTGAAATAAGTCACCACGCATACTGTTGAAATGAATAGAGAAAAGACACCAACAAATGTGGAAAATAAATCTAAATAAAGGCGGTGATGTTTGCTGATCTAGTTGTTATTTAATGTGAATTTAAATATTGATGAGTCAAAGCAGCTTGACTGGTGCTGCTTCACTGTCAGACTGCGTCAGGCTCCAGGACCTGAAGGAAAGCAGATGCATGTCTTCAGAGCGAGTGATCGATCACAACAGCACCTTCACAAGTGTGTGATTGTGTCAAACACGGTGTTGTTGGAGGGTGTGAGCGGGTCCTGCTAAAAACTGTCACGACGACACAGATAAAGTCTGATTCCAGACACAACGGAGTGATGTTTACGTTTGTGTGTCGGGTCACGTGAGGTTCAGAGACGTGATCCGTCTCCAGACCTTCAGCGGGTCTACATGAACCAGCTCATCTGCCGGTTAACACTCGGGGAATTCCGCCCGAATATCCCATCTGTCCAAATAAATAACCTGAAGTGGCACTTGAGACGGCGCGCAGATGATGGTTTCCTCTCAGCAGTCGGAGACCATCGCTCCACGTTTCAATCAAAGCGCCGGTGCGGGTGGTTTTCGGTGCAGGAGTGTGTCGGGTCAGGACCCGAGGTTGTAATGATTAGCTGATAGATGTCACGGTTCTAAACTCAAACGTGTGTGGGAGGAGTGTGACGGAGAGAGAGAAAGCCGAGGGAGAGAGAGGAGAACGATGAAGGGTTGTTTATTTGACAGCAAACAGTTTGTGTTCATTAAACTCGTGTTGGGGTGGTTGCTAGTGCCAGAATCTCAATTTGACATATTTAAGAACCACGTGTTCATGTCTAGTTTTTATATTCACGGAAATGAAATGACCAGATCACCCAAAAACAAAACAGAACACAAAAGAAGATATTTTGAAGAATGTTGATGATCAAACCACAGTGACTTCCATCGTATGAACATGAAACCACGGAGACATTTCTCGAAACTAACATTCACAGTTTTGTAGTCATCATTCGCACAAGATTCCTGAATAACGTGTTGCAGAGGGATGTCGTGTGCACATCACATGCAGTGAACGCTCATAACCGTCAGCAGAGCTCACGTCTGGCCTGCATGTGTTCAAATCTGACAAATGAGGAATCTGTGAGGAGATGTGAAACCGTGTTACTTTCTAAAAATCGCTCACCTTCTTTTCCTTAGGTTTGGATGAGAGTTTCTGTGGTAACAGCTGACCAACATGTCTGTTATTTCAACATTATACAATAATGCCCCTAAACACACAAGATCTCTTTACACAACTCAACTTTCTTTATACAGCGCACTTTCACATTTTCATTGTTACAAATGCAAATCAATGAAAGTTTTACCTGTAAAAACAAGAAAAAGGTGAAAACACAGAAGACAGACACACCCACATACAAACACTTCACACACACAATATGCACACGTACTAACACACATAGACAAAGACACACACGGACACGCAGACACATGGATGTGCACGGACACACACAGACACGCAAGCACAGTGAAAGCACACATTTAAGATGAAGGACAGAGAAACTGAAATCTAATATTGAACAGATTAGAAGTTTCTATATGCAATAATAAATATGTAAAACTTTAAAATTCTAATTCTTAACATCTCAATTATTCCTCATAGACAATAAGATTGAATGGAGAGGAAATGGAAATTCATTAAGTCTGATGTGCGTCTCGGATATTTCTCTAGAGAAAAAGATTCACAAATGTCTCCAAATGTCGACGGTGTGTCAAACTGAGCTCAGATTTGTCTGGTCTACAATCACAAGTCAATATTATTGAAGATCTCGATATCAACTCAAACGTTTCTCATCACTTTTACTCCAGATTATTTTACCTCTACATTCATTTACAGCTCCAGACTCTTCACGTCTGATTTCTTTTTGTTTTAGCAGTTCTAGGAGAAACATCTGAGACTAAGTTGATAAATGAAACACGAATGAGAACACACCGGATCTCCCGAGCTATGAAAGAGAAACATTCGAGCTTGTCTCCGTGTGCGCAGGATTTATTTGTTGGTTCAGAGATGCAGACACAGAATTGACTGACGTCAGCGTCTGAAAACATGTCACAGATCTGTCAAACTCATCCTTCGAGTTTTTCATGATCACATGATCTTTAGCGTTGTGATACTGTAGAGTTCAGTCATGCTGCTAAAATGAGTCACAGTCGCACAGATCTCTCTCTCTCACTCCCGTTTCTCCTCTTCACAGTCTCTCATTCGTCTTTTTAATCTCTTCATGTTTGCTTTGAAGCACAAAGAACACAAACTGGACTCGTGTCGCGTTTGTTTTCTCTCCTGCTCTAACAAGCAGAGCAATAAACACACGTCCATCCGTCCGTCTCTCTCTCTCTCTCCTCCTTGTGTTCCGTCAGTGTCAGGGATAAAGAAGCAGATAATGAAGCTCGTTATCGTTGCGTTCATGAGAAATGACTCCATTAACCACGAGAGCAGAGAGACTCAGGGTGGTCCGTCCACACTAAAACTCCATTACACCCGCTTTAAACGCCGCCTTTTCTAAACAAATCGTATCTCAGAAACGCCGACGTTTTTCATCTGAACAGCATCCAGCAGACTGACTAAATAAATATCTTGTACTTTATGGCTTTTTAATTAGTGTCGCTCTTTTTAAATGGGGAGAGATAATTTGAAATAGTTGAATACACGTATTTTTTTGTGCTCGTAATTGAACATTTTTGTTCTTTTTGAGGAACATTGACATGAATGTTAGCTAGGATGTTGCTATGGATGTTGCTATGCAGTTGGTAGGGTTTTTGGAGATGTTGCTAAAATTGCTTTGGTTCTATGTACACTGTAAACCCGGAGAGTGCAATCTACTCAATAAAGATGAGTTAACCGTACTCAAAAATGAAACAGTTCCGTTAACTTAAAACTTTTAAGTGTCCCAGATAGCAAGCAAACACAGATTTTTATTTTTAAAGTTAAAATCGTCAAACTACCATAATGGTGATTACTGTTGGATTTAAATGTTTAAGTACACTCAACTTGTCCGTGTTTACAGTTTAGGATGAGTAAATGTAGGAATAAAGTGTAATTTAATGGATTTTCAGGGGGGTTTAAGCAAAGTATGTTTTGGTGGTAATCATTGTGTTGAAGAGAGATTCATCTTGAGAGATGTTGAATGTTGTTGTTATTATCAGAAAACATATGAAATGCTTATAAAATGATCTTCTCTTTCTACACAACTCGTAGACAAAACGCACGAGTATTTCTAAAGTTCACCACACAACTGATTCAGTCAAGTTGATGTGATACGTCTAAATTTAGTCCGGTATAAATTCAGTTTAGTTCCTTAACAGAAGTGTTTGAGTATGTGCTTTTTGTATAATGCATTATAAAGGGTTATTAAAGGGTAAGATGCATTATAATTGTTCATAATATGTGCTGTAATAAATGAAATGTTTTTTGAACCAAATGCAACCAGTTACCAAGGTTTGATAAGTGTTAAAATGAGACATTACAATGCATTATAAGGTGCATTAAAAGGCATAATTAATACTAATTTTATGAAGCATTATACATCTGCTTTAAGTCAAACGTCATCTCTGTCCATGATTCAGTTAAGTTCAATATTGTAGCCTAAATGCTTTTGCTGTTTTGTGTTTGAAAGACTCCTGTTCTGTTTAGACTCATGTGAAGACTCATTCTTTGTGTTTAAGCCTCTTCCTCAAAATAAGAGTCTGTGTGTGAGCTGTGGAAAAAATAACATTTAATGCAATTAGTTGTTTTGATAATACATAACATTAAGATTGTTTGTACTGTAAAACCCTTTTCTTTTGTAATTCTCATCATTCTGAAATAACGTTTGCTAATATTACATAAAAACGGTATATATTTGTATATGTTTTTGGATTGGATTGGATTGGATTCAATTTATTGCTTTATAATTCTGTAAGAAATTCACAATTAATAAATATATAAATTACTTTTTGCTTAGTGCACAATACAGAAGTTTATTCTTCTAGTTTTGTGGTGAAATATAAGTACTTTTCCACCAATAAGCTGGTGTGTGGTGGGCGTTCTGGCCCAAAATGGCTGCCGTCGCATCAGCCAGGTGGATGCTGTACATTGGAGGTGCTTGAGGAGATTCCCCATGTAAAGAGATTTGAGCCAGAAGAGAATGTACATTTACATTTAGTCATTTAGAAGACGCTTTTATCCAAAGCGACTTACAGAGAGTTCAGGGAGCAATAAAGCGATATCATACAGGAGCAGTAATACAACCGGTGATAATACAAATTTACTAGTTTCCACAAACGAGAGAGGGTTAGTTTATTTATTTTTTAACTAATTTGTCTGTCTGTATAAATGTGAAAAAAAAGTATTACAGTATGTGTTCTCCACTGTTTTTGTTTTATGAAAAGTGAGATACAGTACTCATGCAGGCTGCACACACTGAAGATTAAAACGTCCCGAAGTCGTGATGCTCGGGTGAGATTAGTGATATAAGAAGCTGTAGTTCAGTTGTTTCATACTGTACTTGTGTTCAAAGCTTCGCCATTCACAGGCCGCAGGGCTGAAACATTAACTCCAAACGCCTCATAAATTCAAAAGCCACGGGCGTCTCCATTTGAGAAATTGAACTAAATCTCCTCTTTCTTCCACCTTTGATGACAGTAATTTGCGTCTCTCTCTTTATTTTTTATATCATTGCGAGCTGAACTGGGTTATAATAACCGGTGTAAACGTTTTTAAATACCCTCGCAGTGGAGACGGAAAGGGCACGTGATTAATCTCCACCAGAGGAGCGCTTAACATTAATTAATAACCAACTACAACCCAAACGTGCCACAGAGTTGGCAGAAAAACGCCCTGCGCTCAACGTGGCTCATTTATTAGTCCCTTCGGCCCAGGAGTCTGTAGATTAGCACCGGCGATTGGACTTAAGTGCACGCACAAGGCATTACTTTAAAATCACGCGGGCGTTGAAAGCGTTCTTCAGTAGTGTGAAGCCAAGCGCCAAAGTCTCCGAGTCCAAGGACAACTGGGCCCCGTCCAGAGGGGGTGGGTGGGGGATCACTGGTGGGTTTTTCACGAGGCGCTGATGCCCCGTCGACTGTGGTCTGAAGCCAGTACGGCAGTAGGTAACCGAAGCCGAGGTGGAGCGCAAGGAAGGGAGGAAACTCTGAATGCAACCATGAAAAATGTGGAGTATGAAAATGTCTCCCTTGGTTTATAGCTTCACAGACAGGCGTCCAAAAGAAACACATCTTTAAATTTTGCTCTAGATGCCTCTTAGTCTTTCGTTTTTTCTCTCTCTCTTTGCTGGCTGGCGAAAGTTTTGGTTCGTGGAAAGCCAAGCTGCTTGGAAACTGCGAGCATGTTAGTAAAGCGCTCGATGATGCACCTTTCTGAAACGTGCCGACAGCACCCAGATCGCTTTTCTGCTCCGTGAACACTGAAGCTTACAGAGCCGCTGAGTCTTTAACACTTCAATGCAGGAAATTGATTTAAAAAAGTTTCGTGTAGATTTCAACAAATTATGGACAAATGAGAGGGTTGATGTGTAGGCCCAATGTTTGTTTTGTTGACGTTTGTTGACGTTTCCCCGGCTAATAAATTCTGGATGGATGAATTGAATCCTGTGTGTAGTTTTCGTTGATAAAACTTGGAAATATATCACATAATGACGTTTTTTTATCTCTTGAATGCACAATTTAACCTGGATTGTTATGTTAATAGGTTGATATCAATGGATCGGGTCTGGATTCATACATACGGTGAATTATATATACTCAAATAGGTCGTTCAAGTGAAGGGTCTGCGGTCTCCGTCTGCACCCTCTGAACGTCTGAAAATAGAGAAATGGGAACGATTGAACGCCCAACTGTCAGCAGTATCAGTCTGCTCTCATCTGTGGGTCTAGCACCATATATAGAGTTTATTTCACATTCCTCTGGTGTTTATTCCAAACCTTTGCATTTACAGATTTTGAGAGTTAATTCTCATCTTTAAAAACACAACGGAGATCTTTCATCGAGTCGTTGAGAAATGTACTCAATGGTGTTATTCTTCTGAAATAGACTGCGGTGCTTATTGAATCATCATGACAGGCTGTTAAATTACAGGCAAAGTGTTTTTTGTTTCTCTGTAGGTGGAAACTCAGACGCGTGTCACTAGTGAAAGCGAATCGTTCCTCTACCTCATACATCACACAGAAGGTTATGTGCTTGGCCAGCTCTCACAAAACCAAAGAAAAGAAATCTTTTAAATGCACAATTCCTTCGTCTAACCTGACAGAAGAAAGCTGAAACTGGTGTAGAATAAATCAATAAGAGAAATAAGGATGAGGTAACCATAGCAACAGAATCAGACTGCATAATCGAATCATTGTGATAAACAAATGTTGTTTTAGGTTTAAGATAGTTGACAAGTCCTTCTGCTGGAGTGTGAATAAGTGCTTCTTGAGATTCAATTAGAATATTATAGGATGGCTTTGTCATAATCTCAGTGTTTTTCAGATCTTTAGTTTATGTTCATGTCGAATAGGCTTTAGACCCTATGGCCCAGTTTCAAGGCTTAGCTTAAGCCAAGACTATGCCTAAGTTAATTAAGGCTATTTGAGTTGCTTTTATTAAAATGCCTTAGAAAAAAACATTAGTGAAGCGTATCATGAGACAAAACAATGGCACGGATATAGTTTAAGATATGTCAGCGCAAGTTATTTTTAGTTAGGACAGCTCAAAATTAATTTCAGTCTGGGTCTAGTTTTAAGCCTTGTCTGTGAAACCGCACTCAAAAATGATTTGTTCAACTTTTATGTCAACAGGTTCCACATAACTGGATTACATTGAATTTAAATAAAATAATTTATTTCAGTAAACATAAGAAACTTACACAAAGTTAATGGAATGTTGTTTAGTTGAATCAGATTGAGAGTCGTGTTTTTGTTTTAAGTCATTACCTTGATGAAGTTCAACTATGCTAAATGTATATTTTACATTCAACCAATACAGTGAACCCAATTTTATACTTTTTTTTATTCAATGAAGGCATCCAAGAACATTTTTTATTTGATATATGTTTTATAATAATCAGACAATACTTGAATTTATCTTCAATAAGAAGATGTTGAAGTAAAAGAACTGGAACCGCCGAACGCTTTTCTAAATAATGGCACCCCAAAACTCAAAAATATAACAAACTCTTCAAAACCTTAAGGGACACTTCACCCAAAAATGAAAATTCTGTCATCGTTTAATCACCTTCGAGTTTTTTCAAATGTGTGTAAATGTCTTTGTTCTGATGAACACAGAGAAAGATATTTGGAGGAATGCTTATAACCAAACAGATCTCAACACACATTTAACCAATAGTAGGAAAGAATACAATGATCAAAAGTGCCCCAAAACTACATTCTTTAAAATATCTTCTTTTGTGTTCAACAGAATAAAAAAATGATAAAGTAGTTTTTCCTACTATGGGAGTCAATGTGTGTTGAGATCTTTGGTTACAAGCATTCTTCTAAATATCTTTCTCTGTGTTCATCCCAACAAAGTAATTTATACACATTTGGAAAAACTCGAAGGTGAGTAAACGATCACAGAATTTTCATTTTTGGGTGAAGTATCCCTTTGAAGATAAATGAACATTATACTATAATAAGTGTTTCTTTTTACAAAAAAATGCATATAATAGCTCTTCATTAAGAAAATAACTCTCATTTTATGTTAACACAACACAACTCCTTTATGTTGTCCCAGCATTAATGGATTCAGTTATGCGACTAAAAATAAAAATCATGTTGTGACCAAATTTTCCAAAAGTTGTGTTGATTTAACTTAAGTAAGTTAAGTAAATTGAACAAGCAGCAAAAATCATTATTTTCGGTGAGGGACTTAATGTTTGGCTCTAGATGTTATAGATGAGACCGCATGCACATTTTGTGCTTTTATTTTAGATTTTTCTGACCGAGTGACTGTGTTGATCTCTGCAGGTCTTAATCATCGCTCCCTCTCATCACCCTCAACGTCATTAATCCTCCTGCAAATGTGCTTGGAGGTAAAATGCGCATTGGCCTCATTTATTTAAAGCAGCTACTTTTTCAAAATGTTTAGATTTGTAAGAGGAATCTGTGAATCTGCTCTCCGTCGCCTTACGCTGCCGAGGTCAGACGGACATTTAAACGGCTCT